>OX459053.1:10800237-10967866 GCA_949775005.1 Orthosia gothica | reverse complement strand
GTAGCTGAGTATAAAATATTGTAAAAGACGATCAGCATTATTGATGATAACCATATACAATAAAGTTATCATCAATAATGGAGGAGGCGGCGAAAACTGGGCTCAAAATTAACATCCGGAAGACCCAGGAGATGCGTACAGGTGTGAAGAATTCGTCTCCGATGTTAATCGGCACAGAGGTTGTGGAACGCGTCCACAAATTCACGTACGGGATTCAATTCACGGGAGCATCGTGTCAGAGACTGGAGGAACTGAAGAGGACATCACTTCACGGATTGCCAAAGCGCGAGCAACCTTCGCACAGCTGAGACCTGTGTGGCAATCGCGGAAACTGACCCGAAGGGTTAAACTCAAAATCTTCGGGTCCAATGTCAAATCCGTGCTGCTCTACGGGTGCGAAACGTGGAAGGTAACAAAGGACATCTCGCGCCAAATCCAGGTCTTCGTCAACCGATGTCTTCGTCGCATCCTCGGAATTTACTGGCCCGAGATCATCTCTAATGTAGAGCTGTTGGAGAGATGCCACGAGACCCCGATCGACCGCCAGATCAAGCGGCGTAAATGGTGTTGGATTGGTCACACGCTCCGGAGGAATTCCGATCACATTCCTAAACAGGCCTTAGATTGGAATCCTCAAGGAAAAAGGAAGCGAGGCCGTCCCCGTCAAACCTGGCGACGCACCATATTGGCTAAAGCGACGAGTATCGGAATGGCGTGGAGCGAGGTGAAGCGCGAAGCTCAAGACCGGTCTCGATGGAGGACTACTGTGGAAGCCCTCTGCCCCAGCTAGGGGTCATAGGATCTTAAGTCATATACAATCAAACATTTCGGAACAAAAAATATGTAAGAACTTAGTGAATGTAAACGTTCTACAAAAATACTTTTTCCAGAAACTCAAGGAATCCAAAAAGTGTAGTACAAAAGTAACTTTGGTTGAAATGTTTGTCAATATCAGTAAACATAACACGTATCGCAATTTCTTGAACACGTCAATTTGGTGAAAATATCTGTAAGCTATATTTTCATAAATATCTGTACATCATACCACTTCAAATGCAAGGAAGCGTAGGGTCCCGGAATACATTTTACGGGTCATCGCACTGTTACATCGTTTGTCATATAGTGATTTATCAAAGGAAATTCGGTAAGGTCAAGTAAAATCTTATCAGATGAGCATGGCATTTTTTTTTTTTTTTATAATTTCTGGATACCCAGGTAGATTTGATTGATATAAATCTGGATGCCGCCAAATTGCATTTCCACTCTATTTATTCTAAAAAGCTCTAAGTTGAGCTCATTTCGTTCAGTATAAAATACAAATAGTTACATTTGTATAATTGCAGCGCCGCCGAGCCGCATCTAAGTACTAAAAGCATAACGTTTGCAAAACCAGCCAATTAGCATTTGTAATGCCAAAACTATACAGGTGTTCAAACAACTTTAGTAAGTAAACTCAGTTGACGCATTTCGTTACAGTTAGTGTTTCGCTTCAAAAGTTCTGCGGTTTGTTAGTATGCACACACAAGGGCGTGTCGATGGCTATACCAGTTGTAAATAAACAGTCAGAAGCTTTTTTTGAATTGTCTGAGCCATGAAGAAGTGAAAATGTGGCTAATGTTGCGACAAGTACTGAGTACCAACATAAAACGAAGACGTTATTGCATTGGATAACATCTTTGAAAAGGCTGACAGTAGCCAATAGAGCTTGACTCACTGAAATGTGTGACTCTACTTGTGACAAATAAAGCTCATTTTACGATGGCATTCCTAGTGAAGTCTATTGGGACAGCTAAACAATCGATTGCTCTGATGACATCTATTGAAAGGGTAGGCTTTCACCGCTGCACTAGTGATTAATGTTATAGAGCAACCGTCTGACTAATGGATATCTTTGTGTTATTGTAAAAGATCACTAGATAGACAAGACAACAAAGCTAGTACAAAGAAAAACTCAAGAATAAATAATACTCACGTCGTGTAGTTGGTAATTCAGAAATAACATACAGTTTGGACTTTGGACTTTGAACTATTCTTTATTTGCCCGATCAAACTAGTTTACCATCACCTCAATACAATTTATCCACTTAGGTCAACACAACCATCTTTCAAGCTTGTCCTGACTAGACACATGAACTGATTCAACCCACGTTACTTCCAAATAATCCCCCTCCATTATTTCATTGGTCAAGTGAAAAGTTTTTCAGGGATACATTAGGTACAATTCGTATTATTATATTTATATTCATATATTCATATTCATTCATATATTCATTCCATTTCATTTTCATCCAGTAAGACTGGAAGCTGACCCCAACATAGTTGGGAAAAGGCTAGGCAGATGATGATGACATTAGGTACAATTCGTTAGAATGTTTCCTTTTTCGGGACAATAGAGAATATCGGCTAATTTAATGCGATCGAATAATATTTGTTATTTTATTTTATTTTAACCCTTTTATTGAGAAGTTTACACATCACATCATAGTAACACTTGTCCTATACAAGCCATCAGATTTTTGTCAATAATTTTTCTTATGAGTCTCATAAACGTTCTTAATAGCAAAGCTGGTAATTTAATTAATTTAAGTCAAATCTAATTGAATAAGTTAGCACTCACGATATATAAGAAATTGTCGAGTAGGATTTCTAACGGGAAACAGATTCATGAGTTATTGGAGACTGTTACTTAAATGATTCAAATTCAATTCAAAAAGTTGGACAAAAAAAGTTGCCTTAGATGTTCGTTTCGATTACATTCATCTCCGTTGCAATTAACTTCCTAGTTCTTAAATAGATATAAGATTTTTCTCTCTTTTTTATAGCAATCCATCAAAGTCAAAATCAAAGCCAAAGTCAAAGCCATTTATTTGCATTAAATGCGGTACAAAAGATGGTTTAAATAAGTTATTAGCACAATGACACATTTTGCCATAAGTTGCCATGCAAATATTATATTGTGTTAAGGTGCTTACAATAAGCAGATCTCTAATAATCTAATAACACATAACACATTATTTTCATTAGGTATTTAACCTGTTAAGTTTAAAAAACTCTTCAAAACACTTAGTTTACTTACTTGACTATGAAATTATATGGTTAACAATACATAAAATATAAATCAAACAATATCATAAAAGGCAGTAGGTAGGAATTACAACAACTAATAACAAGATAATCTACAATGCATTCCTGTAATGATAAGATTGACATCATCATCACAAACATCATCATCATCATTACGAATAGCATTATCAAGATCATTATGAACATCATTATCGTCATCACCATCACGTCCATCGTCATAATCATAATGGAATACCCCAGTGACTCATGATAAAAAACACTAACCCATCCAAAAACCGACCTGGGTAAGTATTGGTTAACCTGGCAGTTTCACTACCCCGGCTGTTCAAGGTAAAACACTGGCAATAAAAAAATTAATATAAAACTTGAAGTCTCTCTGCAAAGATGTGCTCGTCTTAATAAGGCAGAGTAAAGTAAGTAAGAGTACTTCCACCAGATGCATTAAAAGGCAGAAAGTATTATTATGCGTCTGGTGTTAACACAAAAACTATATAAAAATACTGCATCTAGGCCATTCAAGCTTTTAACTTGGTGTCTACTTTGTCAACTTTTGCTGGAGGACGTCGCGAGAAATTGCTCCCGTCACAAGGTATTTTAAAACTCGCTTTTCCTTTTATTCACGATTGTTTTAGGTAAATGAGAATCATTTATCCTTCTGTCCATCAACGTCAATCTCAATAATGGTCATATCCTTTACGAAATGGTTTCATTGTTCATGATGTCAATTTTTCACTCAGACCAAGCTGCACGCTGCACATTCAATTTGTCGAGAATGATTAAAATTGCACGCGTGTATGAAACGTTCACGGGTCTTTTCATTTTGGGTTTTATAAAGTTTAAAATTATTATTCGGCCAAATAAAATTCTGCGAAACATTGGTTGGCAAGTGAAAATCTGCCAAACAATTTTTGGCGAAAAGGCAGAGAACCTTTAATTAAAGTGCTTCGCTCTGGCGCCCAGAGTGTATTTTTTGCGTAATTTTCAACTTTTCTATACATTTCAGATTTGGATGCCTAAACTAACAACAATACAATATGTTGTATGTTGTTGTTGTTGTTGTTGTACCGACTTCCAAATAAAAAACTATAAAGTGAAAAATAACTTTATTTTTGGAAGTCGGTCTCTTTCTTTTTACCCATTTTTTTACGACAATATATGAATTTACCGCTTGTGATGTTAAAAAGAGTATTCTATCGATTTCGTCCAACGCTGTTGGTAGTGACTGTGTTAGCCATAAAATGATTATCCCCATCCTTGATGACATTCTTTCTGTTATCCTTCACATCCTCAATTTCTCGGTTTCCAGTGGTGTCTTCCCGCAAGATGGAAAGATGCCCATGTTATTCCCCTACCCAAAAAATCTCATCCTGCATCTTTCTCTGACTATCGTCCCATTTCTATTCACCCTTTCATATCCAAAGTCCTTGAAAAACTTGTCCACCATCAACTCAGCTCGTTCCTTTCCAAACACAAGCTGCTAAATCCCTTCCAATCTGGTTTTCGTCCGGGACACAGCACTACCTCAGCACTTGTTCATATTACGGACGACATAAGGTCAGGCATGGAAATGGGGAAGTTAAATGTACTTGCTCTACTTGACTTCAGCAATGCCTTCAATACGGTTGACTTCGACATTTTGTTGGGCGTCCTATGCTCTTTTGGCATATCTCCTTCGGTGATTGACTAGTTTCATAGTTACCTGTTTGGCCGCTGGCAGCGTATTTGTTTGCGTGTCACACCTCTGCCACTGTGCCGCAGGATGGCGTTTTATCTCTTCTACTTTTCGCACTTTTTATTAATGCTATCACTCAACGGCTATCTTTTTTCTACCACCTTTATGCTGATAACCTCTAAATTTATACTCAAGCCCCTCTCGGCGAGTTATCTGACGCTATTGAGACTATTAATACGGACCTGGCTCGAATTGGTGACTGGAGCACTGAGTTTGGGTTGAAGATCAATCCGACGAAAACTCAAGTGGCTGTTGTGAGAGGTTCCCGAACAGTCTCTAGGATTGATTGGGCGACACTTCCCTGGGTTTCTTTCAACAACACCATTGTTCCTATAGCTCAAACTGTGAAGAACCTGGGGATTTAAATCGACAGCACCCTTTCCTGGACTAAACAACTGCAGGAGGTCAGTCGTAAACTGTTTGCGTCTGCGGGCTCCCTGAGAGGCCTTCGTAACTTTCTTCCCATCACCACTCAGATTGCGATAGCACAATAATCTCTTCTTCTCCCTATCCTGGACTATGCTGATGCCAGCTATCTCGATCTCACCCAAGACCAATTGGACAAGCGCAATTTTAAGTGGTGTACAATAAAGTATATAATAAATAAATGAACTAGATATAGCCCATTTATTTTTGATCTTTTCGTAAAAACTAATTTCGGTTTAAAAGTTTCAGTAATATTATAAAAAAGTGATAAATAATATAGGGATATTAGTGATAAACTTTAAAGTTTATCACTAATATCCCTATATCGATAAATATTGTAAGAGGATACAATACGCAGTTCCTCATGAGGCGTTATTATTAGACGCCTATCTTTGGACGCACGGTTGGCGCAGTGGTTGAGCGATTGACTGCTGCGCTGCGTGTCGCGGGTTCGATTCCCGCACGGAACAAATATTTGTATGACCTACAGATAATTGTTCCGGCTCTGGGTGTTGTGTATGTGAGTTTATACGTTTGTAAACGCACCCACGATACAGGAAGAAATGCCTAGTGTGGGGCAACGTTTTTTTAAAAAGGAAAAAAAGGAATCTATGCCTGCTGCCTGTACCTATCAAAGGTGTTCAGAACAATAATTAGAGCTGTTTAGAATTTCATAAACATTTTAAAGTTTTGGTTTGGAAACCAGATCAAAACTGTATGGTGCGCTGGGGTGTTCAATTCAATTCAATTTATTGCAAAAATATATCATTAATAAAAACAAACTTACATAGTTACATTGTTGGTGCACATTACAATAACAAAGGCGGGTATGTTTGGTTGCCCGAGTATGATTCGCACTGTCCTCCGTACTAGTTTGAACTGTCTCACGGTAGGACAGTCTTCCTCCACTCTTACAATCACAACAATTATAACATTTTTATACAAATCTAAATATCATACAAATAACATTATTCCTCCTTATTTGCGAGTTACAATGTGATTCAATTATTAATGTTAATTGTAATGCAGGTAGATCAAAATATCTTTTAGTATATGTAAGAATTACAGACAACATTTTTAGATAAATTTTGATAACAAAAATAAAGATTAAAATTAAAAGAAAAGATAATAATGGTACAATGGTCGCTTTATATATATAAATGTGTCATTGGATAGTGTAACTGTTAAATGTTCATAAAATGTGTTAAAAAAAAATGTATTTACTATGATATGGTCTCCAACAGCCGCTCAGTTTCCTCGTAATTAAGAGTGATAAAGTATTTATCCATTGCAGTCTTACACAGACGAATAGTCAAATCACGTAAAGTTATGTTTTTAGATAATTTATTGTACAGAGTTGGACCAAGATACTTAGAGAACCTTTGAGCAAACGAAGTTCTACATTTCGGAACTGAGTAAACCAAATCCTTTCTACGCCTATGTATGAAATTGGGAGGTTTTTTATGTTGCAGCAAAATTAGATTTTTAATAAACAATTGCCTAACAGTACGCACTGCCATATCTTTATAAAGGGCCTGAGTAGGATATCAAAATCGTCTAAAATTTATAACTTTCAAAACTAAGCGTTGCGCTCTCTCCAAAATTAGCATGTTAGTCCTAGCTGTCCCACCCCACACTGTAATGCAATAGTTCAAGATAGATTGACATAGGGCAAAGTAGACCGATCGCAGGAGTTTCGATGGGCAAATGTTTCGGATATTTTTATATATGTACACCAATTTTCTAACCCTTGCTGTTAATGTGACAATATGTTCCTTCCAGTTAAGATTTTTATCAATATTCACACCCAAGTACTTAACCGCGGAAACCCTAGACAAGGCGCTGCAGTAACATGGCAAGGTGTTGTTACAAGTGTGTATATTAATTTTTACAGAATTTGTGGGCGGTTGTGTGTTGTTTCTAATGCTGAATGTAATATATTGTGATTTTTTAATATTTAACGTAAGTAGGTTTAGATCTAGCCATTTCATGACCAAGGAGCATCCATCGTTGGTTAGTTGATTCACTTCAGCCCACGTTCTCCCACTAAACAGTAGTGCCGTATCGTCCGCAAACGTGACGATTTGTCCTTGTATCAGTTTGAGGTTGCACAAGTCGTTTACGTATATTAAGAACAACGTGGGCCCCAAAATACTGCCCTGTGGTACCCCAAACTGCACCTTCTCATAACAACTCAGGTAGTCATTGACTCTGACACATTGCTCCCTGTTAGTCAAATAGTCCGCAATCAATGACAAGGGAATGCCTCTAATGCCAATATTTTCCATCTTTTTAAGCAGTATGGGAACAGATACTGTGTCGAACGCCTTGGCCAGATCCAGAAACACACCAATTGTTTTGTCTCCCCTATCTATTCCTTCAGCAATAAAGGATGTAAGCTTATCTACTGCTTGAACAGTCGATTTGTCTTCCCTAAAACCAAAGTGATTAGCTGATAGAAGATTTTTAGTTTCTAAGTATTTTTTTAATCTTGAATTTATAATACGTTCGATGACTTTTGACAATGAGGGTAATAGTGAGATCGGCCTATAGTTTGAGACACAGTCTCTGTCCCCAGACTTGTGTATGGGAATTATAACGGCTCTTTTGAGCGCAGATGGAAATCTAGCCTTAGTTATACACAGATTAACGATCATTGTTATAGGGGCGGAGAGAAACTCCACTCCCCACTTCAAGAGAGTGTTGTCTCGTCCATATAAGTTGGAGAGTGTGGTGAACGAAGGGATTGCCGGGCTCAGTAGTACCAGGGTTGATGTTACATTGGCGGTATCTGCGTCAATCATTTCAGATGCCTAAATGTGGCCTAAAAAAGTTAGTGGCTCATTTTGAGGAGTATGCAATAGTACATGGTTTGGCATATAAAACTAAAAAGTCGGAGATTATGGTCTTTGAGGCTGTGGGTAAATGTCCAGATAAGGTACCACCACTTTAAACAAAAAGTTGTTATTAGTATACTTAAATAAGTTAAACATACAATATTTATATAATTATATAAATATACATGTTTATGAAGAAACAGAAATTAAGAAAGTGAGATGACTCTCCGTAGTTGTTTTGAAAATAAAAACGCTTTGCCCGCTTGACTTGTAGCCTTCCTGATCTCGAGAGGAAGCGCGTCCCAGAGAAAAATGGGCTGAATATGAAAGAAAGAGTGAACAAAATCAAAAGTATGAGAAGGATAGAGCAAAAGGAGGTTATTGGATGAACGCAGATTCCAAGCATGTAAATAACATACATATTAAAAGTTAAACATAAGATAGGAGAGAGAGATAGGAGCTTTGAGTAGGATGAAATGCGTGGTCAAAGCGCGTAAACTTCTTCTCTGGCGAATCGGCAATCATTTTAGCTCAGACCTGTAGTTCGATACATAGACATATTTTCTGAGTTTTAAAACTTTCGCGTTTCATAATTGCAAACAATATAATTATCACGGGCAATTGAAAATATAAATCTAATACAGTTGTTTAAGACCCTATCTAGTTTATCCAGTAAGATCGCTTTCAAGTCAGAGTAGCACATGTCACCATAGTTGACCACTGGGAAAATTAAAGACTGCACAAGCATAGTTTTCGTCTCGGCAGGCAAGAACCTCCTCAATCATTTCGGCACCTGCTTCCAGACACGCTTCAATTCGATTGCAGTTCCTTAAGCAGTGTTTCAATGTTACGTTACAGGAATTTGAGTTATATCTGTTGCCTGATCAAGATATTTAGCTTGTTATTTAGATTAGGTACTGCTCTAATCCATGATGTGAGAAAGTGGCATTGATCATCTTTTTCCTTAGGTATAAATAAGAAATTTAAATAGAAAATCTACAATATACTCCACAATGATTCACCAAAAGCTTACAGGTACCAAGACCAAGAACTTAAAAAAAGGAAACAAAATAATACCTAGAATCTCGGACAGGTTCACGAGAGGTTCCCTTTCGTTATTAGGGTATTTAATATAAAAAATTTAGAACTTTTATAATGAAAGTATTTAATCAACATTCAGAAACAATTCATGAGATGAACATACGCATTTGGTGGCAGTTCGATGTGAAACTTGAGCATATTTGTCTCAGCGACGTTAGCTGAATAAACTCGAACTGTTCAAGTAAACGGAACAGATTTTTTTTTGTAGGATGGAATATAAATGTTTAGTGGGAACTTCTTCGCATAAAAAGTTTTGTTTTTATTGAAGATTTGTTCAAGAAGTAATTATGATAAAACTTTGAAGCTTGATAATTCTACTCCGGAATTTAAGCGACGATGAGAATTTAAGTTTTCTTAAGATCTTTGTTTCGGAAAGCTACTAAAAGTAAAAATGGTAATATAAAGCCATACGATATACAAAAACCATTGAACTTCAACAAATAGACAAGTACAAATTATACAGATTCGGATCTTAATTGGACCTGATTTCTGAAGATAAACGTTTTACCGCGGCAATTCTTAAGGGGTTGCAATACACAACGTGTCTCCATGAAACATTTAAGCAAACAGTGGAAAAGCCTGACTATCAGTGAGACAGTATTACCTCGGACGGATCACTCATGGTTTAATATATTGAAATAAGCTGTAGTGAAGTTTAATGTTAGGTATTTCATTTCACTTTACACACTACAGGGAAGATCTTAAGCGTTAATTATGTAGTTTTCGTATTTTGACTCTATGAAGCCCATCTTACGCACATCACACATCACGAAAACATGCGTACATAAATATACAGTCATGAGCACAGTGTCTGCAGATATTCTACATAATCTGGAACACACTACCAGAACACACGACATACATACAGTCGACGACTAAAGATAACATATGCGGAGAACAGAATAAACATCTGTACCCTATAGAAGCTCGGAATCGTGTTCGAAGTATGAATAGAGAAAAGTGAATTAATTTACCCAAGATTTTGTGTACTGTCTAGACTCTTCGATTTTGTTGAGAGGTTTAATATAATCAAAATATTTGGATCCAGAGTTTTAGACAGAGTTTTAATGGTAAAGGTTTCTTTCTAAATACGATTTTATATAGTTATATGAAAACTAACAGAATCCTCTAATACTGGAGTGCAACTTACAACTCCTATCCTTAATAAAGTTAATTATACAGAATATTGGAAAATTATTACACTTATACATCATACTCAGATTGTTAATATTCATCGTATAAATTTAGTTCAATTCGTTGATTTCTTTCGTCAATATCAAATTAAGTTTTATCAAAATGAAAATTATTGCCAACTGGAGCTTTGGTGGCCCTTTTCCTCCAAGTTTGTATAAGAAAATTCCGCTGCTATAAGTAGTAGTACGTATGCCTAAATTATTTTCGCCCCATTCTTGATTTCCTTTACGAGAATATTATTCAAACATGTTCAATGAGTGCCTATTTCACCCCACGTTATTTTAATATGTATTTAACGAAGCCAGAGATTCGACTAGAGTTGACCTTAATTAGAATGTGACCTAATCTAATAATAATTCAATAGATTTTGTTATTACTTGGGAACTTTGAAGTCAAAGGTTAATAAAATAAGACTTCGGTTCTTTGTCAATTGTTGTTGGCCAAAGTTATTTAACTTCTACATATTCGACTATGAACAATTTTTGTTTGCGATTTTTAATCAATGTTAACTTAGAGTTCGTAGTTTGACAAGAATACCCGTATGCAATCTAGATCATTCAGTAATACAACATTTACATTTGTCGCTTGAAGAACCTCTCTTGGCCATATTGGGCTTATAGATTATAAAAGATTCAGGACAATATTATCCGGGTAAAGGGTGAAATGAAGATGTAAACAACGCGATAGCAGAAGCCTCGGGTAGAAGTAAGTAATCCGCTCAGCGTGTGACATCACACAGCGGTTTTTATTAGTCACCGATGATGACACGCACGTCACAATGATATATATGAAGTGAGCGGGAGAGTTGAAAGTTTTGCAACTATTTTCGAGTACAATAAAGTAATATTCCATCTAATCGAACACTATCACCCGATATCAACTCGTAATTAATTCTGCATTAAGAATTTCTAGTTGAGCAAAATATGTCAAACTTTAGCGAAATTTTCAAACCATAAATCAGGTAATGGTCATTTGTCAGGGATTATATTTGCATGCAAAAGAACTGCATCGGTATAAAAAAAAATCTTCACTTTCAACACATATAAAGATGAAATGGATCTATACAAAAATCTGAAAGTAATTGAGGATGTGATCGCACCTTGTTTACTTCCAGAGCTTCGACTCCAACCTTTGAACGAAAATGCTACAAGACTTCAAAGTGACAAAGGATATCTCTTATCGTTATTTTCTTTGCAGAGGTCAATGTAAAATCATGTCCATATTCAAAGCGCTTACGTGAGATACATATTGCTGCTTTCAAGAGTTTTTGTTCATTTGCAGTAAGTATATGAGTGATATGTAAATATGGGAGATGCACCTCTTATCCGTGACGTCTTCTGCAGTTTATATGTTTTCTCTTATTTGTATGTGACAGGCTTATTTGGTGTATTGTGTGGCGAATTGAATTTATAATAAATGTTGAGAAACTTTTTAACAGAAATGAGACATTAATACTTGATCCTTTTATATTATTCGTTTGATATGCTCAATTAAATATTTATATCGCTAACAATACTAAGCTACAAACACGTTATTCAAGTACACCATATTTATTTCTGAATTTTAGGTATATTCAATTTTAATAGACTACTTTTAGAGGCTTTTTAAATCAGAGGTTTTTCAGTACATCCAGGAAAAAAAACATATGCTGAAAAAAAAACCTTGATACTTACTTTTACCGGAATTATGTTTATAATGGTAGTAGTAACATTGCCTGAAAAGTCCATAAAATCTCCATTGGTGAAAAAATTACCAAAACTTTTTCACTTTTTTTCATCTCTAATTACATTTATTTTTCTGGGCTAAACCATCAAAACGGTTTACAGTAAAAACGCTCCATCTACTATCATACGAGTACAATACATTGGTATTGTTTTGATAAAACTCGTTCTTTTCTTTGTAGTTTTTACCATACATACATTACAGTTAACCCGATCACCTTCACTCCGTGTTCCCATCCCCGGAGACATAAAGTGATCCATTCTACTTCCATCTAAGGGTATCTCTTGATGGTTTCGTTTGAGGTGTTTACACTTCAACAACTTTACAAACATGCTAACGGAGGTTTTAAATTATTCTACAATGCATTTAACAAGGGCTTTAAAATTAAGTTAGGCACAAATACAACGCCGATGTAATATTTTTATCGTCAACGCGTATGTCGATTTTCTCACTTGGTTGTCTTCTGTCCAATCTCTTCTTACATGCACACAAACATTAACATTTTGTAGCATTGTGGACTTTAAGCCTGCATTTCTCCATTCTCGAATCCGTCAGGTGTTTCAATTAAACACTGTTCGGATCACATCCGCGTGATTTCACTCAGCGACAATGGTCATCTTTGTTACCGTATACATGCTCATGTGGAAATCCACTCGGAATACCATTTGATAAGCTCCTCCCTAAGAGGACCCACTGATCAAATCCTTATTTTTTCTTATTCCTCGTAAAATATGTTTTAGTTTCATCTTTTAAAAGGAAAATATCCACTTATTTAACATTTTCGCAGAATTTTTTTTTACACCACTTAAGAAAAAAAAAGTACGAAACTTTATGGTATTATATATAGTTATGGGTGAAAGCATTCACCCGGAACGTAATAAATTAGTAACGAGATGTTAGATTAAAACCCTTAGGTACTCAAGAGTACGTAGATTGCTTATACAATTTACTAACCAAAATGTATTAAGAAGAAGTTCCGATTCAAAGCTGAATATTCAGTTCGTATCAAGCAGAAACCTCGTAAATCTTTTTTACGGGCGATTTCGCTCACACATCGTCGATTGGTGCTCCGAGCTACAATTCAGGCATTCATACTTAATACTCTTATATCGCATTCTACGCATTTTGCCTTACCTTGGCCATTAGGTTTTTTTTAACCGACTTTCCAAAAAAGAGGAGGTTATCAATTCGACTGTATTTTTTTTTTTTTATGTTTGTTACCTCAGAACTTTTTACTGGGTGAACCGATTTCGATAACTCTTTTTTTATCTGAAAGCTAGTGCTTTTGCCATTTAAATTTCATCAAGATCTGATGAAGAACTTTGGAGATATACATCAGAACTCTTCAATAAATGACGGCAAATCACTCGGGATAGCTGCAATCGCATGTCTGTTTATAGTTCACACCATTACATAACATAACATCACACAAGTACGCTCTAAAGAGGGTACGCAGGTGTGAACAGTTCACCCTGGTATACTCTCATTCCACCGGTTTTGAATAAGTTTCATGTTATTGGGATAATCAATTCTGGCTTCACTTTGGGCATTATAGGTACCTAGCCTATAAAACTGGTCCAATAAGTACCACAACTAAAAAGTGAAAAATAAAAAATTCTTTTTACAAAAAATACAACCGACTTCCAAATAAAAACACTACAAACTGATAAATAAATTCAATTTCGGAAGTCGGTGTCAAAAAACGAAGAAACAAAAACACCGACTTCCAAAATTGAATTTATTTTTCAGTTTGTAGTGTTTTTATTTTTTGTTAAAAAAATTGTATTTCTATTCCGTTGCTTACGGGATTTACAAACTAGCTAGCTATAGTGTTAATAACGCGGAATGAATAAGACGAAGTTAATGATGGTATGCTTACGACATTTTTATATCCGCTTCGGGGAAACTGAATGTGTTTGCGGTTTTTAAATTGATGCCTGTCTAAATCTAAAGAAAATGAAATTCTCTCATATAAAATTGCTTGCAGATTTATTAGTTAACCCTTTGCACAATATCAGCTGCATCAAGATTATCGAATGATTCACCATACGATTGCCGCTGCATATTAATGTCTGTGGAGACTTTCAACATCTGCTGCACATTGTGTCACTAGTGTAATCGGGTGGCGGTTCTGAGATGCTCAATAGTAAGTAGTTTTGTCTTCACTGATTCCAAGGTGTTTAAGCATAAGCGTGCAATCACGCGAAATTGAAAGCGCAATGTTAAAAAAAAACCCGATTGAAAGTACCAAAATTCACGCAATTATTTTTATTCTCATGTATTAACCATTTGCCAACCATTAGCATAGTTTCACTTAATTGGGAAACTTCATGTTGAAATATTCGTGCTCACGAACACATTTTACAACAAAAGGTTCTCGTTTCGAAAATTTCTCTGTGGTAGAGCTCCATCATTGTGTTAATGAAGCAGTTTTATTTGTGAACACAAATTAATGTGTTGAGCATGAATTAAACACATCGTTAATAACATTTCGATATGAAACATATTTTAATTCTATTTGTTTATTTTTCATGCTAGATAATATAAAGTTAATTTGAATAAACCAGAGTTTAAATAATAAAATAGTGATGACAGATAATCGTACTTTAACTTAAGGTTTTGAAGTAGATTTGGCCATGAATATTAACCTTCATCAAAGATGAAAAAATCATTAGAAGTTTTCGTACAAAACTATTATTTGTTTTTTGTTTTTCACTGTAATTACAAAGTAAAATCCAATAGAAAATATGTTTTTGAATCCAGTACCGAAAACACCGCGATAGTTTGCCGAACAAACCCGAGCCCGTGTGACGTCACAACGTTCATTTCTACTCATTGTAGCACATAGCTGACAGTGTTTTGACTTTTAACCAATTCAATCTTGTTATTATCGTCAATATATTGATGAATATCGTACATATTGATCATAAATATCGAATCTTAAAAGTTATCGTGCTTGCTTCGTACCATTATTAAAATATCCCAATTATATGTGATTCGCGACAAAAATCTACCAAGTTAATATTTTCACGTTCCTGTTCTACAAACTTTTTAGTGTTTGTAAATATATAAAATAGACAGTAGTGTTCAATATTATTAAGGGATATGTAAATAATAGGAATTTCCGAAAATGTTATGTATATCTATGTGTATTATATTTAGTGGTATCTAATGAAGTTTTTTGATATCCAAAGTCAAAGTTTCGCGCCAATCGTGTTTGTTTACTCTTTATTTACACCAATATCACCTACCCATATGTAAAAACGATTACGTTATGTCAATTATGTTGCCTAATGTACCTGGTAAACAACAATATCTAACACCGGTCCACTCTCACGTATTATTCATTACGACTACTTTATTTATGCTCAAAACTTTCAAATCGTCCATCAGGTGGGTATATTATCGACATTAGCCTTCATAAATCCTTTATCACACATGACTAAATAAAATTTGTTGTTTAATAATATTTCCGCACTCATTTTTGGATATTTTTAGTCAATCTACGTGTAGTTGACACTATATAATCATGATTTCCTTGAACGTTATGACGTCACCAACATGGCGACCAATTGTGGCCTATTTGTAATCACGTAGTTCTTTAAAATTTTATCGATTTTCAATTGCTTATAATAATAATAATAGCAACCTTTATTATTCATTTAGGCTAGTATTTGTGCCAAGTTTCAATTTTATTGACCCAAGAAATCAGATTTTTCAAAAACACTGTAATACCTCCTAAATAGTATTTTGGGGGTAGTTGCAAAAATCTAATAATGACAACCTTTATTGTTTATTTTGGATGGTATTTATGTAAAGTTTCAGGTTAATTCATCCAAGAAACCAGATTCTTCAAAAAAAATTACATTCCCTAAATCATCTTTTGGGGGTAGTTTCGAAAAACTAACAATGAAAGCCTTTATTGTTTATTTAGATTGGTATTTATGTCAAATTTCAAGTTTATTAACTGAAGTAATAAAATTCTTCAAAAAAAACTTCAACACCCCTAAATCGTCTTTTGGGGGTAGTTTCAAAAAATAATAATAGCAACCTTTATTATTCATTTAGGTTAGTGTTTGTGGCAAGTTTCAAGTTTATTGACCCAAGAAATCAGATTTTCCATACAAACTTCAACACCCCCTAAATCATCATTTGGGGGTAGTTTCGAAAAACTAATAATGTCAATCTTTATCATTTGCTTAGAATACTATTTGTGCTAAGTTTCAAGAATGTTGGTAGAAGGAATTAGATTTTTCATACAATCTTTCAACCCCCTTTTAACCCCCTTAGGGGTAGAATTGCCAAAAATCCCTTCTTAGTGCACACTTACGTCACTTGAGGAACCTTTCTGCCAAATTTCATGCTTCTAGGCTTAGCAGCTTTGGCTGTGCGTTGATTGATCAGTCAGTCAGTCAGTCAGTCACCTTTCGCTTATATAGATATAGATTCAGTGATAGTCACGTTAATGATTTGCTCAATGTTACAAAACAACTCACCCAGACAAGGTTCTCGTAGCGAAATAATGGTATGCAAATAAAATAGATGGACTGATGGCTTGCGTTTATTAAAGTACTACGAGTAGCTGACTGAAGTATATCCTATGTTACTCGAGAATAATGTAGCTTTCCATAGGTTATAGAATTTTTAAAATCAGTCCAGTATTTTCGGAGCCTATTCGGTACAAACAAACCAACAAAAAAATCTTTCCTCTTTATAATATTGGTATAGATTTGTACGTAATAGCACAAAGTACATAAACGGCGGCGCTATACTTTCTATTTTATGGTAAAAGTGTGCGATGGCAAGTTATCTACATAGCATATAATCACTTGATTGCCCTGTAGGGTTGGGCATATGTATAAATATATACTCATCACTGTAGGTACCTAATAGAGGGAACGAACCTATTTCTTATTTGAACCGTTTGTTGATTGAACCGAAAAAAACCGTTGGTTTTTACGTAAAATTTGTTGAAAATATTAGAGTACTATGTAAAAATTATACTTATTAAATAAAATTATTTTTTCACCACTGCTCTCAAAACGGTGAAGGAAAACATCGTGAGGAAACCGCCATGTCCTAGAACCAAAAATTCGAAAACATGTGACATCCACCAACCCGCACTGGGCTCGCGTGGTGAATTACGGCCCATTCCCTCTCACAGAGAAGAGGCCTGTGTCCCTGTAGGCTGTTGATGTGATGTGATGTGATGTAAAAAATTATACAGCCACCGGTTTCCATCCTCAATTATCGCGCTAGAAATGATTGCATCGCAATCACCTCATCAAAAGAGCGACGCTTTTCATTCACGCCCCGGATGCCTACGTTATACTGAAAAACGAAACCTATGCTTTCGGAGCATACGATTATTAGCTTCTAAGTCATCAGTGATAAAGTTGAATATCCTGTAAAGATCCTTGCATTTTACGTCTTATTTGTATTAAGGACGAGAATCTCAACACTGAGGTAATTTTTAAAAAGATACGCGTTTATCTCTAGTCTTTTCATGAAGTTTAAATAGCTGCTTGTACACCGAGGTTCACCTCGATTCTGAACGCTGCACATTGAATGCTCCTAGTTTAATAGGTCAAGTGATACCTGTGGATGGTGAGTACTGGATTCTGCGAGTCCTAGTTTCTTGGAGACATTTCCTAAAGAAATTAGGTAAACTCTCTAGTCTTAGCGCGTGACCTCAAATGTTTTCCTGTCACAGCGAAAGATATGGGACATTTACATTTTAAACGATGTCGTACGAAACTCAACCATGTCCCATGGGGAATTAGAAGAGTAAACGAACAATAAATTATTCCAATGCCATTCCACATTATTGCTGATCAAAACTGAATTAGTTGCTTCATATTATATGTCCAGAATTTGCCCATAGGGAGAAGTATATTTCTAAATATTAATATTGGCAACGTTTTCGACCCATCCGAATCTTGTATAAGGACTTTCAATAAAATATATTACGCCGAAATATATTCGACATTTCCTGTTCTATTATACTTTTATAAGCCTTCGGAGAGTTCGTTGGATTGAATATTTACATTATATCATAATAAGTCTATTTGGCTTGGTTTCATAAATTTGTAAAATATCGTAGATAAGTAAGGCCAAGGAATTGTCCGAGGCTTAATATATAACTTCAAACCCACATAATATAATTATCACAGCTTTTTCCAGCGGACTCAACCGCCTTAATGTCGAAAATTATCTCAAGGGATCGTACCTACTGTACCTGTCCGTGACCTAACTGTGTGCTAAGTTTTATCCAAATCCGTTTAGGCGTGATTGTGTGACAAATAACCGTACATTAAGACTGTCACAACTTATAAATATGTAATATGATTAGGAAGGATGGTTTTCGCGTGACAAATGCTGCAACGTGAACGAATTTAGTACCATTTCATGTCAATAGATGTCGCTGAGTGTATCCAACATCGCATTATGATACATTTTAAATTTTTCCTTATCACTTTAAATTCATTTTTTTTTTATTAATTTCACTAACCATGCAAATAACAGGTATGAATGACATTGGCACAATGAATATTATAGACTAAGAAAAATAAAATGAATATCCAGTAGACCTAAATCTAAAACACTACAAAAACAAAACAAATTGAGCTATATAGACCTACATTGTTCGCACTGTTTATATATGGAACGTTTATATCTCTATATATTTTGTTATATATACCTAGATACATAGATATCAAGCAACGACCCTTGAAAGGACAGCAGATTTACAATACCCACGCAATAACGCAAATAACGTAGAATGATTTTATAAGAAGATCTTCTTAAATCACCTTAACAAGGATCGAAATGTAGGCAACGTTTCTAACGTGGCAAACAGCGAATAAATCCTTAATTTTACGCGTATATTCCCCATAATATGCAAATTCAATATTGCTCACAGTCGAAATAGGGAATATAAATCAAAGCGAAGTGCGAAGATCTTCGTTTTCGATTAAAGGAATATCTTTTGGCAAGCCACCGCGAATCCTCGAATAAGCTGTGAGGGTGAGACATTAAAATACTATTTAAACACCCGCTATATCACAGGTCTATTTATTGTAATTCAACTCGTTGGATAAAGACAGGAACGATTTAGTGAGTTCAACTCTCTTACCAATGGATTGTTAACTATTTCTAGCTTGTATTATTAATCTGTGACTGTGAGATCAGACAGGTAACTTTGTACTTTAAGTTCTTCAGTTTTGTTTACAACTGAGATGCTACATAAATACATACCTTTTTCAGCTTACGTAAATTGTGAAAGTAACTCCTACAATATACAAGCTTGGACGTGGAATTGCGGACACCGGCCTGTTATACACCTGCGACACTTGTGACATGTGTAATACGTGCGACATGCGTGTTATTTGCAATACGTGCGACATGTTGAACACGAGCGACTTTTGAGACAAAAGCAACTTGCACGTGCAAGTGATAAAAAATAAGGTTAAATATAAATATATTATCTATAGTACGGATCCTATCTTGGTACCCTTCGTGCTCTACGGATGGCAACAAATATAGCTAGGTATCTATCAACTAGCTATTCTGCCTGTTGAGAAAGCAAGCATTGCAGGAAAAGCTCTGTTTATTGCGTTCCCTTATTGCTGGTTTATTTGCCGGTCCGTAATTACGAGGGATTCACTGGAAGACGTGATGTGAAATCGAATTATTTTCGAATTCATAGCCTCTGGCCTTTAGCAATTTGTCCGTTTGTTCGCTTTTATTTTTAGATATAGAATTTATAATACCAGCGCGCTTGTAAGTTTGATCTTGATTTCAAATCGAAAAATATTTAATTTATATCTACTGTCTCTACTATTTTATCTGGTTTCGGGTAGTTATTCACATTATTTACGAGTAGGTAAGTAGGCATTGTTGTTTCTTGTGCTGTCTACCAATAGATCAGACCAATTTCTTATTTCTTCTTTTCTTTATTTTCTAATATTTATTGTATTCAATATATATGTACGTTAATTTAACTATTTTAGTGTGTTAATAACTGTTTTTTTTTAATATTTAACACTGCACCTGCCACGTTGCCTCCTCACCACCCTTGGTTGACTGGTAGAGATTTCCTTTGTAAGAACACTTTTCGCTGTAGCTTCAAGGTCAGAACCCTCAAAAAGTTGGCAGCATTTTCGTTGTTTAATAATATATTGTCTTTTTGATTTGGATAGTGTGCTAATCTAGGGCCGAGATTCTCACCCCTAAATTATCGCAGAATTAATGTGACAAATTGTTAAGCACGCGATTTCTGCAGTGATTGGTTGAATGCATTTTCAACAGCCAATCACAGCAGATAACGCGTGCTTGACAATTTGTCACATTAATTCTGCGATAATTTATAGGTGAGAAACTCGGCCTAGATGTTTTTTTCGGCAATGTAGCTACAACTTCAGAAATTGTGTGAAATAAAATTGTTAGTGATAAATTATAGTGGGCCAAAGTTATTGGCTGCCTGAAAATGAGGGCATAGCAGTGAAAACTAATTATAATAATGGGCATGACACTTTACTAAGTGTTAGGCAAAAAGTTTTTTTTACAGTCAACTGTAATAACTTTTCTTTTGCTCAGTTTGTTAGCTTTTCAATTTGGTTCAGTAACTTCGTAACTACAGAGGCGGCGCGGGGTGACGATGAAATTCAATTTTAATAGTTGGCTCTTGGATGGATTTTATGTACTTTTCTTACTAGAGTTTTTACAGTCTTCATCGAGATATCGGAATATGTAATAAATCAACGATTTCACGTAAACAACGTTTTGTAAAAAGAAAAAAAGGGTCATAGTATTAAGAAATATATTCACATTGCTTTTAATAGGATTTATTGTCCCGAGCCGCAAATCTACTATTCCATTTCATGTACGAGTATCTAACGTTTCCAGTAGCTTAAAGGTTACTTCTTCATCAACGCATGTATTTTTATTAAGATTGATGAGTACAACATTGTCAGAGGCAATGTTGTCGTCAGCCTATAGTTATGCAAAGCATCACATATTAGCTCACTACTACAATATAATAGCTCTCACATTGTAACTATGTTGCATTGTGTTGTGTACCTCCGTATCCTCCGTACCCTATAGGGGCTCGTTACATGACTCAATATAGGCTTTGATTCAGGTTCGATATCATTATAACTTTTTACTGTATGGTACACATGCGTATTACTAATGAAATTTTGCAAATCAACATTTTCAATTTACTCTTTAGAACTTGGTTCCTACCTACCTCAAGTCAAGCTTTATCAACCATTTAATACAGCAGCGATGCGTTTTTATAAAAACGATTTTATAAGACTCATATTTGTTCAAACTTGAACAATACGTTGATGTTTATCGTCAAGGCCTCAGGTCAAGCGCACGCTATTTGCACAAGCTTGCGCGAGCTTAGTTTTTTATACGACTCCTTTACCCACGACTATGTCAGTTTGAGTGGCAATGAACTCGCAATAGGTTCATTGTACACAGATGCTCTTGAAATTTGGAATAAATCGTTGAAATAATAGGCGATGAGCGCCTTATAAAGAACAAATGCTCGCTTCAAGTGTCAGTGCGTTAAGTTGCGAGCGCTAAGTGTCGGTACGCATGGGGGAGGGAAAATCCACCCTAATTTCCACTTTCACAGCATCAAAGCTTCAGTACTCCGGCAGCTGCTGTAGCGAGTGGACGTGTGCTCTGTGTCAGTTATTCTCGTGATCTCAAGCGCAAATGCGATGTCGAGTGTTAATGTGCGGAAATAAAGTGTAGTGAGTGTTACACCGGAATGTTCTTTATTCATCAGGAGTAAACATTACTGGTGATTAAAATGTAAGTCAATTTATTCTTCAAAATACAGAATTTTCCTAGTTTGAAGGACAGGGAAATAAATTATGTGTAAAAGTCATGCCCATTTTTTTAAAGAAAACGCTAATGTTATAATCCTTTTGCAAAAATAAATTATTACTTATATTTAATCATGAAATTTCATATTTTGAACTGACAAACTACTTTGTAGCCTGAAAACATAAATTAAACAAATATGCCCACGGTTGGCCGAAGAAAAAGACATATAAAGAGAACGGAAAAATATGGAAAAGATCTTTACCCAGCACTGGAAAATAAAGGTAAAATAAGAATATGTTCACTTACCTATGAAACTAGATCCTTAATTATTAAAATCTCGATACTGTTTAGCAATTGCTTAACACCTTCTTTAGTCAAATTGTCAATTTCAGTTTCTAAACAACTTGAAGATTTTATAAATGAGGCCCAAGTCTCTGTTGTTAATTTTCCGATTCTAAATGTTTTATGATGCAAAGAAATTTGCCCCGCTTTACAACTCCGGTAAAATTAATCCGTGTCCGTAAAATTTAGGTTCCAAAGTAGCCGTAGTAATCCTTGTAGGGAAGATTACGCACTACATCCGAACTCTTATCAAAAGTCAAATCATAATCTGTCATAATTCAGAACATTTTGAACTCGGAACTCAAATCATGGACACGGATCGGATGTAGTGCGTAACTAAATCCGTGTTAATCACAATCTACCTACCAAGAAAATAACAAAAAAATAATATTCAAAACCTAAACAATTAGTTAATAATTTTATAATGTTCACATGATTAAAAACATAACGAAAGTCAGTGATTTATTTGTTTATGAAGCGAAAGGTCGACTCAAAACGTGTGTAAAAACATAAAACGTATTCACTTTTGTGGACGAATTTTTTGACGCCCAATCAACTATCTTCTTTTAATACGCGTTTGTATATAACTATAAAGTAAACCTTTGTTATGTTTTACTTTCAATTCAAAATAATATAAGTAAATCAACGTATTCAAGTCACTACAACTACATACCTCTTAATGATTTGTGTGAATGAATACAATAGCGTATATAATAGAGGAGGTCGTGGCTAAATAATAACAGTCGCACGGGTCGATCTTCAAGGTTAAGCAACGCTTGACGGCGTCGGTCCGTGGATGGGTGACCATTTCTACATACCGAGTTTCCTCCGTGCCTCGAAAAGCACGTAAAGCCGTTGGTCCCGGCTGTCATTTGAAGATCTTTGACAGTCGGTAAAAGCCTGAGATCTGACACCAGACTTGCCAAGGGGTACCGTGTTACCCAGTTACTGGGTTGTGAAGGTCAGATAGGCAGTCGCTCCATGTAAAACAATGGTACTCAGCTGAATCCGGTAAGCTGACCCCAACATAATTGGGAAAAAGGCTAGGCAGATGAGGCTGATGATGAATACAATAGCGTACAAGAGATCCAGCCATGGATATTCTACGAGCAATATCTATAGTCAAAAATGCCAAAATGTTTGCGATTGACCCCTATACATTTTGGTGTCAATACCATTACATTTAGGACATTTTGACAATTGTTATCGTTATAGCTCGTACTTGGTGTAACCCGAAGTGTTTCAGATTTATCAATAGTAGAGAGTAATCTTAAGTTCAGATTTATTTTCCGATGCAAGTTCCACAGATTCTGCTTGGGTCACTCCAGTGAAATAATAACAGTACAACAAGTTAATTGTATTGGTTATGTTCCCAGAAACATGATATATTATTTTAGGAACCTGTTCAATTATACATTAGATAACTTTTATTGCGCAGCATATAAATTGATCCGCAATATTTATCATATAATTAAATATTTGATGAAAGGCAGTAAGTATCTGTCACATTATTTTATAAGAAACGAAAACTGGTGAAATGCTTTCGTTTTCTAGATTACAGTGGTATAAACAGACACATCTGCAATGGCCTTTGTTTACCATGAACAGACATCGGATATTAATAGTCTGCGAACCTTGTTAATGTATTAGCAGCTCTGGAAACAACACATTTATCGAGTTGGAACCCGTACAATGCTTGTTTCGTTAGCTAACTGATGTTATTGTGCCGAACAGAGCGGTCGTTTGATGAAGACAGTGCTATGTTACCGAACAAAAGACACTATTTATGTACAACAGATGATTGACCATTCGTGCTGAATGATGTTGATATTATTATACAGTTGTATAACGGCATTGTCGTGAGCGTAGGTAGGTTAGTAAGCGTATTGTACTCATAAATCTATGAAGTATCCATATAGCGTCATAACACTTACTGTAAGGACGACTTTGTCAAGTCATCTAGTGCATGCAATTCATTACTAGCTATGCATCTAGCATTACCTCACATACACCATGTATCGCGAAATGAAATGCCACATTTAGTGATTGTTAACTACCTCAACTATAGACTAGCTCAATTGAGAATATTGATGGCAATTACCATTATTGTTCTCGCTAAACTTCTTGGCCGCCCTAAAGTTGGCCACAATGGCTGCGCAGTAGTAAAACAGCACTTGCTTGCTGGGAGATAGATAGGTGTGTGTCGTGAATGTTGTGGTATTTATTACACATCTACTTACATTTTACAACACTCTACAAACCATCTTCATATCTTTTGATATTGTATCAATTTTTGTAACTCTTTTATAAGTATTCTTTGATATTCTTATTACCTGTAAAGCATATTTTTAGTTATCTCTGGTTGATCTGTATTCTAATTTATATTGCTTATTTGAAAAATTATGGATTTTTTTATACTCTCGACTTTTTCATCTGACATGAAATCTGTCTGTCTATTTTATTTTCTTAAGCTATAGACATACCATAGGTACCATGGACTACTTAGATCGTTCCTTAAGCTAGTTGTACATTATTGTAAGGTCAGCGTAGAGTGACCCGCCTTTGTAAAGCCGTTTTAATTCGTTCTGGTCTTATTGAGATTTGAATTTGAAATTTAGAAGGGATGGCAGAACGAGTGAAAAACGGGCGTTAGCTTTTTTGAATTTTGAATCTGGACTGAGCCCCGAAAGACGGTTAGCTACTAAGTCTAGTAGTAGTATCGACACTGATTCTACGACATGTTAGCTCTAAGGCTGTCAGTACTCAACTGACATATTCTGCTGTCCACACCACGCAAGTGGTTAAGAAAAACGCGCCAATGCGTAGTTGTTCTTGCTTCGCCACCAGATGGCGTGCTTTCGATTTGTTATGACTTCCGTAATATTGACTAAACCCGACATATATATATATATATATATATATATATATATATATATAACCGTTTGTGTTTATAATCAATTGGTAATGGTTCGGTAATAAATACACAGAGGTTCTTTGTTTGAGCTAGGTAAGATAAATGCGTACAACATGATTTTAAAATTCATATTTTATGTAAATATGCGGTAGATGCGACGCGCACAAGACCGGTCGATGTAGCGACACTTCAGGGAGATCTATGTTCAGCAGTGGAAGTCTTTCGGCTCAAATGATGATGATGTTCATGAAAATATTAACATCATCATCAGTATAGCGTTGGCCGCTCTCCCTATCCCCTGCTGCCAAATAATGTTTGGAAGCGGTCCCATTGACCTTGAACCGTCAGAAGGGCACCAAGGGAGCCATACACGGGGTCGCCTGGCACTCATGTGCCGCTGGGCTAGTCACGGCGTACAGTGTGTTCTGGTGTGCCGGTGCAGGACGGTACTCCCTAGAGGAGGGTCCGGTGACGGTCAGCCGCTGCGGGTTCGCGGTGAGTGATAACACTTGCTCGTGTTCCCGCCATAAGCGTCACAGAAGGAAACCGTGGAGTTTTAGTGTGTTGGAGTCCCACATAACTGCACTATCTCTACGTGGTAGTGCAGTATGCATGAGCATTCCTCCATTCAAAAAAAAAGGTTAAGCAACATACCATACGTATTATGTTGACTTGTAAAGGTAGTTATTATTAAATTATAAAATGATAAATGATTTTTAAAGGCCGAAACAAACTCAGAGGTCACAGTCTCTTTTAAAGTCCTGACAAAATCTTGGTTATATCATGTGAAGCCCATGTAGACAGATGTCTGAAATGGTTTTTTGAGGAAAGAACCAGCCAGATTGAGTGGACCTGTCCAGTCAGTGCACGCATTTGTCAATAACCGAGCAGCTCAACTCAGAATTTAAGGAGCTCAACGATTCGACGAACAATACCAAAGAATAAACTAATCAAACTGCCAGACCATGAGTAAAAACTAACTAAGATAAAATAAAAACAAAAAAAAACCACATAGTCTTCACATTCACAATAATAAAAATAAAGTAATATAATACTTTAAAGGTTGACTGGTAGAGAATGCCTTGTGGCATTAAGTCCGCCTATGTACCACTATTGTACATGAAGTTTAAATAAATTAATAAATAAAAAGTAAATATTCTTGTCATTGCAAGAAAACAAAAAAAATATCAAAATTAAAAACAAAATTCACGGTGCAAAATATAAAAAATCAAAATTAATTGGAGCAGCTCAATCCCAAGCCTTTTTGTCCTCAACGTAATCTTTAATAGTATAAAACGCTTTCTGGCACAACTTACGTTTAATGAATGATTTGAATTTATTAAGACTTAGATCTTGTACGTGGCTTGGAAGCTTATTATAAAAACGTACACATTGACATCTAAACGAGCCACCTATCTTCTTGAGCCTTGTTGTAGGTACTACAAATTTGTGTTTGTTCCTAGTATTTATGTTATGGATATCACTGTATTTTTTAAACAATTTTATATTTTTATGAGCATATAAAAGATTTTCATAAATATACTAAGAGGGCACAGTCATTACATTAATCTCCTTAAATTTCTCTCTGAGAGAGTGCCTCGGGCTTAATTTATAAATTGATCGAACAGCTCTTTTCTGCAAAACAAAGATATTCTGGATGTCGAAATGACGCTTGATCGCTTGATGCTGATACTAAACGGGCTGTCTCTATGTCAGTTAAATTACGAATTTTTCTAACAGCATATGCTGCGGAGCTTAGCTTCTCTGACAATTTATCTTTATGTGGGCCCCACTGAAGCTTAGCATCCAAAGTTAAGCCTAAAAATACTGTGCTATTCTCAAGATTCAATTCTTCGCCTTTTATCAACACATCAGTTTTCACCTGCCTAACGTGAGGTAAGGTAAACTTAATGCATTTGGTTTTATTAAATAGCGTATCATACTTATCGATTCTAGGAACCATGAATAGCTAGACACTGGACAGCCTTCTTCAATGTTTCCTGGTCTACACCAACTTACTATGCCTCGATCAAGGTCTTCATTTACAAAAGTGTTGATAAATAGATAGCTACTGAATACCAAAATTTTTGTTCGAAAGTGGTTATTCTTCTCCTGATTATAATACACTACTACATCGTTTATAAACAAACTAGCTGACCCGGCAAACTTTGTTTTGCCATAAAAAGACCAAACATTTATCTACCCTACCTACCCTACCTTATACTACCTACCCTACCCTACCCTACACTACCCTACACTACCCTACACTACCCTACACTACCCTACACTACCCTACTCTACCCAACCCTACCCTACCCGACCCTACACTACCCTACATTACCCTACCCTACCCTATCCTACCCGACCCTACACTACCCTACATTACCCTACCCTACCCTACCCTACCCGACCCTACACTACCCTACACTATCCTACTCTACACTACCCTACCCTACACTACCCTACCCTACCCTACCCTACCCTACCCTACCCTACCCTACACTACCCTACACTACCCTACCCTACCCAACCCTACCCTACCCGACCCTACCCTACCCTACAGGACCCTACACTACCCTACACCATCCTACTCTACACTACCCTACCCTACACTACCCTACACTACCCTACCCTACCCTACCCTACCCTACCCTACCCTATGTCCTTCTCCTGGCTCTAAACTACCTCCCTGCCAATTTTCAGCTAAATCGGTTCAGCCGTTCTTGAGTTATAAGTGAAGTAACTAACACGACTTTCTTTTATATATATAGATTAATGTCATGAGTCATTTGTTTACGTTAGGCGTTGATTACACTATTTACATTCATTACTGATAGTAATCACCCACGTGTAATTTATGTTTTGCTGTAGTTGGTCATGCGGTAGTTTGTTTATTTTTTTATTGCAATCTTGAAATTACCGGCAACACTCACACACAAGCCTGGCACTTGCCAAGAGAGTTTTTTAATGCTAAATATGTATGTATTTAAAAATAATTTATAGTTCCTAAATATACCTTTCTGGGTAGGGTAAGGTATGATAAGCTAAATATAAAGTCAAACTAAAGAAAGTAAGAAAGATAAAGTTCAGGTGAATGACTTTCCATTATGTGTTTGTGTTACGATTGTCTTCCAGTAATGAGACAAGTTCGGTAGTTACTGGTGCTCCAAGTTCGTTAATGTTATGTGTCTTTATTAAGAAATCTAAAGAATAAGTAACCCAAGCAAATTAAATAGTGAGAGTCACCATCTAATTTGATTTAGTTTGTCCATCCAATTACAATTTGAATGATATAATTATCTACAGTCAAGCTCTCACAGTTAGAGTCACCGCGTCGTGTGAACATGAGTGTCACATGATGATAATTGGATTTTGGAATATATTTGCGTTTACGTGCAAATTTACACAAACGTGTGGGTGCAACACGGAGTAATAAACAAACGAAGTGCTAATGTGCGGCTGAACTATGTAGAACAAACATCTTCAACTTTTTATCAGTCAGAACGCATCATGACACTTTTTAAATCTTCCCCAGACATAGAAGAGTTCTCGTAGAATGGTTTAGTGGTCACTCTCCATTGCTGTAGTAACTCCGTGTTTCACAGACAATCTAACGCTGTTTTATGTAGTTGTGATTCGTTCGCAGGATTAAGGACTGTATAAATATAAGATAGCTACGCCATATTTGTTGAGGTTGGCTTTGTATAGGAATTCAAATCCATAAAGTTTATAACCGAGAATAGCATAAGTGGCGATTGTATTAAATAAATTAGGTTTTTAAACAAAATATCATACAGTAAACTCAAAATGTCTGTCGCCAATTTATTCATCAAAATGAAAAGTATTATATTACAATCGGAATCTCTATGTGTTCGGGCATCCATTATGATTGTTGAACTAATCTACGTTTTTAGATTCAGTCGGTTTTGGCCAGAGAGCAAAACATTAATTGGTTACGATAGAAAATACGAGCGGAATAGCTAAAGTCGGATTTTAAGCTCGACAGCTTAAAATCCGACTTTAGCTATTCCGCTTAGATGTTAAGATTTTTGCACAAACCTACGAAGAAAAAAAAAGATTGGCATACTTGCAAATTAGTGCACATATTTGCCTATAGAAAACACATTTCATGCGAACTATTCTCTTAGAATTGTTAATTGAGATCTGAAATTATTACTACGTCGCTGTTATTAGTAGGCGCAAATTATGTGCCGATAGCACATCAGGCGCAAACATTAGCCACCTACGCGGAAACTAATTACTAAGTGTTTAAATAGACTAATCACGCCACAGAAGTTGCTGCAAGATTCAAATAGCTGACAGCTCTCTGTTAGATATTAGACACACGTGTAGTTGGAACACGTCGGTGGTTTTAGAAAGGTTTCTGGAGAAGGTTATCTACAAAGAATATGTTTTGTAACGTAATCCTTCACTAGTTAATCGTCCTTGTGATCAAGTTCAACTAAAGTGTGAAGGTGCCTACAACATTTTCCCTGCGACTTGAAGCCATTTGACCCCGACATATATAAAAGCCGTTAGGAAGCTTGTATTTTCTCGGGTCACCGCGAACTAATTTCCTCTGGACATTCTCTCACGGCCACCCGAAGGTTAACTACGGTCTAGCTTGCTAGACTAACGTGGGGTGCCAATTTAGTTAATAAGGTCAGATTTCAGTAACTTGATCTTGTTTAATAAATGAGCCTACCAGGGAGTTTGTTTGAGAAATATGAGAGTAATTGTTGCATACACGTGTTGCAGTATTTATAAACGTTACTACTGTTTTCACCTTGACCGACGTTTTATTCGGTACTGGAAATGGTATACGGTTGTAGCAATAGGTATGAATTATTTATTTGTATCACAGCCCACTGCTTAACAAGTTATTCTGAAAGTGTGTTCCAGACTTTTCACTGATACTGTTAAAACCTGATTGTCAAACTGTACGTGTTTGGAAGCGATATAATATTATATCGGCGATGTGGCATATGTATGTTTCCAGAAATGTTTTGCTTCAGTAGTCAGCAAAATGATGTTATTGGCCATAAATCTTTCAATATTATAAGCCGTTACCAGTAGGGATCCTCCGTTGTTTTGTGTATTATTGAGCATTTTCAGTTTACCAGTTCGTACGGACGGTATTGTATGTTCGGTATCCGTTTCCCCAATACGGGTCTAATGCTATTTCAGTTCCGATTGTATCCGAAAACCGCAATCTAGACAAGACTGGATTGCAGTTGTTTGTAACACAGGACCTTGCTGGAGATTGCGAGACAATAGATGTATAGCCTTCGCCAAACTTCTTGGCCGCCCTGAATTTGGTTTACCGGATGCGCGAGGCACGAAACGGTGCTGTTTTAGTATGATATTTCCTACTGCGCAGCCTTTGTAGCTAACTTCAGGGCGGCCAAGAAGTTTGGCGAGAACTAAACATTCACATTACTTTGATCCTCTGAATACATAGACATACAATTACCATTACATAAAAGAGATTATCAGTTGTAATAAATTCAAAATATTTATACAGGTATGTGAACATTGGTTCTTAGGGAAATACTCAGGATCGTAAATAAACGCTGCATATTTGTTTAGGTTATTTATTGAGGCAGAAATTTGTGTGTCTAACATCTATGTAGGTGATTGCACATTCTGCCGTGGCTATGTACCTATCTACGTACAAAGTATGTATATAAGAACGAGCGATGTGATGGGAATACGTAGCTATTATATTTTTCAGCGAGGCATTATTATAATGAGACAAGTTGGCGTAAACATGATGACCGTTATTACAATATTTTGTTTTTTTATGTGCTAGGTCTTTCATGAATTATTCTGCTATTATTTACATCGCCACCTGCCAAGACTCTTGCTCGTTTATAGAGTATTTTTTTTACAAAAACAGTAAATAGATGACGTAATCAGTCATGCACATATCAATAACTCTGACTACCCGTTCTGAAAGCATTTTCCCCAAAGGACGTCAGCTCTGTTTGTTTTCGAGAACCTTTTACAGAAGCAGAATGCATTCGAAATTATCATTGGATTGTTTATTATTCCAACGAAATAATTAAATCCTTACAAACGCAGAATAAGGCGGTAATCTGCGATAAATTGACCGTAATTCCATGAAATAGCCCTGTATTGTTACACATGGCCACGTTATGCATTATTATAATTTTGATACGTAAAAAGAAAATCTAGTTAAATAGGTAACATGCTAACCACGAAACAAAAAATTCACACACGTAGCTAATTAAGAAAAACGGTAATGTAAACAGCTGGTACAAGACGAGATTGGTGCGGTGGAGCTCGGACCGAAGGCTTCAGGCGACGGAATACATTATGCAGCGAGCGTTAAGTGCTGCTGCTCGCGAAGAACAAGTACGTAATCGTTATTTAGTACGCCATCGTATAAATAGTACAGGGCTAAGTGTCTGTTCCCCGATAGCTACAACCTAGGGGTCTTTAAGTCAAGAGTGAATTAGTTTACTTCACCGTCGACCACATCATTGCTTACCATCAGGTGGAAAAAGTGATCATAAACTACTGATGAAAAATATCTTCGAGCACATCGAATTGATGGCAGCAGTCAATGTCATTTTATTTTTTACGAAACAAAACAAATAATTTGTTAACTTTTCATTAAATAAATAAAATGTTTTTAATATTATTTCTATATTTTCCAATAATAAATTAATTTACACATGTTTGCTTCTGACGCGCTCAGATTAGCACATGTGTCAAATTAGCATCTCAATAGGGATGTTTCCTGGGTAGATAAATGATAGTTATATTTAATCCGTCAGTGAGATTATCAAATAAAACAAATAAACCAATATTTTTGATTTGTCAAATAAGTAAAAACTGACTAAGATCGAAAATCAGTGGGCCAAACGAAGAATAAATCGATAAAGCGCATCAAAGTTCAGGCGTGCGGGCCTGTGACACACACCGTGACGTCACACGATATTTCAACGCACTGTTTCATCGTAATTTTTTGTTTGCGTGGTAATAGAAAAAATACGTGTCCAATATTTTAAGGTTATCTAACTTATGGTCTAACTACATATTTTTTGTCAACTATCCTATTGCTAGCATCTCACAAATAAACACCACATATAATGGCATCCCGCATAGTTTTACAGTTGTTGCTAAGTTTTATCGTACGTGCATATTTTAAAACATACATAAATAAAAACATTAAACAACCTAAGAAGTTATGGAAGCACATCAAATCTACCATAGCCACTAGTATCTCTAATAAACCAGGGCTGGGCTGGGGCTGGGCTGGGGCTGGGCGTGGGCTGAGTTCGCTCGCTTTGCTCGCTCACTTCAGCTCCCGTCATCTCGGGTCGTGTCGGGGTGCCCTAAGCTCCCGAGCTCGCTTCGCTCGCTCTTGGACAATTTTTTTTTTTTTATCAATCTAATTATATTTAAGTATAAAATATATCTAATAACTCCATAACCATGGGTTTCCGTGGGGTGGGGATGGTACAGTGGGGTAGTCCCCCTACACCCTTTCCTTCCCACCCCTGCCCCTTAAACGATGAACATTTTCGGCAATTTTTACACTAATATGAGAACTTTAACCATGGATATCTCCATAACCATAGGGCTCCGAGTGGTGGGAATGGTACAGGGGGGTAGCCAAACCTCCCCTCCTCCACCCTCTACCATCCCCGCGGCAAAAATCAACGGGCCATAATGGAAATTTTATCCCAGTACTTATTACTTCAGCAAAAGGAATCCGGAAGATAAGCTTACCCGTGGTTTGCACGCAGTTAGGTTTACCGCCTTACCCATTGAACAACTAGTTCACAACCACTTGACACCACAAACTAGGATGTCACAGACACTGCAGCACACAAACTTGTTACTTGGTAAATAAAACGATCCTTACTTCTTCATGACTGTATTCGAAACTCACTGAGACTAATTTAACCTACGACCCTACCTAATCGTCGGAGAATCTTAATAGCGCGATGTAGGATTTCACAAAAACTAAACACCGCCATCTATCGGCAAAACTAAAAACTACTTGTTCAAACATTCCGCCCACCATGGACAAATATTGAAATTTGGCCTTAAATTACATTAAATCTATTGTGCCGCCCACCATGGAACTACATGCACTTAACAGTTAATGTAGTGTTAACAAAACTTACAAACAAAACTTACTAACAAAACTTAAAACTACTTAACTAATTACACACAAAATTTACATCAGTTATGGTGATGTGGACATAACAGGTAAGATACAAATCTTAGAAACAGACCTTTTAATTTGAGTAGTTTTTGTGCGTAAAGACAACAACTCGTGTAATACCGTCTGCGCCGGGATGTTTAGCAACCACACGACCAAGCAACCATTTAGAGGGAGGTAAATCATCCTCTTTAACTAAGACTAAATCACCAATACTTGGTTCCGGAGTTTGTTGATTCCATTTATACCTGTTTAAAAACATGGACAAATATTCCTGCGACCAACGTCGCCAAAAACTTTGCATCATCCTTTGCGTCAATTGCCATCGACGTAAACTATTGATATTTGAAGACTCAAAATTATAATCTGGAACGGCAACTAAAGGCTCACCCACAAGGAAGTGACTCGGAGTCAACGCATCTAAACTATCCAGATCGCTATCCATCCTTGATAATGGCCGCGAGTTTAGGCAAGCCTCAATTTGTGTCAAAATGGTCGACAATTCTTCATACGTAAGTGTGGAGTCTCCAATTACTCGTCGAAGGTGGAACTTTATAGACTTAATTCCGGCTTCCCATAGACCACCGAAATTGGGCGAATATGGAGGAATGAAATGCCACTTGGTACCTTGAGATGCTAAACAGTCAGCCAGCTCTTTTCTTAAATTGGCGTTCTCTGCCAAGACTAACTTATTTAGTTCCTTTGATGCGCCTAGAAAATTTGTTCCATTGTCTGACCACATGTCAGAGCAATAGCCTCTACGAGATACAAATCTTCTATATGCCGCCAAGAATCCCTGGGTAGTCAGGTCACTAACAACTTCGATATGAACGGCCTTTGTGGCCATACAGATAAACAGGCAAATATAGCCTTTATGGGCATGATGAACACGACCTTTGGACGTCCTGATGTTTATGGGACCCGCATAGTCAACCCCTGTACATTTAAAGGGTCTGGTAGGTGTTACTCTTACAGCTGGTAGCTGCCCCATCATCTGTGTTGATATTTTCGCAGAATGCCTTGCACACGTAACACATTTCCGCACGTGTGATTTCACTTGGTCCTTAGCACCGAGAATCCAGTACTTAGACCTTAAGTACGCTAGCATGAGTTGAGGCCCACCGTGTAAAGTTTTGTAATGCGAGTCTGCCACGATCAAGTTAATTAAGTTTGACTTTTTTGGTAACAATATAGGATGTTTTCTAGTTTCGCTTAATTCTGATTTCTGTAACCGTCCTCCTACTCTTAGGATTTTATTTTCGTCTATGAAGGGATTTAAATATTTTAAAGGTCCTTTCAATTTTACTAAGTTACCTTCCTTTGCTATCTTTTCCATATCATCAGCAAAACTATCTGCTTGACACTTCTTAATGAAGAAGCGTAATCAGCCGGATTTGCGCCGGACCGAACATGAGACCACTGGTGTGCGTCTAGAGTGGTTAAGATCTCCGATGTTCTGTTGGCTACAAAGGTTTGCCACCGATTTGGATGGCTATTGAGCCAGGACAGCACAACAGTTGAATCAGTCCAGGCATGAATATTTTCCTTCCGTATTTCTAATGTGCGAGCTACCTCAACCAACAATCTACTAAGAAGAACCGCTCCACAGAGCTCTAATCTGGGAATCGATATTACTTTGATGGGTGCTACCTTCGTCTTTGCTGTTACCAAATGCACAGATATATGGCCATTGTTATCGACTGCCCGGACATAGACAACCGCAGCATATGCTAACTTAGACGCATCGCAAAATCCGTGAAGTTCAACAAGTGCATCATTACGCTTAGTGTTCAACCATCTAGGTATTTGCTATTCAGATAAGTGATGCAGATCGTTCCGGTAAGTAAGCCATTCTTTAAGTATATTGCTTGGAACCTCATCGTCCCATCCTATGCCTGCTAACCATAGCTTTTGAATTATTATTTTTGAAACTATGACACTTGGCGCTACCCATCCGAGTGGATCAAACAAACGTGATACGTCCGATATGATTATTCTTTTTGTTACAGGTTCTTTCACTGGCGGAAGTGTCACCGTGTAACGAAATGCATCACTTAATCGATCCCAGGTAAGTCCTAGTAATTTCATTACTTCATCTAATTTGAACTTCTTTGGTTCTTCGTTATTTTCTACATCCCGTTTGTTTATTATTGCCAACAAATCTTCACTGTTGCTTGACCATTTTTGTAAAGAAAACCCTCCCTGTTCTACTAACCGGTTCATTGCATGATACAACTGGACACCTTCTTCAACTGTTTCAATACCAGTAAGTAGATCGTCCATATAAAAATCTTCTTTCACTCTACTAGCAGCTATAGGATATTTATCCTTCTCGTCTACCGCCACTTGCTGAAGCACCTTAACTGCCAGATATGGGGCACACGCTGTACCAAATGTAACCCTCAACAAACGATATTCATTGTTTTGGTTATCATTACCTTCTTTCCAAACAATCCTTTGAAAATCAATGTCCCTTTCATCAACCTTTATTTGACGGTACATTTTTACAATGTCCGCAGATAAACATATTGGATAGAGTCTCCATTTTAACAAAATATGTCTTAACGTTGGCTGTAATTTAGGGCCTATCATTAAAAGATCATTTAACGATACACCGTTTTCACCTTTACAGGATGCATCAAATACTATCCTCACTTGCGTGGTATCTCTGTCTTCTCTAACAACCGCAAAATGAGGCAAGTAAATTCCCTTTCCTTTTTTTGTTTCAGGAACCTTCTCCATATGTTCCAGCAGCTTGTACTCATCTAAAACCGCTTGATACTTCGCTTTCATCTGTTCATCTTTGTTCAGTCTTGTAACCAATGACGAAAGTCTTTTTTCAGCTATCTTTCTTGAATTTCCTATTTTTGATACTGGATCTGTGGTTTTAAATGGTAACCGCACAATATATCTTCCATCCTCATCTCTTCTGGTTGTTTCCTCAAAATAGCGTTCGCATTGTTTTTCTTCTTCATTTAACATCTGTGCATTGTTTACAGGATCTGCCTCTAATTCCCAAAACCTTTTTAAAATGTTGTTTTCCTCCATATAGGAATGCAGAACGACTACGTTCACCTGATCCTCCTGTGACTTTTCAACCATACCAGACAGAATCCACCCCAACGAAGTAGCCTGCGCTACTACAGTTCCCTGAGGTCCTTTTTTTACTCCTTGTTGAATTACTTGCCCATAGACCTCAGCACCAAGCAACATATCTATCTTGTTTGGTGAATGATACTGCGGATCTGCTAATGGTAAGTCACATACCCAATCCAAAGATACTATTTTGTTGGAAGGAATAAGCGTGGTTATTGTTTTCAGTACATAAGCGGCAACTGAAACCTTGACGTCTGGATTATGAATAGAGGTAAGCGTTACTTCTACCATAAACTTGGACAAAATATTAGCATTGCCTTCCAATCCTGAAATGTGCCCCCTTACTGGTGTCTTTTTAAGACCCAAGTACTGGACTGTTGCTTCGGTCACAAAGGAAGCTTGAGATCCTTGATCGAGCAACGCCCTGATAGTTAAGCACATACCGTTCCTAGCTGTAGCATTTACTAGTGCTGTGGCTAACAACACCTGATTATGCCTTTTTATTTTATTTGTCGAGAAGAATGTAGCTACTGTGTTAGAGTTAACTGCCGATCCAGATGACATAACCTTCCGTTCACCAGATGAGTCTGCGTTATCGCTCTGAGGTACGTTACTATTTTTAGTATGATATGAACTGATATCATTTGTATCCTTATTTTCTTGACCAGCAGAATGCAGCAAAGAATGATGTTTACGTTTGCAAAGACGACATACCGCTGAACTCAAACACTGCTTGGCCGAATGGTTAATCCCTAAACAATTAAAACATAAACTGTTTTGTCCTACAAACTCCCGTCTAGCATTTACATCCGTCTTAACAAATTGTTTACAATGTATAATTTTATGGTCTTGCTTACAGAATCTACATTGCATAGTGGAGGTATGAAATACCTTAGGCCTCTCCATGTATTTTCCTCTGCCTGTGTTGGATCCCGTATCCAAAAATTCCAAAGCTCGGTAACGACTAGTTACAAAATCCTTAAATTGTACAAACGTTGGGATACTATCAGAAGAAGTATCGCTGGTAACCTTTAGCTCCCACTGTTTTCGGGATTCTGGATCCAACTTTAAGGAAATCACATGTACAATCAATATATCCCAGGTACTGACATCGAGCCCAAGATTAGCTAACGTATGTAAACAATCGATGGTGCTATCAATCAATTCTTTAAGACCTGTTGCTGATTCGCCATTTAAATTTTTAAGACCGAGTAACCTTTTCAAAATAAAATGTGACAAAAATCTCTTATTATTGTACCGCTCGTTTAATAGTTGCCAACAACGTTCATAGTTGGAATCTGATATGGGTATTTGCCTTAGCAACTGTTCCGCTTCTCCTGACAAATAACCCTTTAAATATTGCATTCGTTGCACATTATCCAAAGATGTATTATTATGAATAAGCGACACATATAAATCTCGAAAGGTAACCCACTCTGTATACTTGCCAGAAAAAACTGGAATAACAATTTTAGGTAATTTTACTTGACACTGTTTGAAATGACTTAATCCATCTTTAGGATCCTCTTTTGAACTTGTCTCTTTAACGCCAAATGATTCCAAAATAGTTTCTAATTCTATTTTATACTGAATGTATTCTTCTTCAGCTACATAATAAATTCCTTTTTTAACGTATGAACTTTGGTTTAAACTATCTGGTTCATATGCCTCGTACAATTGACTGTGGCCATCTGATAACTGATTAAACAGTTTCTCTAAACTGTCCAATCTCACTTTAACATAAGGCCGAGTTATCCTGTCTTTTGGTGACTTTTTAAAGTTAATATATGCTTTATTAATTCTAATATAAATATCTTCTAATTTATTCATTAAGGACTCCATATTTAATTTTTGCATATACATACAAGTTTAGAAAGTCTCCCAAAATAATTACAAGTGTTTTCTAAATTACCAACTTAAGAAAAATTGGGCATAGGTTCCCCTTATCAACCAAATTTCTTAAAAATTACGCAAAGTCTAAAACACTTTAATTATTTACGTTAAAATCATTAAGGCAATAAAGTTCAAAATGTCTAAATTCTTCAAAAGTTAGTTGCACGAAAAATTATTAAAATTTCACTCACAGTTTCACTCCGATTGTACCACCTGATTGTTGTAATGACGTAGCGTCTGCACGTCCCACTACCTCCAGGTTGAAAGACGTAGCGACTGCACGTCCCACTGCCTCCAGGTTGAATGACGTAGCGTCTGCACGTCCCACTATCTCCAGCTCCTGGAGTCTCTTCTCCAGCACCTGGAATCTCTTCTCCAACACCTGGAGTCTCCACTCCAGCACCTGCTCTCTGACGATGACTCTCCTGGCACCGTCTGCAGATGCGCTCCACCCTAGCGCTGCTACTGCTGCTGCTGCCTGCTGCTGCTTCCACCACTGGCACTGACTCAGCTTCCACTTTGGCCAGTTTGCGCAAGCGATCCACTTGCCCAGCCAATCAATCTTCACAAAAATCCATCCGACGAAGGACCACATGAACAACTAGTTCACAACCACTTGACACCACAAACTAGGATGTCACAGACACTGCAGCACACAAACTTGTTACTTGGTAAATAAAACGATCCTTACTTCTTCATGACTGTATTCGAAACTCACTGAGACTAATTTAACCTACGACCCTACCTAATCGTCGGAGAATCTTAATAGCGCGATGTAGGATTTCACAAAAACTAAACACCGCCATCTATCGGCAAAACTAAAAACTACTTGTTCAAACACCCATTTTCTTTATTATGAACTTTCTTGCAAACACCACACCACACATATTAAATCTACACCACTCTGATTTATCCAATTAGCAATTCTTTTCGCCAGGTTTATTTACACTAATTCATTTACACTATTTCATAACATAACTTATACAAATACAAATACAAATAGCCTTTATTTCTGATAATATAATTTTTTGTTTTTTTTACATTATTATTATTATTACATCCTTTTATAATTTATTTTACATGCTATAAATAATATCATTCCATAATACCTACAATCATGCCATTAATTAAAAACTATTACTTACTATTATATAAGACTAGATTTAATTATGTTTTATTTAATTCAATTTTATTTCTATAATTTCAATTCTATTTTGTTTATCCTTATTTTATTATTCTACATACTATAGTATTATTAATGATGCTTTACATTCATTATTAGTGATTATTATATAACAATAGTTGTATATCCAACTTTAGAATAATATAAGTATTGGTAAGTCTAATTACATTTTATAATAATAAATTAATCTTCGACATCGGTAATGCTATTATCAGCTTGCCTTTTGGCATAGGCCTCCCCTAGGGTTTCCCATATCTCCCTGTTTGCAGCTTTTCTTTGCCATGTCGTTGTAGCTGTTTGCTTGATGTCATCCTCCCATCTTGTTTTTTGGCGTCCTTTCCGTCTTTTGCCATCTCTGGGGTACCATACAGTAACATCTTTTGTCCATTTTTTTCTCCTGTTTCTTATCATATGGCCTGCCCACTTCCACTTAAGTTTTTTCACTGTGTATAGGGCATCTGTAACTTTTGTCTTGCTTCTTATATTTGTTAGTTTGATTTTATCCCGTAGCTTGATATTTAGAATGCTTCTTTCCATTTTGTTTTGGCACACTCTTATTGCTCTACTCTGTTTCTTAGTGAGAGCCCAGGTTTGTGCTCCATAAGTTAAACATGGTAGTATGCATGAGTTGAATACTGTAGATTTGTCTTTTAGGGGTATGTGTGGGTTCTTCATAACCTCCTTGAGGGACCAGAATCTTTTCCAAGCCTTACTTATTCGGACATTTATTTCTTTCTGCATCTGATTTTCCGGTGCAATAATTTGTCCTAAATATGTATATTCGTCGACATATTCTATTTGGTTGGAATTTAAAGAGATAGGTGTTTTTATGTGATTTGTCATTAGTTTTGTTTTGTCTAGATTCATAGTCAACCCCACAGTTTTGCTTTCTCTTTCCAACTGGGTTAGCATTATTTCTAAACCCTCTTGATTTTCATTGAGCAGAATAAGGTCGTCTGCGAATCTTAAGTGATTAAGTTTTTCGCCATTTATATTTATTCCAAATGTATCCCAGTTAATCTTTCTGAATATGTGCTCCAATACCGCCGAAAACAATTTAGGTGAAAGGGGGTCCCCTTGTCGTACTCCTTTTTTTATTTTGAACGATGGGCCTTTCCTTTCTGTCTGGATTTTTGATGTTGATTCTTTGTATAGTTCTTTTATTATCCTAATATACTTTGGGTGTATTCCTTGTGATCCCAGAGCTTCCCAAATGTGTGTGTGCTTCAGAGAGTCGAACGCCTTGCTGTAGTCCACAAATGCCAAATAGTATACTTTCCCGTACTCGTTACTTTTTTGGATAACCTGCTTTATGACATGGATATGATCCATTGTCGAGAAATCACTTCGGAAACCCGCCTGTTCTCTTGGCTGATTCTCGTCCAATATTGAGCTAATTCTGTTTAATATCACCTTTGCAAATACCTTGTATAGATTGGAGATGAGGCTGATCGGTCTGTAGTTATTTATTTCTGCTTTGTCGCCTTTCTTATGGAGCAATATGATAGTTGATGTTGTCCATTGTTGTGGTATTATTTCTTTATTTAGGATATCATTAAACAATTTTGTAATGGCCTCTGTAACATAGTCTAGGCAGACTTTCAGAATTTCATTTGTTATGCCATCGTCCCCGGGTGCTTTGTAGTTTCCTTGAGATAGTATGGCCTTTCTTACTTCGGTTTCTAGTATTGGAGGGATATCTTCTTCATTGTCTTCCTGTAGGTATAGTGTGTTTGTGTAGTCAATGTCATTATATAGTTTACTATAGAATTCTGTTGCTATTTCTACGATTTCAGGCCGTTTTGTTTCTAACTTTCCAGCTTTTCGCTTCTTGAAGCATGGGATCCAGGGGGTGTTCTCTTTCAACTGTTTTAGGGCTTTCTTTATTCCTCCTGATTTTTCAATGTGGTATTGGAGAGTCCTGTTTCTTATTTGTTTCCTGTGTGTCCTGATTTCTTCATTTATCTGTTTGCTTATTTGCGATATTTGACTTCTATTCTGTTTTCTATTTTCTAAAAGGGATTTTCTGGTTTCTATAAGGCGTCTTGCTTCGTCTCCAATTTTATCTTTCTTATTTTTGGACGTGTACAGTTTTGTTGATATTTCTTGTATTGTTTCTTCAAGAAGATCATATTTTTTCTGTATGTTTTTGATCTTGCCACAATCCAATGTCTTGTCCTTCAGTGTTATCAGCAAGTTTTCTGGGATAGAGGGAGGTATTTGGCTTGGTTGGATTCTTTTCTGTGTGCACTGTCTCCTTTTCTTGGGCTTTTTTAAATAGATTGTTCCCCTTACCATTCGATGATTGGTGTTAAAGTTGAGTTTATTAATTGTATCTACATCTTTGAAGAATTTGGGTTTATTGCAGAGTATAAAGTCTATCTCATTCTTCACATTCCCGTCAGGAGATATCCAGGTCCATTTTTTATTTTTGTTTTTCTTAAAGAAGCTATTTAGGATTTTGAGGTTATATGACTGTGCCAGGTTCATGAGTCTCTGTCCATTATTGTTTCTTTTTCCTGTGCTAAACTGACCTAATATACCATCCTCGTTTGGTAGTCTTTCACCAATCTTCCCATTAAAATCCCCCATTAAGAAGATTGTTTTATGTGCACTTGCAAGTGTTTTCTCCAGGTCCTCATAGAATGAGTCCTTTATTTCCTTTGGTGCAACCTCTGTAGGTGCATATATTTGGATTATTGATACATTTCCATATCCAAGCAAGTTGATATCGAGTTGTGCAATTCGTTCCGAGATCCCAGTGAAGGACTGTATGCATTCACTGTAGCATTGTTTTATAAGGAATCCCACACCGTATAGGCCTGGAGTGTTTCCAATGTGATAGAAAATGTAGTTGTCATGTTGTTCGATATTTTCTCCCATTCTCCTCACCTCACTCAGGCCGATAATGTCCCAGTTTATAAAATCTAAAGCGTATTCTAGTTCTTGTAGGGATTCATCTGTTCTTAAGGTGCGAGTGTTGAGTGTTGCTATGTAAATACTGCTTCTCTTGTTTTTTATAAATTCTGTTTCTTGTTCTTGTATATTTTGCTTTTTGGGGGGTAAACCTAGGGGGTTTTGGTCTCTTACCCCACGGTGACCAGCCGGGTTGGGGTGCTTTTCCTTTACAATATGTTGCATGCTTTTGGTTATTGTTTCAGTCCGGTTACCGATGTCTTGTGATTCCTATGCTTTTGACTTAGTTGTTTCTGTCAAAGATTGAGATCTGGACCTCATGTATGCAAATGGATCTTTTTTGTGTAATTTTGCCGGAGTTTGGGTATTTTTATTAAAATTATCCTTCACCTGTTGATTATGTGATGCAGGTGATGCTGAGGTCTCTCTTTTTCTTTTTTCGTTTCCTTTTGATTTCATTACAACTTTGTTGCCCCTTATGTACACATCATTCCCCTTTTCCCTCTCTCGTTGTAGCTCTTGTTGTAATCCCTTTCGTTTTTCTAATGTTTCCTTGGAGAAGTCTTCAGTGACATATGTTGGTTCAGGCATTTTCTTCTTATTTCTTAGGATCTCTATTTTCTTGTTGTGTGTTGTAAGAGTAACTACTACTGGCCTTGTCTTATCACTTGATTGTTTTCCAATTCGGTGTAAATTGTTTATGTCGTACTCACCGATTTTAACACCCATTTTTCTGAGCAATTCTGTAATATTGTTGAATAGCTCACTATGTTTAACTTCTGTTTCTTCGAACATAACTTACTTACATAATATTTTTCTTTTGACAGCCGACCATAGATTCTTTCCGTATTTTTAATAAACCACTGTTTGGTCCGCGCGCTCTGTCGTTTTTCTATGGTTTCGACAAATGATCATTGAGCATCGCGTTTATATATTTGTATTATACTTACACTTACTTTGACCCACCTTCAGTGTTTTATTCTATTTTGTTTGTTATTTCTATATTCTTCTATTTTATTGTATTTTATTAGTCGTGTTTCCGTAAGTGTGTCCTTGGCATCAACAGTAGGCCCTATCAGAATATCAGCGCAGCGTTATTACCTTTTTTGGATATCGCTGCACATGCTGAGATAGGAGCCTTTTTGGTCTCGCACAGGGTTTTTTATTTTATTATTGTTTAAGTGTATGCTTATTTTCTCGTGTCTCCTGTGCGGGTCACAAATAAATATTTTCTTTCTTCTTTCTTTCTTTCTTTATCAATAGTTCCGTCGATTTTATTATCAAAATCGCATTTTGAATAAATTAGATGTTAACTTCGCAAAACATATCAAAGCATTTCATCGAATTTCTCAAAATAGACCTTATCGGAGTTGGAAGTAAAAGAGTCTTAGCACAGTGTTTCGTTTTATTCAAACAATATTTGTTTGTTTTCTTATCAAGATGAAGTAAACAACTTGAACTTAATTCGAATCTATATAAATAGAAATGAGATATTTTATAAGATCTGAAGTGTACTTCTCAGAATATTTTAAGTACCTATTTACATGAAATTGGTTTGTAAACGCTGTTAAAAACTAATTTAATTTTGTTCAATAATATAATTTGTATCTAACTTTTTAATTCCACAAAACGGCACGGAAGTGCATGCTTCGAAAGACACAAACATTGAATGCGTCGTTGCGCCATTATTACTTATTAATAAGATTCAAACTTATCACATTATAGGCCAATAGAATCTAATAATGTATACGTTCAAAACACATGTAATGACGTCGTCAAATAGGTACCGAACACTAACAGCAGAGAGAGACACGCAGTTGTGACAACTGACACAGATCGTGTACATCAAATCCGTGTCATTACCATATCAACCCACATTTGAACATCGAGAATTCGAGATGTCGCTGAATGTGTTCCCTTGCGGAACTCAATTTTGGCAACTATCACGAGTTGAAAATTCATTCTATTGTTTTAGGAAAAGAGTGCAAATTGTCTCTGTTTGGTAACTTAGGTATTAAAAGATGTTGAGGCACGTCGATTGTTTATAGATTTTATATTGCGTCAAGGGAATCAACCTCGTGGATTTTCCTAGTACTTAGATAATTGGTTGACGTCCAGAAGTTTCACCTATTTGCACATTTACTTAATTTTGACGTTCACACAGCTCCTCACACATTACATTCGTGACCCTTTGGCTGATGACGACGGTTGACGGCTCGAGTACCCTGCTGTCTTCTCACCGGGTGATGCTTTATGTAATCACATTAATCCAAACAGATTTAGCTGTGTTCCTACGTAATCCTAATTAGGGTGGGATGAATTTCACGGTTTTAGGTTAAACCCTCGACTGTACACGTTGTACAGTCGAGGGTCAAAATTGCTACCAAATTATGATCTTGACTATAACCGGCTAGCTCGGATAGGAGTTGGTTCGTTGAACTATATTTTTATAAATTACATAAATAAGTGGTAACCCAGCTGGTGTGTTTCACTAACGTCGCTATTTAGTTTGCAAAACAGTTACCATTTGTCCAGCTATGAAAAGAAAGCCCAAATATTTTATGAGGATGTTGTTGGAGTTTAACAAAAACAAATCTATCCCATTTCAACACTGTCTTCGACAACATTTGAATAACATTCCAAGTTAGTCTTTGTACTGTACTCCGTTAGAATTCGTAAGGACCACACTTCCCATATAAGTTTAGTGAAACACACCTTCCGGTATACAAAGTTAAGGATAATAAACTGTTATTATTTGAATCCTTAAACCAACTTTCTTTGGTGTCTTTCCCTTAACTCTAAAATATGTTTCACAACTTGGAGGTCACTAGGTCAGCTTTTATCGGTTACTTTTCGGGCAGTGTGCGATAGAATTGCACGATCTAATGCCACCTATCCCGTTTCATCATCGGACTACAAGACGTACGGCGATGCGCCCTCGGTTCATGGTGGACATCCCACCCACACGCTCAAAACGTTTTGGGAATACTTTTATTATACTGCTAAGGAGTGGCATTCCCTACTGGAATCTGTGTTATCCCATAGCTACAATCTAGGGGTATTTAAATCAAGACTGAATAGGATATTTCTAGGCAAGTGTGTTTCCCGTCGACCACATATACAAAAATAAATTTAAAAAAGATTTAACGTGAGATAAAGTCTACTAAACGTTGTAACTGGAACCTGTCTTCTGTACACTCATTCTGTTAGCAGCGCGGTACTACTGTACGACATAATTACGGCTATTTTGGCTCTATTTATTACCGCCCTTCGAGAACTTTATGCAAATCAAAGGCGAGGTGGCGGGCATTGCAAAATGCAGACCAAAGTTGGTTCGACGAAGTTTTTGTGTAGCGGAACTTTTAACTATCGCTTCTCGAACTAAATTTGTACTAGTTTCGATAACTTTAAACGGCTTATATAGCACGTAAAATAGTGAGATTCTTTGCAATGCCGTCAGTATTTTTATGTTAATTGCTAAATAAGCTTTTCAGAAACATCCAGTGCATTTTCAATACTTTTACATACTCATTGACAAAGCTCTGTTTTTACGAACAGCCTCCATCACACAATACAGACTGGTCGTCATCACAGGCAGCGGTGTATCTCATCGTTGTAACACAACCGTGGTGACGTCACATTGCAGATTGGACGGACGCCAGGCGTACAATATTTATAGAGATACTATTTTAGTACACGTGGTTTTGATCGCGTTTAATTTACTATTGTAAATAAAGAATGAATGCAAATTAAATCACGTTGACTAATTACCACTCTAGTAACATGACAAAATGTGTGTCCCGTGCAAAAGCTCTAAAACGTTTCCACACAACGTAGCTATCTACGGTTATAGATGACTTACAGCGCCATTACACAGTATTATTATAAAACTCTAATGTGCGGGTTTTGTAACGATATGCAAATTGTAGCTTGTGCTCGTGACCAGAACGCCGGTCACCGATTGCTGGGTCAGCAGAATGTGCGCTGTTTATATCGCACTGCTGGGACTCAGTGCCCATAAACGGGATGCGGTAAGTGTCAATTGCTTTTTTGTTATGTTATTGCGTGTAGGTTTTACGGCACAAGCTATGTGTTGAATAACATAACATAAGTATTTATTTCTCTTCCACAAAGGTGTCCTGGGTGAATATACATGTTATGCGCTAATAAATGATAACTTAAATTATCAGTTTCTTTTCATTTGCTAAAGTCCGTACTCTTGAGTATGTTCTTTGTAGGCTAAGAAACCTTCGTTAACGAAAATAACAAGTAAAATTTCACAATTAAAAAACCCCCGACACATTTATCTTGCGAAAACACCCCGATTCAAACAGTAAAATGCCCATAACTTTTGAACGGCTGAACCGATTTTATTCAAACATAGCTAAGAACACTCTCGACAAAATTACCTTTCAAACAAAAAAAACTAAATCAAAATCGTTTCACCCGTTTAGGCGCTATGATGCCACAGACAGACACACAGATACACAGATACACAGATACACAGCAACACACGTGAAACTTATAACACCCCTCTTTTTCCGGCGGGGGTTAAAAATGCTAAAAATCAATTCAACTTCAATATACTAAGTCCCAAGAACAACGTGAATTTGATATTTTTAAATTATAACAGTGGTAGTTAAGAAATTCATTGTTAAATTATTACAGTGATATTTAAAAAAATCGTCGGACTTGCCCAATACTTCAGGGAAATCTGTAAGAATAACTTCAGTTCAGTTACGTGAACGATATGATAATAAATTAGTATGTCATCAGTCATGGAAAGTCAGAGATGATAATTGTATACGTAGTTCTACTGAGCTTTAACTTCTCTGATAATTTAGTTTAGAAGACATCCAGAAAGGAAAGAAGAAAAAATATTTATTAGGTATTTTTTTTATTATAACATATTTATTTATTTATTTTTATTCTTATTTTTTTTTAATAAATTGATAAAATTTGTTCTACAGTTGTATTTTCAAATTAATTTTTCGTAATGTTAATCAACAAAAAAAAAACTATGTAAATATTCTAATTAACCCTTAAATAATACCTTTGTTGATTTTTTTATTAAATTTATGCTGTACAAAACTGTGTGTTTCATTTACACATTTTTTTTAATTCAAATAAATATATTTTTTAATAAGATACAAAGGCTCTAGATGTATTTTTATTCAAGTTTAACTATTCCAGTCCCTATATTAATTTATTCAAGAACTCGAATTTCGAGAGAAATATCTGTTTAAACTCCACGTGTATGCTCAATTTCAATGTAATCAAATTTGCATTCGAATACGCAAAAACGAATTAATTAAACCCGCAACGAACGATCATATTTTAATTACTGCTTCTGCTCATGTATCATGTGTTAACAGCTTTGTCCTTGAGAGTCAAAATAAATTCTCAAAAAAGAAAATGTATCCCCCATACAAATAAGGAGTAAAATTCCCAGCCAGAGTCTGTGTTTCCCGATAGCCACAATCTAGGGGTCTTTAAGTCAAGAGAGTATAGGTTACTTCTAGGCAAGCGTGGTTCACCGTCCACCACATCATCACTTACCATCAGGTGAGATAGTGGTCAAGCGAAAGAGTATTAAAAAAAAAAAACTGCTGACGATAGCTTTGCCGGGAATTAACTATGAAATCCATAGCAGTTTTTAAAATATGATCACACCTTTCCATGTACATTATCCGTGACGAAGCCTTTTGATTTCTATAATTAAAACACACCATCTGCCCATTTACCTTTAATTATTTCATTTTATACCACGGACCAAAATTCCCGTCATCAACACCTTGCGCGGTCTTTACCCCAAGCTATCTAATTTTCCCGAAACAAAATTAAGGCTGTAATACCAACACACGCTTCGCTGTGTCGTCGTCAAGCCACCCCGTCTGGAGAATCGTATCGTACCAGTGCCTCCTGCTAATGAATACATGAAATTAACCTCGTCGTGTTCATGTCGTACTGTTTAACGTGGATTTTCTAATTAATTGATCTTCGTGACAAACTGTTAAAGTAATTGCTTTGGAATTTTCTGTTAAATCTTGCTTTCTTTATGATTCCGTTTTTATAATCAATGATTAGTTGTGTTGGTTCTATTAAGTAATAATTTAATTTAAGGCCAATTGATAAATGATAAATGATAATGATAAATGATTTTATTTCTGTAAGTTGGTTTGTACAAACACTTTTACATGTCGATCATATTTTTTAAAACTAGATGAGGTCGGCGTTTCCTATCTGACTACTCTGAGAAGAAAGGCCGAAACAAACTCAGAGGTCACAGTCTCTTTTAAAGTCTTGACAAAAACTTGGTTATATCATGTGAAGACCATGTAGACATATGTCTGAAATGGTCTTTTGAGGAAAGAACCAGCCAGATTGAGTGGACCTGTCCAGTCAGTGCACGCATTTGTAACCGAGCAGCTCAACTCAGAATTTACGGAGCTCAACGATTCGACGAACAATACCAAAGAAAGGACATTCGGGTAGGCCGCATAAACTACTCAAACTGCCAGACCATGAGTAAAAACTAACTAAGTTATAATAAAAAACAAAAATCCACATATTCTTCACATTCACAATAAATAAAAAAAAAAATATAATACTTTAAAAAGTAAATATTCTTGTCATTGCAAGAAAACAAAAAAAAATATATCAAAATTAAAAACAAAATTCACGGTGCAAAATATAAAAAATCAAAATTAATTGGAGCTGCTCAATCCCAAGCCTTTTTGTCCTCAACGTAATCTTTAATAGTATAAAACGCTTTCTGACACAACTTACGTTTAATGAAAGATTTGAATTTATTAAGACTTAGATCTTGTACGTGGCTTGGAAGCTTATTATAAAAGCGTACACATTGACATCTAAACGAGCCACCTATTTTCTTGAGCCTTGTTGTAGGTACTACAAATTTGTGTTTGTTCCTAGTATTTATGTTATGGATATCACTGTATTTTTTAAACAATTTTATATTTTTATGAGCATATAAAAGATTTTCATAAATATACTGAGAGGGCACAGTCATTACATTAATCTCCTTAAATTTCTCTCTGAGAGAGTGCCTCGGGCTTAATTTATATATTGATCGAACAGCTCTTTTCTGCAAAACAAAGATATTCTGGATGTCGGCGGCATTTCCCCACAACAGAATACCGTACGACATTACACTATGAAAATAGCTAAAGTATACTAAACGGGCTGTCTCTATGTCAGTTAAATTACGAATTTTTCTAACAGCATATGCTGCGGAGCTTAGCTTCTTTGACAATTTATCTATATGTGGGCCCCACTGAAGCTTAGCATCCAAAGTTAAGCCTAAAAATACTGTGCTATTCTCAGGATTCAATTCTTCGCCCTTTATCAACACATCAGTTTTCACCTGCCTAACGTGAGGTAGGGTAAACTTAATGCATTTGGTTTTTTTTTCATTAAGGAGTAAATTGTTAACATTGAACCAGTGAACTACTTTTGAGATCGCGCTATTTACTTCGTCAGTAACCAGCTGCTGCCGTTTAAGTTTAAACAAAAGTGAAGTATCATCTGCAAACAACACTATGTCATGGTTATCCTTTATGAGGTAAGGCAAGTCATTAATATAAATAAGAAACAAGAAAGGACCAAGAATCGAGCCCTGCGGGACTCCCATTTTTACTATAAATCCGGGTGATCTTTTTCCATTAACGTCAACAGTCTGAATCCTATTACTCAAGTAAGAAGTAAGAAGATCCAGAGCGCTGTTCCGGATCCCGTAGTGGCGGAGTTTCCTGATTAGCGTTTCATGAAGAACACAATCAAATGCCTTGGACAAATCACAAAAGATTCCCAGGGCATCGCACTTATCTTCCTATGCATTATAAATATGTCCTAAAAGCTCAACACCGGCATCAGTAGTTGAACGACCCCTTGTAAAACCGAACTGTTTGCTATGTAATAATTTATGCTTATTAAAAAATCTTTGCAATTGCTCTAAAATTAATTTCTCAAATATCTTACTAAAGGTAGGTCGTACTGAAATAGGTCTATAATTTGTTGGGTCTGATGTACTACCTGATTTAAACAAAGGTATTATTTTACTATTCTTCATTAGGTCAGGAAACTCCCCACAGCCGATACAATTATTAAAGATAATAGCTAAACTAGGTGCGACAACATCAATAATAGACTTAGCAACTTCTACAGAATGACCCCACAGATCTGCAGTATCTATCTAAGTATGACTCAATGTAGTCTATCGATTGTGTATAAATACCACTTAAGGTTACACTAGTCGAAAATTCTTTCATACAAACGTAGTCTAGAGATTACTCCACTGTTTGACGATGTACGTTCAAAATAATAAATTATATCAATTTGTCTCATCATTATCTAGTCCTGTATGGAAACAAAAATCTAAAAAAATAATATATTTGAAAGTTATGAGCGTCGAAAGTTCCATATTTCAACACTAATTTTAACGCATCTTTGGGCGGAAATTAATACCATAAGAAGAAGGAAAATTGCAAAACGGCCTCCATACAGAGATAGATTAGTAATTCAACAATGCAAATAGTTTTATTTTGAAAATATACATTTAGTAATTTTTTCATGATATCTAGACTCCGAAAGGTATGTTTATTAAAATCGCACGCTCGTTTTCGTCCTAAATTATCATCCATTTCGCTACAAACTTGCAAAAGTGCTAATTCGTACACGAACTAGCTTCTTACTGCTCATCACAGCTTCTATTTCTTTCGCAAGTGTTGTTGGATAAGATATCATGCATTTTAACCCCGCGCACAAAATAGTTCGTGCCGTCGACTAGTTCAACCTTAAAGTAATAGCGTAGAATAAATTCAAAGTACAATTCTGTGTCTCTAACGAGACGCTATTAGTCCCCGAGGCAGAGGTACGTACAGTTAACAAGCGAAGTTTAATTCACTGTGTCTATTTCTTCATTAAAATTTCATACCTTTTGCAGCATCTTTGCAGAAGCCTGCAATGGTACGTTTGTTTAGCAAAATGAGATGGCGAACAAAAGTAATTACGCAACCTCTACACTAGTATATGCTTTAGTTGTATACTAAATATGAATGGTGTTAATCATGTAATGCTACTTTTCGACTTTCTTTCGATTCCCACGAAAAATAACCCTTCCGCACAGGTAATTTTCTTTATAATCTTCCGTTATAATTTTCTGATATCAACATTGCCTCTTCATTAACATTAATTACATAGATTTTGCGTTCCCCAAATTAAATTGTGGAGTGAGAAATGGTTCCGGAAGCGGAAGAGTATCGGATTAAGTTGATCAAAGTTTAAAATTGAGTTTGTTATAAAATTATATTCATATTTATTCCAAGTTTAACGATCCTCGGTTGAAAGTTGTGAATCTTTCGGTGATTGTTGAGCGGTTTTTGTTCCACTTTTTATTGTTTAAATAATAAAAAAGTGATACAATTACCAATAAATATCAAACCACTTAAAGGCAATTGTTTGGGTTAATACTATTTATTACTCGTAAATCATAACACTTTCGAATTAATGGAAAGCATTTTATCGAAATAAGAATTTACATTAATTTTATTAAAAATATAAATGTTTACCTGTATTTTTCTACTTCTGTCTTTTTACATTCCTTTGAGTCGTTTAATCTACTGACCTATATTACCACAAAAACACTACGTGACAATCCCACCGCACTGTTCCCAAACCACTGCAACTCCTGAAAGCCTTAATCAACAGTGGCGACCGCAAGACAAGCGCCGAGGCCATGAAGCTCGACGAAGTCCCGTGGAATGAATTTAACTGTCTTGGATCCCGCAACGAAATTAATCAGAAAAGAATAACGGAGGAGTCGGAAAATACAAATTTTCACTTCCCTTCATATCAAGCAGGCGACAGAACAAATAAGGCCAATAGGCACAAATGGTCGTTTATGACTGGGATAAGCCCAGTTGCCTGAAACACTACGTAAGTTGTGAGAGGATTAAATCGGGTTTAATGTTATTAACTACATTGTTATTAGGTGTGCGACTAATCCTGTCGTATTTGAAAAGTTTCCTGAGCATAATGGACGCAAAATCTGTTCAAAATATTTTCCCATGTTCAACAGTGGTTTGTGTGAACTTTGTGATTAACTTTCAGTTTTTTAAGAGTCACTTATGAAGTTTTTAGCAAGATTTTTGGAAATTATGTGTAACACTTCCGATGTTTAAAACAAGAGTTATAGCAACGCGGGAAATCCTTGAGACGCATTAATCAACATGTGGGTTAAACACAATTTGTCATCATTACTTTCTCGGCGGCTGTCGTCCAATTTTACAAAAAATATATCACGCATTTCTGCAAAAATTTAAGTTGTAAAGAAACAATATGACTTATGGGAAAATTGATATGGAAGACTTTCAACGCTGAAAACTTAAACAAGATAGATGAGGAGGGCTAGCAATTTACATGTTCTTTGCAAACTTCGACGTCTTGTGATATATTACGAGAACTATAGCGTAGTCACATAAACTGAAAAAAAATATCTAAATTTGCTTACTAGTTTTGTAAATTAATAGTTCGTTAATAATACATTTTAACAGAGTCGTCACATCTGCCGATAACAACCAGGAAACTACTCTGTTGTTAGTTTCGTCGCTGATTGATGCTGGCAGGTTTAATTAGTTCCTTAATTAGACGTTAACACATCACACTGGAGACTGTTACGTTATCTAAGAACAAGCAATCCTACTAATATTATACCTGTGAAAGTTTGATTGGATGTATGTGTGGATGTGTGTTTGTTACTCAATCACGCCCAAACGGCTGAATAGTTCTGAATGAAATTTGGTCAGTAGGGTTAAGTTAGGTAGTCAGGAATCACATAGGATTTCTTATCCCGGTAATGTGTTCCCTCGGGCTAAATTTTGGCTTTCGCGCGGGTGAAACCGCTGGCAGAAGCTAGTTACCCATATAACTACATTTTAATTACAGATTCACATCTGTACTTACTAACGGGAACTGCTGCCGAGTTCAAAGACTCATCTTTGTATTTAGCTACGAGTGCTGCGATGACTCGCCACTTCATTTGCAAACATTTTAAGATCATTTCATGTATGTACCTACAGTTTGAATATGGCTCTGTTGCATACAATCTTTTATACTATCGCTCCCTCGTCTCATGCAGCGCATTTATCATGATATTCATACAATATGCAGAAGCACGGAAAAGGCCGCGCTGAAGAAATCCTTCACTAATTAAAAAAACTGGCAGTATTCATGTGGAGCGAGATGAAAGAGGTCGGTTAGTGACAGTGCTATTGAAGTTTTCATCTTGTTTTTATTGAAATTTGGACTTCATTGAGTGAAATTAAAACGAAATATTTATTGTTTAAGCAACCAGTAAACAATTAGGTATCATAAAAATATTCCGCCAGCATCATCACGATGCAGGCAGCACTTCCAATTATAAACAGATTTCAATACGGAAAACGTCCACATTAAATGCACAGCGAAAATTAAAGCCACCCCACCCGTGTGAAGTCACCACACCTTACCAATTTTCCTCGAAATGGCGCCTTGGAGTACACTGTGCCGGAAATTCGAACTCGACTTACGAGAACCGCTTTCATTTGCATTCTTTGTACTTATGGTTACAGTTGAAGTTTCATTTCGTTCTTAGACTTTTTGCATACATTTCTTGACTTAATTAGTTTCCAATTTAAATCCTGTGTGACTGGATTCGGGTACAAGATCGAATATTTTATTTGGGTGTACAATTTATTGATACCTAGCCCTCTCCAGTCCAGAACCTTGAAGACATCCTCCAGTGCAGCGGTGAACAGTTAGGCATCAACGTCAATGGCGAGTACATCACTCACCTTCGGTTTGCCGACGATATAGTGGTCATGGCTGAGACCATGGAAGACCTCAGTATAATGCTCGATGACGTCAGTAGAGCTTCCAAAAGAGTGGGTCTTAAAATGAACATGGACAAAACCAAGGTTATGTTGAATGCCCATGTAACACCCACTCCTATCAAGGTTGGAGACTCTACACTCGAAGTTGTGGAAGATTATGTCTACCTGGGACAAACGATCCAGTTGGGTAGGGCCAACTTCAAGAAAGAGGTCAACCGTCGAATCCGACTCGGCTGGGCAGCGTTCGGGAAATTGCGCGGTGTCTTCTCGTCCAACTTACCACAGTGTCTCAAGACGAAGGTCTATGACCAGTGTGTGTTGCCAGTGATGACCTATGGCTCTGAGACGTGGTCGCTCACAATGGGCCTCATCAGAAAGCTTACAGTCACGCAAAGGGCAATGGAGAGGGCTATGCTCGGAGTATCCTTGCGTGATCGAATCAGAAATGTAGAGATCCGCAAGAGAACCAGGGTTACCGACATAGCCCGAAGAATTGCCAAACTTAAGTGGCAGTGGGCAGGGCACATTGCTCGCAGAACAGATGGCCGATGGGGCAGAAAAGTTCTGGAGTGGCGACCGCGAACCGGAAGACGATGCGTTGGAAGGCCTCCCACCAGGTGGACCGATGACCTGGTGAAGGTTGCGGGGATTCGCTGGATGCGGGACGCACGGGACCGGTCAATGTGGCGACGCTTGGGGGAGGCCTATGTCCAGCAGTGGACGTCTTTTGGCTGATATGATGATGATGATGTACAATTTATTAAACGGCAATATTTTTCCATTTTATTAATTTCAGAAAAAAGATTAGATTTAAAGAAAAAACGGTTAAAGTGACGTCTGTGTGTGCTAGTGAATTTAGGCTGTCTAAAACTTTTATCAAACATATCATTCTTCAGTTTTATCTCCTTCAAAATTTATATAATTGGTTAGTAGAAAGTATAAATATTGCTATGCTAATATATATTGCTAATATGCTTTTGTTCGTATTTCGGTAAAATCAGGACACTTGTACTTTTTGCCTGTATTCGAGGTGAATAGATACGCGTGGGGGGTTAATGGAAACGCCTTTAGGGTCAATAGACACGAAGAAAGGGGTAAATAGATACGAGTGAGGGGTCGAGAAAGGGGTCTATAGAAACATAATTTTCAGGATTGTCAATCGCGGACTAATTTAGAAAATGTAAAGTGTTTTAAGCGATTTTCAAATAAAATGTTAAATTTTGATATTTTCTATCCTCATTGGCTTTGGTCTTGTTTTTGTTTTTTTTTTCTATTCACCCCTCTCTCGTTTCTTTTGACTCAGTTTCAAGGAAAATAGAAATCGCCTTCTTTTTTCTATTTTACAAATAATTCACATGTTTTCACAAATTTTAAGCATTACAACGTGACTCGCAATTTCACAATGCTTTAATAACAGCTTGCATACAAAACATCTGGGAAAATCAATGAAAAAGTTGAAAGTTGTGCCTATAAAATGGGGTGACCATTTTACCAGTAGTTCGTAAACAATTAACGAATCCATGGGAAAACCGATAGCCACCCTGTATGTGTTCGTTGTAAAATGTTGTTCCGTTTTTGTGCCTCTGGATTACTGCTGAAAACTATTTCAGCTAACTATTTCGGGCGGCATGGTAACGGAATGGTTAGTGTTTGTTTTAAACTTTTAGCGACCCACATCGGTAAACCTCTGTTCTTTTTTTTTTTGCTTTTCATAGGTTTGTGAACTGACACTACATTATATCAGTACCAGGAAGTATTACATTTTGGGAATCACTATGTTGCCATGTACCCATTGACACAATTTCATGGAACGCACCAGAGAAGTTACAGACACACAAACAGTAACATATTTGACCGCATTACAATGTTAAACATATTATGAAAGATACCACTACTTCTCGTCTGGCAATATTCCAGTCTGTGGCTGTACCTAATTGGAAATGTTCAACTGAACGTCTGGCAAAGTTTGGCATTATGTTATAAGGTAAATATCGAATGCCTTGCCCGGCTCAAGAAATGAAAATGGAACTTTCAACGTAATACTTACAGAGTTATCATATTGAAAGTTGTCCCTATGTATGTGGGTAGTTATATATGTATGTGGGTATCTTATTCAATCAATCTATATTTTTTTATTGCACATAGGCCTACATGGGCGCTTATAAAACGTTGACATAAGGTGCACGGTTCGGGTTGGTCGTTTCCAATGGAGAAGAACCGGCATGAAACTGCACGGTTACGCTTTTAAAAACTGGTTTGGTTTTACAATATTTCCATATTACAGCATTAGTACCTAGATATGGGGGATAACTTAACACCGACAATAAGTCGTAAGAAACTAAAAAAAAAAGATTATATATTATGTAAACAAAAGAAAACAAGTAAAATTTCAGAATTTAAAAAATAACCCTGACACATTTATCTGGCGAAAACACCCCGATTCAAACAGTAAAACGCCCATAACTTTTGAACGGCTAAACCGATTTTATTCAAAGATAGCTAAAAACACTCTCGGCAAAATCACCTTTCAATCAAAAAAAACAATATTTATATCGGTTTATCCGTTTAGGCGCTATGATGCCACAGACAGACACACAGATACACAGCAACACACGTGAAACTTATAACATTCCTCTTTTTCCGGCGGGGGTTAAAAAAGAAAGTAAAACGTGAAAAACAAGTTAACAAATGTTAACAAGAAAAACAAGTAAACAAATGTTAACAAGCATCTAGAAATCAAGACGGCCTACAATGTTCACACAATCACAAAACAATCGGTAAAAGAATCGATACAAAGGTATTGCCAAACAAAGCTTATTTCGAAGCTATGTACATAATATCAAACCCTAGATTACAAGATAACTAATTTTAAAGGATTATTTCAAGTTTTTAAAGTCCCCAAAAGTACGCTCGCACTAGCCTAAAATTTCTCAAAGACTCTCGAATTCGCATAGAACTGTTTTTAGCTGACGTAAGTGCAACTTTGCTTTGCAAACTATCGCATTGATTTTTTTGCCAATGAGATGTGTACGAACATAAGTTGTGATAGTTATGTGACCTACCGTAATTTTGTTGTTTGAGACTTTTCGTAGAGTAGAACATATAATAAAATACATCAAATTCAAGTTATGTGTGAGCTTTCTATTTCGCAACAGGTGAAGCCACTTAAGTTCTTTAAGATCTAGCTCAGTTTCTAGGTAGCCTGGAACACGCTATTCACTGCTAAAGCCTCGCCTTAAAGGAGTCATACAAGTCAAAAGCGGGTAAATCAGGTTGCATATAGGCAGCTAATTAAAAGCGAGGGTTTACACGTAAACGACCGTGCAAGGGGTATAAAGTGGGAGACACACTGTCTCAGTTTCTGTATGAAAAGCAACGTTTGTAACCTATTGCAGTACTGTAACATTGCTTAGTAATAATGGGTCTTTTTAATTTATTTTTTAATTTAGATAGTCTTGCGCTTGACCACTATCTCACCTGATGGTAAATGATGGTAAGTGGTGAACTTGTGGAGATGAGTTCCCCATCATTATAATAGCAGTTTATTTATTTCGATTAAACGATGGGAACCTAATTGAATATATCGACCCTTATCATGTATTGTGTAAGTGACGTTACTGAACTGAGATGTGAAATTTTAAGTAATTGTGTTCTTAGGTCAATATTTCATTCTGCCACTTACTTTAAATATAATAATTGGTATGTTTTTGTACTCGTATCTACTGCTGACGCGGTTGTATTAATAGTCTGTTGTGCGGTTAATTTTTACCTGATAGTGATTCTATCGAGATATGTTATCGGTTATTTTCCTAATTTTTGATTTCTGAAACACCTTTGTAAAGTTTTCTTTTTCCATGTTAGTCTAATTCATCGACATCATTCATTTTGACAATCGAGCCCACATTTGGGTTCAGTGAAACTGTGCAATTTGTGCAGCTAGAATGTGTCCTTTTTTAGACGAAAAGCCTCTCGCTTTTCATCTAAAAAAGGGCACATTGAAACACACAGAAGTCGACAAAAAAGGAATCCTGCATACGACGCGACGGGTACAAATTGTTATTCATTTGTAGCAAGGCTTTTAAATTGTTCTTTTATTATCCTATGACGGTTCAGAACGTCTATGCTCCATTAATAACAGACAAGAGACAGCTCTCGACTGCAAGACGGAGGACAGTTAACGCTTCTTCATTATATTCAATGAAGACGCGATTTTGAGTTTTCCCTTTCTTCAATAATATTTGAAAGGTGACCGAGATTCTCTGACTTACTGTTGATGTTACAGATTCCACATGTTTTTTTTATGAGATCAATGTTTTTCTAGCTAAGTATACTAAGTTACACTATATCTCTGAATTGTTTTAGCAAAAATACTGTTAATTACGTACGTAGGGCAATTAATTTCTTCGAAATAGTGGGTAATTCTTACTTTTGGTCCAGGAAAATAAATGCATTTAGAGGCCAATCTACGAAACAAACCAAGTTGAGTATTTTCTTCGGCATTATGTTACCTATTGTTGATAGTCCATAAAAATCGCAAAGGTGCAAAAAACATCATCACCATCATCATTTCAGACGAAAGACGTCCGCTGCTGGACATAAGCCCCTCCCACATTGTCCGATCCCGTGCGTCTCGCATCCAGCGGATTCCCGCAACCTTAAAAATGTCAACGGTCCACGTCGTGGGAGGCCATCCAACGCATCATCTTCCGGTTCGCGGTCGCCATTCAAGAGTTTTTCAGCTCCATCGGCCATTCGTTCTGTGTGCAATGTAACTTACCCACCGCCACTTAAGTTTCACAATTCTTCGGGCTATTTCGGTAACTTTGGTTCTCCTACAGATATCATCAATTCTGATGCGATCACACAAGAAAACTCTGAGCATAGCCCTCTCCATTGCCCTTTGGGTGAATTTAATCTTTCTGATGGGGCCCATTGTGAGCGGGCACGTCTCGGTCCCATTGATTATCACTGGCAACATACACCGGTCATAAACTTTTGTCTTGAGACACTGCTGTTAATTGGACGAGAAGGAACCGTGCAATTTCCCGGTAGACGCCCAGCCGAGTCGGATTCGACGGTTTGACCTCTTTCTCGAAGTTGAGCTTCTTTTCTCTCTTCGTCTCTATACTCTTCGGTTTTCTGTATAACCTGCAGCAACGTATGTATGTATGTATGTCTTCGGTGCTAAAGCTTTTTTGGAATCCGGCTTGTTCGTGAGGCTGGAAATCAAACCTTTGCGCAAGACTATTCGTGGAGACTCTTGAAAACATCTTGTAGACATGGCTTAGAAAGAGACGGGCCTATAGTTCATGTCGCCCTTCTTGAAGAAGAGAACGAGTGCACCCCTCCACCATGCCTGGGCATCTCATCTCAATGCTCGAGGCATTTTAGCCTCGAGTATGACGTAATTAAACAGCTTCTGGAGGGCCTTAAGGACCGGTTTCCCACCCGCCTTCAGGAGTACGGCCGTAATTCCGTCATCACCCAGTGCCTTGATGTTTTAAAGCTGTTTCAGAGCCATAATAATCTCGTAAAGGCTGACCTTACGTCACTTAATCCTTTCACCTGTGAGAGAGACCGCTATTCTAATATGTAATCATAATCTTACTTTACCTTCAAAAAGCAAGGACATCAAACTTCTTTAGAATGCGATAACACTGCCTTAAAAACTTTGCCAATGACGGATTAAAAACTATCTACCTTCTCAAAGATTTGTCTTAAAATTAACTTTCTATGTCATGAACTGTGACAGTTTAACTTTTGGCATGAGGGTTTTTGTAGAGATACAAAGGATATGGGTGCTCGCACAAATATACAACTTTGCCATGAAACTTTATAAACCGAAAGAGAATGGCCCTTTTGTAACAATAAATAAAATAGCTGTCTCTATTTATATGTTGATAATAACTACGAACAAAACAGCGGGGCGATCACGGCCACTGTGATAGGCTTGTGTCACGCATTATATCACGGTTCTTGCTCCCAAACTGTGATAAAAATGTGTGACTCAAGCCTGTCACAGTAGGCCGTGCTCGCCGGTCAGCAGTCACTTGTGAAGTATTTCCGAAAGGACTACGCGGTTGCTACGACGTAGCAGCCGTGACGTCATCGCTACGCCACCTGCTACGCCGTTAACAATTCAATATAAATATAGTTCACTACAATTTTTTCTGTAGAAAACTCATAAATTATACGATCCGTTTTCAAATATAGATGCGAAAAAATGTGTTTATTTTAGCCTATTTTTAAAAGCTCTTGCTAAAAATCTTTGAACCAATACATTTTTCTTTGAATGGGCTGTTACTGTGGGTGTTATTGGCTATATTTGTGTTTTGTTTGATATGTCGCATTCCTTAGCCATTTTATCTGTAATAAAAATTTATGAATAAGATCCTTTTGTAATAAGTCGAAATCACAGACTTATTAGCCTTTTGCGGCATTTGTGCTGTTTTACGAGTTTGACTTGGACGAAGTCGCGGGAAAGAGCTAGTAGGAAATACAATTTAATATGTATTGAAAGTTGTTGATTTCGCATATTCTTGGCACAGAATTGTTTTTACCAATACAAAAGAATATTAAACCAATACCAGATACTCGTTATCCTATCGGAATGTTATCACGTTTAGATGTTTTCGAAGTAGATACTTACAATAAAATTAAAGTGCTCTATAAACTTGTTTCCTTGGTCCCTGTATATTGGTTTTCTGTTGTTTTTTCCTTGAGAGCGGGCCTAATTGGACTTCCATTTACATGATAGAGATAACATAAAGTTTTTATTAATGGGCAATAATGTTCAAATTGTATTTATTTGCGCATATGTATTTTAAATAATTACATATAATGAATAATTCAGTTGTATTTTCTCGTAGGTACAAATACATAAGTACCTAAGTACGGAGAACATACGGGCGCTATTTATGTATTGTGACATTAAATTATGTTTTTTTTTTTGTTTCAGGTAAGAAGCAACTGTCGATATATGTAGTGTAGAGAAGAAGTCAGACATTCTTCACACATAAGTTAGACAGCAAGTTTCATAGCCACGTTATTTTACGCTATTTACTTAGAAATACATTATTGAAAAGTTATGACATCAACCACGAGTCAACAAAGTGTGCAGATCTTTATTTTTCATTGTTCCTTGATTGCTTTCCGTGCTATTACCGCTCAACAAACTGTGTAAGTACTCACCCCACGCGTGAAACAGCAAGCACATAACAATCACAAAGCATCTTGCGGCGTGGTGTTCAGCGTTGCACGGATTTGGTCAGAACATCTAATCTGTCTAATCGTTTCGGCCACTTGCTCTTATCTTACAAAAGGAGATGCAGAAGTTCGCGGCAAAATTGCCTTAAAAAGATGTATTTAAAGGAAAATAATCCGCGAACTTTTGAACTTCCCCTCGTATCCTTATCTGTAATTATTTCAATCACCCAACATTTTCACAGTGTAATTTGACTTTTTAACATGTTCAAGGTTATTTTGCTTTGTCGATGAACCTTTCAGGCGATTACTTTCATGGAACCCGCAGTAAAATTTGTAATGGTGGACTGGTTTCCATCTTTGGCAAGTGTCCAATGTCGTGGGCGCAATAATACGGACAGTGGCAGAAGTATGTGTGGTTGTCTAAAGACACTTGTCTTGAGTGGCTTTTATTATTGTATAGATTTCAAATCGAATTACTTTAGGTTATTTTAGGACATTTAGATAACTTGAAAGATTGAAATGTAAAAGACATTTGTGTCACAAAAGTCTCTGTGTTGTCACTTCTTTAAGTGAAGTAGATGCTAGATAAACATCGTCAACTAGAAAGAAAACACGAACAAGTTAAGTTTTACTTATATTCACAATAATGATTGTCTTGTCTGTGATGATCTATGATAAATGTTGTATTAATGTATTACACTGTGTGTACATTAATTATTAAATAAATAAATGTTCGGTCTCTTTACTCAGTATGCGTTATTCGTTAACTTTTTAAATAAGCTGTAAAGTTGACCTTGAGAGATGGAACCTTTATTATTCTGTTATTAAAATATGAACGATGTAACTGTGAACCACAGAGATTTCAATGAAAAGGAAATTGGAACGTACTGTTTGTGTTTTTTGTTTTTTTTAATCATGGAGAGGCAATGCTTTAATTGTTCATTAGCGACAAGTGTAATGCATGTATTCTTCGCTTTTATTCTAGTTGAAATAATTCATCCTGGCATGAATTGTTTACTTAAAATGAGACACAAGTACCTTTGTTTGGTACTGTGCGTAGAGTCTAATGTCGGGTATTGTGTCGATATATGGTTAGTAGTAGGTTAATGGAGCGACAGTGATCGTTCGGATAATAGCCGAGACTCATACTAGCCTAGGAACTAATCGGTGTTTCTTTTTAAGCCCAGAGTATTACTTGGTACCTTGGTGATAGTAATTGACACAGTAACGAATAAATTGTGTAGAATTTATAAGAAATATTTTTAATGTTGACCCATATCTCTAATTTTGCGCCCATGACTATAATCTGACACCGTCTTTATGTCACTAGTAGAGTGCGCGCAAGTTAAGTCGGCGTGCGGCCAAAAACGGAACTAATCGTTTGTCACTTATGTCAGGTGTCAAGAGAGTGTGTTGTATTCCGTGTTTTTATTCGTTTCCGCAGTAAATAATCGCCATCATTATGCTAAAAGTAATTTAAAGTGATGGCAGCGATGTTTTCTTCAAGTGCACAAGACAATAACGGGCCAAAGGTACCGTTTTACAATGATAGAGCCCGCGTTGCTTTTTTGACAGGTAACTCTTAGAGATACCACAATACAAAAATTTCCCTATATTTTCACCGGTGCCCGACAGTATTGGTTTTTGGGTGGTACATAAATATACCGGCGGGACAGGACCGGCATCATGTAATTTAATGCATCATCGTTATTTTGTTTTAGGTGTTTCTGAACGCACCGTCACCCAAATAACTCAAGAGGGTTATGTGGCAGCAGCTTCTTCAAAAATTGTTGAAGAAGAAATTAAAAAAGAATTGAAATTGAAGGTATTAGCCACTGCAGGACCATTGTTAGACCAAATTTAACAGTAGGTACTACTAAGTATTCAATAAAAGATTTACAATAATTTCATGAAGCTTCTTTCATCATATTCTATGCAAGTAGAAAAAGCTAGTAATTAATTATGCTTAACTTAAATTATTTGTAAGTTTCGAGAGAAAAATGACTATTGATTAAATGTAGGAAAAAAGATCAATTATGCTGGCAACATTAATCACGCCACCCGTCGCGCGCAGACTTATCATGCGAGCACTCTAAGGTCAAATCATGATCGTATATGCCTGGATCTGACATATAGAATTTCAGCCGACAGTTACGTACATAAAAACGGACTGAAAGGTTTTAATCAGCTAACAAACAGCACTCCGACAGAGGGCCTTAGTGTGCGTGCTCACAGTCGACTGATCTAAAATCGTTAGTTGCAAGGATTGTGCTCGCTTTTTTTCTAAATGGGATTTGCACCGTTACACGCCATGTTTCGGCTCGATTAATTAAGTGCCTAATGGTTAGGCTCTGGATAACATTTGCTAATTGAATTCGCTAATATGAATAGGTATGCAGGCCTGCTTTAGTTAAGGTGTGGACTTTTTATATGATATAAATAAATATGTCTGAAGGTACATTAGCACTTGCCAAACCCAATATATCTCTGTCACTCGCATACCACGAAGAAGATCTCATGGGATCATCAAAACAGTTGCTCATAAATATGTTCAGTAGTAGTAAATGGGTGCGTGTGATAAACTGTCACGTACATCTATAAAGTGTATCAGTGCTTACGTAAAGAGGATACTTTACGAAAATTCATGAAAAGGGAATATTGTGTAGCGAGGTGTCTATGGAGATATCGGCCGTAGAGCTGAAGACATAACTTGAATATATGCGTTGGGAAACGTATTAAAATCAATATTATTGTATCTTAATATAAATTTTATTCGATTTATCACACGCCCTATAGCACTTCTTAGTAGATGAAAATTAGTTTTCTTTTATCCAATTAAGTAATGGAATAGAAATCAATTACTTCAAAAAGACCTATTCAGTAAACTTTTACAAGATGGCTTTGGAAAGCACATTTTATTTTGATTGAATGCCTGTTCAGACTTGGGAGCTACAATCTTCTTTAATTCCCTTTTTACTTAGGAGTAATCATAAGTTGGTGTATTATAATTATACTACCCAATTACTACAGCCAACACGACGCGAATACTTTACGAGATTCATACATATTATGAGAGAATCACCGCTTTTTACGGCGCCTTAGAAAGAGGCTGTGACCGGTAGGAAAATTCCGGAAAGTGTGATAATGATTCAAGCACGTTTGAGGAAAAGCAAAAATCCTTACATTTACTTACACTAGAGTTTCACATCGCATTCGCAGTAGACTTAGAGAAAAAAAATATTTGTACGAGTAACTAACTACCTATTACATATAAAAAAAAAATAAAAAAAACTAAAAATGGGTCATAAAACATGGTTTTTGCGGAGACTTCCGCTGCGCTTGTCAACACGGTTAATTGCTCGGATTATGGTAATTTTATATAGCTAAATTATTTTTCTTGGCCCCCCATGTGTTTATGTTATCCGTACCAACGTAAATACTTCAGAGAACCTTTGGGATTATGAGAAAGCAAGATCACAATTTTGTTTTTAGGTCAAATATTTATTCTACAGACTACTTAGGTACCTGTTACCTACTTCCTGGGTCTTCCGTCACCTTCCAGGCTCCTTGTCAATTGTCAGCCCCCTTTCTTTACAACATGAAGAAAGATATTAATCGCGTGACAGAAGAGACTTTCAAAATATTTCAAACACTTTTCGGTCTGTACATATTTGTATTAAAATGTTTAGGTATCTATAGCAAAATAATTTCTGCCTCACCGAGAGCCTTGTCACTATACACCACACAAAATTCATACGAATTTATATCGTATCTCGTCGTTGTTCAACGTAACATACTGTTCTATATATTCGGATAAGCGAACTTTTTAGGATTTTCTTCCTCATTTTTTTCCCGCATGTCTCATAAAATATAATATAAGAGCAAACAGCCAAGTAACGTCGTTTTTCAAGGTCCAATTATTTACAGTTTTTTGGTGTATTATCTACGTCAAGCTGTCCATATTTCAGTGTACTGTGTACTTTCAGCGTCGTCTACACCTTAGGGCGCGTTCCCACCGTGTCGTGACGACAGATAATCGTATAGTTTTAAGTGTCGTGGCTTATATGTTTAAATGGAATCGTTATAATGGGAACAGGTAGAGACGACAGTCGTCGAACGATAAATAAGTCGTTTACGACATAGTGGGAACGCGCCCTAACTGCGAGCTCTATTACGGCTCGAAACACAGTTACACAGAAATCCACTTCTACCAGAAGATGAAGTGAAGGCGATTGATGAATTTTATAAAATTTATTAGTCATTTATTCATTAACAAGTAACGTGTATCTCAATATATACGCAAAATTAGACAAATACGGTATATATACTAAATTAGATTACATTTAAATTTCATAGATTACATCAAAAAATTATTCAATAGTACATTTCAACATGTAAATTAAACAATATGGCCAACCCCTTAAAATTAAAAACAATAACAATAAAACAATTAATTAAACACAAATTAGCATAGATTGATAAAATATTAATTATTTATAATGAATTTGTGGTTAGTTTAATAAATCAGAATGAACGAAATCCAATCAAATTTAACAACCCTTGACTATCTCAATAAAATAAAATTACAGTTCTTCTACAGCATATAGACACTTATTCAATAGGAAATATTTTAGTTAGAACCATGTTCCTACTTATCAAATTAATTAATTTTCCTGTTAATGCTTTTTAATACTTTATACCTGTGTGTAGAGCTATTCTGGGTGCATCGTCCTCACATATATATTAATGTATGTACGTATGTTAATATTGTAAAACACCAATTTTTTTATTTTTTTTTAAAAGAGTAAGTATGGAGTTTCTTGTGCGTTCTTCTCCATAACTATCTACTTTCCGAATGCACGGTAGAATCATTTTTTTTTTTTTTTTTTTTTTTTTGTGTTTTTTTTTTTTATTACTTTTTAATTTATTTTTTATCACTTTTAATTTTTAATTTTAATTTATGTGACGTTCAAAAGTGCCGTTTATTGGCCTAATTGAATAAATATATTTGACTTTGACTTTGACTTTGAGTTTTATTTTGAAACCGCTATTGTAGACAGCACTTTTTATGTCTATATGCAACTTGTTGAACAATTTTACAGACTGGTATCGTGGACTGTGTTTAACAATTCTTAGGTTATGATTTGTAAGATCTTTATTCTTCAAGTCCAGTCTACGGGTGCCTTCCCTTATCTGCCGTTCTTCTACTATCTCATAGTCTTGTATGTTTTTGGCAATATTACTTAAAAGTACCAGTACATAAAGACTTGGTACTGTAAGTATGCCTAAATTGCTGAAATGTAGTCGGCAGCTTTCCCTTTGTGAGATGCGGACCATGGTACGAATTATTTAATTCTGGTTTCCAGTTTAACAGTTGGTCGATATGTATACCTAAAAATTTTACTTCAGCTACGGTCTCAATACTATCATAATTATGTGACACATACGAATGTGGTTACAAAAGACTTCAAACATAGTATACAGTTACTCAAACCTCCATGGCTCACCCATTCACTAACCATGCTCGGAATTCATGTAAACCAAATTGTTGTTTGTTGACAGTCGTAAACTATTAAGTTAACTAAAATTTACCACGAATTACTACTACAAAGTTTTCAACAACTGTTGATTTCGTATCAAAAATGCTACATGCGTCTCGTGTATAATATTAAATTCAATAGGGAAAATGATTTCAAGTAATACTACTAGTTTCCATTTATGGATGCAATATCTGATAGTACCCTGCGCTAAACTAGAACAATATATACCCAAAGAGCCCGAAATTAACCCAGAGTAAAAACAAAACTTTTTAGATTGTGTTCGTACAATGCTTTGCCGGGGTTTAGTACAGAAAGTTGAACTTATTAACATAGAAAAGGGTCAGTATTAAAAGCATCATTCAAGTGATGATAAGCTTCTAACATCAAATAATTATAAACAGCTAGAGCTTCTGGCACAAAGGTGCTCTGGAAAGAGCGGTGGTAAAAACTTATCAAGGGAATAACCCGAAACCAAAGCGTGAAGATTAACATCAATGTTCGTGGGTGTGAGTTTGTGTGTGTGTGTTGTCCGCCTTATTAAATATTATATAAATAAATAAATGTGCGTCTTATAGTTTGTAACTGAACTGCAGCTCTATAACATATTTTTAGTCTACTAGTAAACACAAATCTTCACGTACAACATGCCATGATGCTTGATTTTATCTAGGATTTCATTTTGTGAAAGGATGAAATTATGTTGAGCTCTTTTTAATAGATTACACAAATTAGCAGCAACATTTCAAATCTCTTAATCCTTTAACTATTACCTACATATAAAAATAAGATACCTATGTACTATGCAATTATATGTAGGTCTGTAAATGACCTGTTTTCATTGACATAATATTAACCCAAATCCAACAAAGTTCAGAGATATCCCATCAATGATTATAGGAACGACTAACATATTTGAAAAATATAACTAAAGTTTTAGTGGAAATAGTCTGAATGATAAATTATACCAATGGGAATCTAGACCAAGTCGTAAGCTAAGCTGTCGCGGATGTGTTGGTCAGCTTTAGTTTTGCTGAGCTATTAAATGACTCGCTGAACTTCGAAACGGATTTAGAGAGACATCGTCTATTTCTTGTAAAGTTATATCGTTAACATTGATACGGTCATCCTCTGCGATAGTTGCAGTTAGATTGCTACCTAGCTGCAATAAAATATTGGATGCAGAAAATAACATCACAGATACTGTAATCCCTGACTAAAGTTACCGGCTCTTCTGCCGTGAGATAAATTGGTGTATCATACAAACCATACATTTTAGTTATAGTCTAGAATATCACATATGTAACAAATCGCTAATGAAATGACCTAGATAAAAAGTTATTATAGCAACCAAGTGAAAACTTGCGAGCTTATCACATTGACCCGTTTACGTCGCTACACTTGACTACACGATGTTGACCTCTCTCTTCACTTGATTACCGTAACTTGTGCATGATAAAAGGAGGTTCATAATGTTATGTGGGTTGAGGCCAAACATGATACCTGCACATCATTCTATTGGACACTAATCTCTATAAAGCTAAACTAAAAAGCAATCAAAGTTTGGTTATAACATTAGCAATTTAGAATTTTGTGGCATTTACAAACCTAATGAAAATATCAGCTACAGCTCAGCGCCTGCCAACTAGTACGTGACCACTAACTAGCTATACAAGCTGTAAATTCTTAAACACAAACATCACTTGCAGTTTGAATTTCGGGCATGTTCCGTAAAACAGCTCGTGGACATCTCTCAAGTGACAAGAGGCTTGATAAACATCCCATTACTTAAAATGTATGTCTCACCCTCTCTGCAAGAAATTTCTTACAGAACCGCGTCCACAATTTGTTCAAGCGTCGTAATTCCTAAATTTTTCACGAGATTTCCTTGGCTTTGGGAAGTAAATAAAGACGTTTATTTACTCACGAGCTGCTGCTTGAGATGAAGCTTCGGAGAATGTTTTATGAATTTACTTTTACGAAAGGCATTTTTAATGTTCAATCATGAACACAAGATCTTATTGTTAAAATTATTGCTAGAAATAATATAATTTTCGCTAGATCCATCCATATTTTGGAAGCTGTCCTACTCAATTTACCGGTAAACCTGAAGTGGATCTATTAAAATAACAAAATATATAATGAGTAGCTTTATTACTAATATCTAATCATCGATCAAAGTTTATATAAACGCTTATTACTGCCAGTTACTTGTTATCAGTAAGTTGATGTTTATTCGATAAACGAGCTCAATATTATAGACATAATATAAAACTTTATTTCTTTATGTGGAACTTTGATATTTATGTACGACTAGCTGTGCCCGCGACTTCGTTCGCGTGGTTGTCGAGAGCAAAACAACGTCGTTTAGATAAGAGTATATCACCTTTTTGATGATTTAGATAAGAGTCCTGACTTTGGTATAGTTGATTACGTTAATGCTTCTCTATATACTATGTTAGCGGTGGAATTACCCGGAGCATATACAAAAAGGTTGTTTGGGTTGCTAACACGTGATAGAGAAACATAGAGTTGGCCGTGTGAAAAACAATCAAAAGTAAGGTCTACACCCGCAACGGATAACGTCTGGCCTTGGGCTTTATTAATAGTCATAGCGTAACAGAGGCTTACAGGAAATTGCACACGTTTGAAAGTAAACGGAAAATTATTGGGGATAATGGGTATCCTGGGAATGAAAACAACATCACCGGAGCCGCAACCTGTTAAGATTTCGGCTTCGATGACATTTCGTTGGAGATTTGTTACTCTCAACCGAGTTCCATTGCATAGTTTTGGTGGGCTTAAATTTCTGAGTAGAATGATTGGTACTCCGACTTTTAAATAAATTTTGTGTGCTGGAAGACCTGGTGTATTTAGAGAGTCTAAAAACTCTACTGGATAGTGGGTGGCATCTCCTTCTTCTAAAACCGTGTTAATAGATAAATATTCCCTACTTTCTCCAGAAACATGTACCAATATTTGAGAATTTATTGCTGCTGCTTGGTCGTTGCGAGGTGCCAAAATAGCTCGTTGGCATAGCCAAGCAGCGTCATGGTTCGAGATCTCTGATGGATCTCCGTATACAGAGGAAATGAGTTCCTGCTGTGAGGCAACAGAAGAACACAGGCTTTCGACTAAAGTTACTTTACCTCCTTCTTGAGTCGGGTATGTGCCGTTACCAATTTGAAGTAGTAAATTTGAGAAAACCTGCGCGTTTGCGTCACCTCCCAAATATGCTCGCATATTAAAGCTCAAATTAGTTAATATGACACTACGCCATAAAATAGAGCTCTTTAAACAGGCACCTATTTCATCGGCCCTCGTTCCTCTGGGTATTATAGGGAGTGTCTGCCTGAAGTCTCCACAGAATAGCACCGTTAAGCCTCCCATCGGTCGGTCATTTTGTCTTATATCTCGCAACGTTCTATCTACAGCTTCCACAGCTTTACGATTTGCCATCGTACACTCGTCCCAAACGATAAGGGCGCAATCGCGTAAAACCCTTGCTTTATCACTATTGCGAGACACGTTGCAAACAGGGTTTTCTGTGCGGTCCAAGTCGATTGGTATTTTAAATGTTGTATGTGCAGTTTTTCCTCCTGGTAATAAAGTGGCAGCTATTCCTGAGGAAGCGACGGCAAGGGCAATTTTGTTTTGGCTCCTTATTTGAGCCAAGATAACTTTAGTGAGGAAAGTTTTACCTGTTCCACCAGGTGCATCTAAAAACAGCATTTCTCCTAATGAATGTTCTACACTACAGCATACTCTATCAAAGATTTGACGTTGTTCTGACGTCAAATTTGAACAGCCATTTCGCAATATTTCTGCTAACTCTTCGGGGTTGTAATTTATTTCAGATGTATACTCCCTATTAATTCGTTCCCCACCAACTGTCGGTGTCGGCAAGCCGTATTGACTGAGGGGGTTCCCTCCTATACTTGTAACTATATCTTGTATAGCCAGCAAAGCCCTATTATGGCAGCTTTCACGTACTTGGTCAGAAGTTTCACTATTTATATTTTGCTGTCTCAAAAAATCTTCGGCAAACGCGTCTTTATATTTTTGCCACAACTGCCCAGCGTCCGATAGGCCACAAAATGTCAACAAAATGGCAAATAAATGGCGCAAACGATGTGGACTATCACTGACGCATGCTTCGGCTAAAGCATCATCCCAATGCTGATCGCCATCTAATAAATGCCGTGCGCGGCAAGCAGCTTGAAATGTGGGATATTCTATATCGTCCACTTTGCGGAGCTCAGCAAAAGAAGTAGGTCCTCGCACTGTGTGAAGAAGAAGGCGTAAATAATAACACTCTGCATTATTTGGGTGCACCGTGTATACTCTTCCAATCACGTGTTCTTTAAAAATGCCGGACTCGCCTTCTACAGCAGTTCCACGTCTCCTGCGATTAAAAACACCTTGCTGCTTGTTATAAGTATAATAATGTGGCACTTCATTGTACAACAGAGACTTAGCGAAATTGTCTCTTTCGCAAAGGCGAAAGAATGCGAGCAAGGTGGTTTGTCTTGGGTTGTTCATTCTTTCTGCCACATTTTCTGGCTGAAAGTAAACTCGCTGCCCGCCTTCCAGGTGCACGTCAAGATGGATGACTGGCGGATACCTTTCATGAATAGGGAAACTCAAAATGCGCCAAACTGCCTCCGAAGAGCTTATGTATCGGCCAGATTGATACCTTGTCACTTCATCAAATTGGTTGTTATTTCTTAGTGCTATCATGGCTTGATCACTACCTTTATTAACATATTTACATATATATTTTATAGATTCGACGCTATTACAAATTTCAACATTAATGTGTGCTTGAAAAGCGTTTGACAAAACTGGAGAATACGGTACCACCCAACTATTATTTAGAATTATTTCTTGTCCACGGAATCTGACAGTAGCTGTGAAACCACCTTGTGACGGTGATCTTCGCCGGTATTGCGGATACCCATTTTCCCCAGCCATAGTTAGTTCTTTCAGTGCTCTGGGGTATTTTTTTGAGCATTGACCATCTTTCATGCACGGTGATTCCCTGTTTAAGAGGCCACATGGCCCGTGAACCATATGTGTTTTTACTATGTCATGCAAAATCGGATCTGCATTATAGTCCGGAAATTCTGCACTTATGACACTGTCTATAGCATCGGGACGAATTTTTTCTTCCAGCCACAGAAGAATGTGCGCGTGGGGTAAACCACGCTTTTGCCACTCGACGCTATACATAAAACAAAGAGTTGAACCGAAAACTTTCTCCTTTGTAAGTAGATTAATCAAGACTTTGAGTTTTAAATGAAAAATCCTAGCAATAATGTCATGTCTGTCGTATGACGCCTGTCCTGTGAGAAGTGCCTGGCAAATCTCCGTCCACTTTGGATTTGTTGTAAATGTTATAAAAAGGTCCGGCCGGCCGTATTTACGGACGTAACAAAAAGCATCTTGCGTTCGTTCGTGCATATACCGCGGACCGCCTGTGAAACTGGATGGCAAAATAACCAATCGACCCAAGTTTTCGACGTTATTATCTGATTGCATGGCGTCCCGCAAGTGCACGTATTCTTCAGCGCGTAACCGTCGCTGGTTAGTGCGAATATACACTAAACGTTCAGTTTCTATTTTTGCGTACATGTCCACAATAAATTGGCTGAACAAACCACGAAATCGTTGCAAATATACGAAACTGTTTTGCCTTATTTGTAAAAGGTAGGAATAGTATTGTTGAGCAGATATTTTTTTTTGATAATTAGTGACTCTCGTAGTAGGGTTCACTTGGTACAGCCCAAAATTGTACCCATCTTCACCATGACAATAGATTAGTGGATATTGCAGGGCGTCGTAAGCTCGGTGGGTTTCCAAAATGCGTTGAAGGCGATCGTCGCGTGTACGCAACACGATATCACGTCTCTCACACTCCTGGTCGACTAAAACAACTGCAACTTCATCTGCGACGGGTGCATTGTGTCTTCCACGGTGTTCACCCACAGGACGTCTATCGGCACTTATAACAATTTTGAAATCATTGCTGCCTTGTGGAATTGACTCCAATGCAGCTTTGAATTCACGAACGTACTGGTTAACGCGATGCAGCAATTCTTGAAGTTGACCCAAAAGCTCAGCATTGAGCTGGGGAAAATTGTGATTTCTAACATTGAGCTGTTGCGTGTAATCGGATACAAAATAAATTTGGAGAAATTTGGGTTCATTTTCTGGCAGCAAAGATCCAATAAGGTGATAAACTTGACCTTGTACTTTGAAGGTTGGCATGAACGGTCCTTCCGTTATTTGTTTTGCCCCAAAGGAAGTCATTTGGAAAGCACTGTTATATAAACGAATATTATCCAAAAAACGGTTCGACTGGGGATGATCGCCATTCAGGAGACTTATAAGTAAGTGTGGTGGATCTTGGAAATTTGGAAGAACAATTTTTCCATTTGAGCAGCACATTCCATCTGTCTCTTTCCTCCATTTCAAAGCATGACAAAAATTACAAATTTCTCTCATGTCACCCACGAAAGTAAAGCCAGCATAATTAATTCTAGACGAATATGTGAACCCTGATTTTTCCCTATTGTCCCAAGGTAATAAAATATTTGCATCGTCATTTTCCATGGACTCATCAGCTCCGCTATTTGTTTCTCTATTCATATGGTATCGAGCTCGTTCTATTTCTAGGCGAGATTGACGTTGTTCTGCTGTTTCTGCTCGTCTTAGTTCATCTATTCTTTCCCTTTCAGATGCAAGATAACTTTCATTGTTTCTTTGTACACCTACATAGTTATGTCTAGCTATTTCTAATCGTTCTTCTCTTTGGGAGAGAGATTCAGACTCGCGCGAGAGAGCGTGTCGCTCTCGGTCAGATGACAGACGTGCTTGGCGTTCCTCGATACTCTCTTGAGAACGCAAAGTCGCGGTCCGAGTTCTTTGCGAACTTAAGCGCGACTCCCTTTCTGTGAAAGTCTCTGACTCGCGTGAGAGAGACTGGCGCTCCCGATCAGCAGACAGCCGAACTTCGCGTTCCTGGATATTCTCTTGAGAACGCAAAGTCGCGGTCCGAGTTCTTTGCGAACTTAAGCGCGACTCCCTTTCTGTGAATGTCTCTGACTCACGTGAGAGAGAGTGGCGCTCCCGATCAGCAGACAGCCGAACTTCGCGTTCCTGGATATTCTCTTGAGAACGCAAAGTCGCGGTCCGAGTTCTTTGCGAACTTAAGCGCGACTCCCTTTCTGTGAATGTCTCTGACTCACGTGAGAGAGAGTGGCGCTCCCGATCAGCAGACAGCCGGTCTTCGCGTTCCTGGATACTCTCTTGAGACCGCAAAGTCGCGGTCCGTGTTCTTTGTGAACTTAAACGTGACTCCCTTTCGGTGAACGTTTCCGATTCACGTGAAAGAGCGATGTGCTCTCGGTTAGCAGATAACCGTGCTTCACGATCTTCTTCCGATTCCTGAGACCTACAAAGTCTCATCCTTTTCGCATTTCGGCTACGCAGCGAAAGGTTAGTTTTTTTTCTTTGAGGCATTTTCAAGGAAAATTAAAGCAATAAACAAAACTAACAACACTTATGACTGAATAGCCTACAAACTTAAAAGAACGGTGCGTCGAACAGTCTAGTGTGACAACGTATCGTCTGTTCGTGGTCGTGACTCAACGAATTGGCAACACTAACTTACTGTATAACGATTGGCACTATTGGATTCAAACTACGAAGTAAATCAAATACAATCTTAACTTCGTACTTCAAACCAATGACCAAAGTTGACCAAACGAAACCAATAAGATAAGCAAATACTTTTTTTTCGACCAATTTAGAAAATCGATAAACCAAGCAACCAAAGAACTTTTACGACACACGCAAGAACTTTTAAGACACCTAACGAAACCCAATTTGCCTAGTAAACACGGTGGACGTCATCCTCGCGCGGAAAATCTTAACACCGCGATTCAGAAAATGACGTCATTTGCACAACGCCATCTATCGGATTTAGATTTCAACTATCAACATTAGTTCTATTTTTAGTCTTAAGATGTCGTTGCAAGTACTATACTTAATTGCGTAACGTAATATTTTACTTCTTGAACTCACTAAATTAATCATATCTTTTGATAGAGTGAACCGATTTCGATGAAACAAAAACTAAGTTAAACCTCAAGTTGCGTATAATTTTTGTATATAAACATTGTCAGCATTGAATTCGTAGATTTTACGTGATGTGCGCACAAACAAACAGACAAACAGACAAACAGACAAACAGACAAAAATTTCAAAAATGATGGAAATGGGTTCTGTTACTTATCTTTTCACACGCTGGCTATTTTTTGTTTCAATTTCTTCAATGTACAAAAATGACTTTTCTACAGATTTATTATATGTATAGATGTTTTCAGTTTGTAATTCGTAACATTTATTTCTTGCTATTTATACTATATATATATATTACTTGAATTTCATTATTTTCTGTCAGTTTTATAATTATTTGATTCAAACAAATCTATTTCTGTAGACATCTAGATATACTAAAATTATGATAACACATTAAAATATTAAAAAGCAATGTTTTTTCACCCGAGTAATGTAACGACGTATATCGTCGCAAGTTTTTACCACTTTACGTTAACTTTTAAATACAACTCCATTTACAGACAATGATAAATATCAACCTACATTTTGTTCGAGTCTTCTAAAAGCATTTTAATCTCTCTGAAAAATTGCGCCTAAAATACAGTTCTATCTTTGTTACGAAATTTGTCTTTCACATAAATCAAGTTTGTTAAAAATAGTATTATGTTTCCTCTCAGTCCCAATTAGTAGAAGGTATTATTAGGGTTCGGGACAAAACTTGTTGTAATTGGGAATTTAAGCGACTTTTATTTTACGACAGTTTTAGTTTAAATTCCGTTACGTGTCTGAAAATTGGAGTTCTGCACGAATACCTATTATGTTCTTAATAATAGGGGACTGATATATTTTACAGCATGGCCGTCATCCTTGCAATAATCATGTTTGATCACAATACAAAAGTAGAGAAACAACTAAATCGTTACTTTAACAAAACTCTAAAATCTTAACAATAATTAAAATATTCAGCTTCTGTTAGTTTTGCACGTTCCGTGATTACACTTTGTCCACAATAATTGAAATAAAACTTTCGCTGTTACTACGTTGGCTGGCCCAATAAAAGGCTTTATTTAGAACTGGTTGTTGTTATGAATACTAATCATAACTGCTTCAGTTAAGACATACATTATACTAAATAGATAAAAATATATTTTTTTGTTCCCCAAAACACGAAGCCAACCACAGTTAGCAAGTAAACAATTGTACAACATTATTTTATTTAGAACTTTTATCCATTAAGAACAAATTGACTGAGCTGACTGTGATTGTATACGCCTGTCGCGTTCCCATTTTTAAAGAGGCATTTTAAATACAAGTGGCCCGCGACTTTCTTGCGATTTTGGGTTGTTATTAGACACGAGTGAAGTTTGAGTCTGATTTTCTCTAAGTTGTGCCGCCTGTTTTACTTTAGAAAGAGGAATTTTTTGACTTGAACATCCTATTTACAGTCATATTATCATAATAAAAAAAGATATCCCTAAAATGGTTCGTTTTCATACAAACATCAGGAAAATTTTGAACGGGTCAACATTTTCGGGTTAAATAGTCGGGCACACGCAGCTGTAATCCTGACGTTTGTTGGAACTCCTGAGAGATACAGATGGAGACATAATCTTTACAAATACGTATACTTAAAGTCTAGTAGTTCTGACAGGATTATGGTAACAAAGTTGGAAAGGGGATACAGGTCTGTGAAAAGGGCTTCTCTGGAAACTTATTTTTGACCCTTCAGAACTTTTAGCCAACTTTACATTCGTAACTTACATATTGCTACCATTACCATTCGTTTGTAAGAGCATTGGATCTTCTAAAGAACCTACATATAGGTACAGTCTAATCTTCATACAAAATCACTGAAATTTAACCATATCGGACAGCAAGTTCACAACTGCTACAAGCTTATTTCCACGCAACAGTCCGCTGTCGTCCGAAGTGAGGCTGTGAACTCTAAACAAGCTTCTTATCTACAGTCTCCACTCGATTAATTTATGTTCAGTTACTTTAGAGCAGGATTCGACAGCTCGCCTGACCAACTTTACGAAAATACCAGATACAAGAACATGACCTGAGTAGAAGTTCAAGTCGAAGTTCACTTCAGATATTTCATAAATGTTTGATAAGTTGGCTCTTGAAGGAACTTCTGATATATTGCGTGTGAAGTATAACAAGATTGGGAAACTTTGTAAGTACATTTAGAATTTTGATAACCTATGTACCTTATGTTTAGGTAAGGTTTTCATATTTACGTTCCTGAATCACACAATGGCAACAATTGGTTTAATTTTACTTAATTCGGAAACTTCATATAAACAAATTACGTATCTACGAATACAATTTACAACAAAAGGGACTCATTTGTAAAAAAGTTCTATTATTCTGCATGGTAATACAAAAGGTTCATCATTGTGTTAATGACGAGGTTTCACTCGTCGTGAGCACTCGTTAATGTGTAGAGCATTATTTAAACAAACCAATATCAGCCATTAACTTTCTACCTATTTGTTTATTGACATATTGTTTTGAATAAATATGAATGATTAAGTCAAATTAATAAAAAATCGCTGAATAGTAATCTTAAGTACTTAACGTTGCGTTAAAGTTAAGAAATTCTTGCCAAAATATAAAGTTTTGGCCGTGAATCTTAATTGTCGCCAGAGTTGTAGATTTCTTAATTACAGTTACAACAATTTGCAATATGAAGAGCAAAGTCAAGGTGATTGTTGACAGCCATTCTCCTTGAGGTTGTTTAAGGGCCTACATACCCTTTAGTGCCTTAAAACGGTAACTTTCTAAAGCATACTCTTTAGTAACAGTTAGGTTATAAGAACTGAAAAAAAAATAAAAAAATATTGATTCATGTACATAATTTTGAACACAAGGTATTTTCTTGTAACTATTAGTTTAGATTAAAAAAAAAAAAAATATCACGATATTTTTTCGCAACTTTCGGCAACTCCTCGAAAACGACTTGGATGTTTAAAAATATTTTTTACACAGAAACATTGATGGCTGGAATTTCTTCTTAACTAACAACTCATATGTAAATCAAATAATATTTTGCAAACAAAACTGTTCAAAAGTAGGTTCAATATTGATATTCTGGCATCGAGCGGATGCACAACCAGTATTGCGTTAACATTAGGGCGTATATAGGGCCTTAATTAGAACCCGAAGTTCTACGTCATCTGACTCTGATTTATTAGCTTGCTAAGATAAATATTCTTAAAATAATTTACTGTGTAGCAATTGATTTTGTTAGTGCTGAAGGTGTGTAATAATTCATCTCTGTGTTACTCTTTTAACAGTGAATAACGATACACTACATAAGTAACACTTTCAAGTCAAGAACTTAACTTGAATATTCTCAGTTAATGTTTTTTTATTACATTCAATGAATTAACAGCAAGAATCAATGTAGTAGTGACTCTCTAATTAAACCCCAGCCAGTCGTAATTAGTCTGATTACCTAATGAGAACCTGTAATTGTCTGTTTACTAACAGGCAACGTATCAAAGTGAAAAATGTAACTACGTATAGGTAGGTACCTAAACAGAATGGAGTGCAGACATTTAGCTTTTTTATGTTTTGCGAATGTTCCCACACTGAAACTAAATATTTGCTGGTGCCGCAAATATGTGACGGCAAGATATTCCGGCAATTAGCTAGCATAGAGGCAGAATCGAGAAAGCTCTGAGTTTAGGTATGTTTTTGTGTTAGCTGGATGTTGTGCTCTTACGAGGGTTTCAGCCCACCCCGTAACAAGACGTGAACTTATCTTTTTTGTTTCACAATAACTATGTCGTTTGTTAATTTTCTATTGAGAACTTTAATCTATTAATGTACCTAACTAATAATAAATGTATTATCTCTGTACTTGCTATACTGGACAATTAACAGTTCGAGAGAGATTCAAGAAAATTGGCTATAATAACATTCTAAGAATTATTATTATTTCATGGACTGCGGCTTACTATACTCTGACCAAGATGAAGATACATTATTTACTAAAAAAGCCCTGACAGCTCAATTAGCTAACAGCAGGGATGACTCCAATCGTATTTTATGTTCTCGAACTATCTCGTTCGTACAATAGATACAACAATCTATATCGAATTCATTTTATTTTTGTTGCTAAGTAAAGGGTAGCCCTAAAGATACGCAGATTTAATTATTAGAGCATTAGCTTTTCAATATAAGATATTCCGGTAAGTAATATAATACATTTTGTAATAAAATAACTGTTATAGATGAAATTCCTTTGTGGAAAACATCATTTAATTTTCAGCTGGTGATCTAAATGCAAAGATATATAGGGCCGGTCTACTTACAAGATCCGCCACTTACAGCATTTTCATATTGGCAAATGGCAACTAGGATTTAATTAAAAATATTATTTTAAAATAGCTAGAGTAGTACTGAATCAAAATGTTGCTTCAGTAGAGATGGTGACTGATTTCTACTGCCTAGATGACGTATATAAAATGTAAGTTTGAAGTTTGAAAACGGTTGAAAAGGTTGGTACAAAAGACCTTCGTTAAACCATTGTTTGGACTGAAATAACCCAAAAAAGGAACTATATAAAGGTTTCCAAGTAACTTTACAATTGAATATTTCTAAAAGTTGCCTTTTTACCCACATGTAGGCTTTTATTGACCACAAAGACCTTAAAAGGGCCGTAGTCTTTCACAAAGTGTAATGGAATCATAAAATGTTTGTTGTTTACTGTTTATTAAATGGAAAGTTACTCACACTCGTTACAAATGAAACAGCATGTTCCATTTATTTATTAAATAGTCTCTCGCCTCTCTCTTCACTGTGACTTCATTAGAGTTCACTTTGAGAGAACACTAATGGAGATTCACTCATTAATAGATTCCATTTAACAAGTTTACAGTACAATATTAAAGCCCTCAGCTTTGTATATTAGTTTCCATACATTTTGCCAATACGTGCTTTTTTAATTTAACTTATGCAATGCAGTTTTACGAACAGAAGTTTGTGAGTGTTAGCATCTGTTGCCACCACACTCATTTCCTCGATATTTGAGCGTCCTAATAGAGTAGGATCGACCCTTATTTGAATGATTTCCATTAGCTTGCTGTTTACTTTACCGTCCCTTTATTTCACATCCCTTGTATAGGACCGGAATGACGTCACACTACAAACACACTGTTATATATTTTAGAGGCCTAAATAGAGTGATGTTAATAATACTTAACTCACTAATATCTGTTACGTATAAAAACCAGTATCATATTCAATGGTGAATTTTTTATACCATTTCTCTTGAACCCTACTTAGTTATTGTGTAGGTAGGCACTATCTGAGATATCATCATCACCAGCCTTTTAATGTTCCCATTGCTGAGACAGAGCCCTCCTCTCTGATATTACACCAAGTTCACTCAATTATGATTGTTAACAAATATATTCGACCACCTCGAAGGAGAAAACTAGCTCAATTGTTTATTATGTTCGTGATTGTTCTTGGATTAGCAACAAACAGACGCAGATCTATTAATATCGTGTTTATTATTTCTACCATTGTTTACTATTCTCTGTAACAACATCATCTATGAGATATGCAGACACTTTGGTAAGCAAAATTGATGACATAATCGTTATAATTATGGACATAATCGTTATAATTATGGACATAATCGTTATAATTATGTACATAATCAAACTAGTAGAAAGCAAACAAGACCAGTGTTTTCAGTGATCTTGACCTGGTAAGAAGCTCCGCAGAACTTACGAGTAACTCCAGCTGACACAGCTGTGGTGTAGATAGAACCTACACAACGAAGTAAAAACAGGCAAATTATGTCTAGCGATAGAACCGATAAATTAAGCAAATTGAATGCCGCTAATCCCCAAGAAATCCCTTTGACCAAGTTATGAAAGATTCTGCTGAAATCCTAATTTATACGACCCAAACCCACTGTAAACAAACAAGAATGTTCCCGAAATGTTTATTTAGGAAAGGTCTAATTCATTTAAGATTCATCACTTTGCATGTTTCTCTATAGACATCCCCAGCCCGAGTTATTAAACGCTTCCTCTCTGTGCGGTCAAGCGTGGATTTAATCTCCTGCTGGCTAATTGCCCACAAGTAGCGGGTAGTCATTAAATACGGGTCCATCATGATTCACGGTCGATGAGATTCATTTGTTCGGGACACAAGTTTAGTTTCAAGCTTTGTGCTATCTTTATTTACCTATCTAGTACCTATCTCGTTGTAAAAACATGAACATATAAATATGAATTTACTTCAATCAGGTAAGGTAATAGAGTAACTTTTAGGTTTAGGAAAAAAATTGCAATATAGCCGATTTCCCAAATGAATTCAAAAAGGCTAGTAAAATAGACTGTGAAAATAATTTAATTCGCCGACTCACTCGGTAGCTTCAGTTCATATGCAAAGCCAAATTGATCATACCGCTTTGAATATTTAGCACCTGTGTATGATGAGATTTTTAAAATTCGGCTCACGATGCAGTGTTACGTATAACTTTCATGTGAGAGAAAATTCTGGAACAAAACAAATATCGCACTCACACAACCGTGAAACCATTTATGGGTTTAGCATCCCTTTGAATTTGATACGGTACAGAAATATTACCTTCGTTACATGACGAATATTAACGTTTTGAAAGCAACATTTATATACATTAAATACATGAATTTATATACGTAGGTACGTAGTAATATTTCTCTCATGTTTATGTTACCTACCTTCGTCACATTACATTCGGTATCTTCACAGAAATATGATTTATACTGACATTGAGGCTCGATACAGACATCCCAAGTTTACATTACTCCTTAAAGGAAATGTCTCTGATTTACAAGAAGTACCACACTACGTGAGCTGATAATACAATTTCCTTGCTTGCGTGAGAAGTCAACGATGTGTGACGTCACGTTGCAATATTATTTAACTCGCAATTTGGAGCAGTTGGTTAGTGATGCTCGAGTTTGAATTTCTATACAAGATTGAAGATTGCCGCTTTTCACTAACACGTCAACTAAGTCTTTTTACTACACCTTGTGCTGCAATAAATTCATAGATTTTAGTAATCATTTCATTTTTTGGGCCAACTAAGCAATAAATTCAAATTATTTTTTCAATGTCTACAAAAGTTTAAAACAAAGTATGTACATGCTGAAAAATGTCACGCCACGTAACTTAACAACAAATAGAAATCAGCGCCTATGTAGCAGACGTAATAGCGCAATACGCGATACGTGTGTTGATAGATAGATGTAGCTGTGCTACGGCATAGCATGAACGCTGCGCTACGGCGTAGCATAAACGCTGCGCTACGGCGTAGCATGTACGCTGTTTTACGGCGTAGCCTGTACACTGTGCTATGGTTTAGCATGACCGCTGTGTTAAGGCGTAGCTTATACACTGTGCTACGGCGTAGCACATACGCTGCGCTACGGCGTAGTATGCGCTAAAAGCATGTTGGGATCTACATAACAAGACTCTATTTCATGAAATATTTTTTTTTTGATAACTAAATCAATTATACATTTAAAAAGTTTGTAATATCAAGCTATAAGCTAACTAAGCGTATATGCGAAACTTCAGCTTAATCGGTCAACCGATTATCCCCAAAGATAACTCTTTTAATATTCAGTTGCAAGATTTAACCCACACATACTAACTAACTAACTAACAAGGCAAGTTACATACAAGCTTATAAATCTATACTAATATTATAAAGCTGAAGAGTTTGTTTGTTTGTTAGTTTGAACGCGCTAATCTCAGGAAGTACTGTTTGGATTTGAATATTTTTTTGTTGTGTTGGGTAGTCTATTTATCGAGGAAGGTTATAGGCTATATAACATCACGCTACAACCAATAGGAGCGACGCATAAATGAAAAATGTTGCAAAAACGGGCAAAAACATTCCTTTTTGAGAGCATCATGTATGTTGGGTAGGTAGGGTAGGTAGGTAGCCAGTTGCCGGGAGCGAAGCCGCGTGGTACAGCTAGTATAACATAATCTTTTTAGATGTAGTCTTTGCGACCTTCGTGATGGCTCGACGCGATTCGATTTACATTTCACTGATTAAGCTATTTTTTTAAGCAAACTTGCAAGTACGTTCACATAGACGCGATGCAATTCAATTCAACTGATTTATACTTTAAATGTTCTTAGAAAATACTTGTACGTTATGGCCCATATCGATTTCAGTATCGACGGTATTTAAATTGCGTCGCACTATCACAAAGGTCCCTTAGTACTTTAATATATTTTTTTCATTTTGTGACACTTTTATAATCTTTCAACTCTTAAACCTTTCTTTAAACAACCGATGATAATAATTTAAGTAAATAAACTAAAAAACGTTTTTGTAAAATTTATTTTGATTTTGTATTGAATAAATTCATAACTAATTGGTGTTGACACATTTTTGTTGCTCGATTGAAAGCAAAAAGGTTTTTTTTTAAAACAAAGATTTTTTATATTGAATCATGAAAACTTATGTTATCTCAACTTATCTTATTTTTTTATTTCCGTGTGAAATATATAGAGCTCTAAAAATAGCAGCTTTAGTAGAATAGAATACTCTTTATTATGTACACCATATAACTTACAGAAAGTGGAGGAGCTCGTGGCTAAATAATAACAGCCACACGGGTCGGTATTCAAGGTTAAGCAACGCTTGACGAGGTCAATACGTGGATGGGTGACCATTTCAACATACCGAGTTTCTTCCGTGCCTCGGAAAGAACGTTAAGCCGTTGGTCCCGGCTGTCACTTGAAGATCTTTGAAAGTCGTTACGGGTATTCAGAATCTTGAGATCTGACACCAGTCTTGCCAAGGGGTATGGTGTTACCCAGTTACTGGGTTGTGGAGGTCAGATAGGCAGTCGCTCCATGTAAAACACTGGTACTTAGCTGAATCCGGTAAGACTGGAAGCCGACCCCAACAACAATTGGGAAAGATGATAGGCAGATGATGATAACTTACAGAAAGTATAAACGAAGAAAACATTACACTGGGTGACACAATGGGCGGCCTTATCGCTAAAAGCGATATTTAGTAGCTTTCCTCCCAAGTTTAAAATTAATTACATTATGTTAAAAGAGTATTAACAACTCTATGTACTTTCAAGTTGATTGAGAGCGTCCGGTGTGCACCAAGTGCAAAGGGTAACTGATAGAAATCCGACGACTGACGAAACATGAAGTTTGCCGAGGGTCATAGATTCTCTGGCTCCAAAATAGTTTGTCTGAGCTATCTGCATCGAACGAATTTTTTCCTTATCTGAAAAAAAATGATCTTTTGTTATCTTCGGAATATAAAAAAATATGTCGTTCATACACAACACTCCGAGCCTTCATAATTAATTGGCTCTCGTTACACCGTCGTTCAAACCTTTTTCCTCGATTATCTAGAATCTACTGACCGAACTGCACGTCCGTGTCTTATTACGTCACTGAGATAATCAAATTGACGGAGCAAAGAACTAGGTACAAGTTGTAGTTAATTAATCAGTTAAAAAAAAAGTAAATTAGGTAATTATTTAGTGATATAGGAAAGTCAATTTTCTATTCAACAGACTTACAAATAGGTTTGCTGAATGTTTTGGGATAAAAGTCAACGGAAGGACGTGAGTCATTGCTTTCAGATGGAATCCGCGGTCACTGTCCGGTCAATTGTCTACGTTTTCTCATGAATGAACATAAGTAACGTAATAGAAACTATTTTAAATGTATCTAATACTAGCTGTACCCTGCGTCTTTGCTCCCATCAACTGGATACCTACCTTACCCTATCCTACCTACCATGCCCTAGCAACCTACCCTACCTACTTACCTACCTTATGCTACCCTAAACTAAATAAATAAAATGGCCGCCTATGAGTGACAACAACAGACGTCTAGATCGTAAGGTTACTTGTTTGTGTTGGTAGCCCCGTTGTGCCCCGCGATCCCTTTCCACTTTACAACATGACTTTCTTTGTGATCTACTAATTTTGATCTCTTTAGGTGGCGATTCCAAAAAATAATCTGTTTGGTGCTATTTGCAAAGAATTTGCTGAACCAAGTTAGTTTAACTATAAACTGTGATGCATTTCTCGCAGTTAGCAGTCGAAAAAGCTAAAGATGGATGGTGACTAAGAGCTAGTGCACACTAAGCGATCGGCGTTGCGTTTGAAGCGCGTTGGTAGTGTACATACACCGCGGTCGGCATGGCACTCCACGAGCTTACCAGGGCAAGTATACTTCTGTCTCAGTTCAAAAATAGACGTCGAAGTGATTGCTTGTAAAAATTTCAACCGTCCCCTTCCCATTCCAATTTTTTTAAATAATTTATTTTAATAATCGGGACGATACATATGCCAAATTGCTGGTCTTTTTTGGATTTCATTGATAAAGAAATCCGTATTAAAAATGCTCTATCTCTATTTTTGTCAAAACATGCACTCCACTCTACACAAAAGCGCGTGATCAAATGTACAACAATATAGCAGCCCATGTATCTAGAAGAGCGTGGGTGACGACCGAGCGCCCTAACTAAAATCTGAAAACGCGCGTCATAAGTGAATAAGTTAATGGCCTGGAAATAGGAAAACGCATGTTTCTAGATACAAAAGAACACATTAACCTATGTTTGATTATTCTAAATTACTGCATTCGATTTGTTTTCAATTTGCGTAAATATGATCATGTCTCTGCGCATCGGTCACTTCTAAAGTGGTTGCCCATACGCCAGCGTAGAGAGCTAAGGGCACTGACTACCTTGTTTTCATTTCTTGACTCTTCCAACTCCCTTAGTTATCTGGCTCCTCACTTTCAGTACATTTGCGCAAACCACAACAAAAATCTTCGCTCTTCACATAACCGTCTTCTTTCTTCGTTCAGTCTATTTCTCTGTGGAATGCGCTCCCTCAAGAAATCAGGATGGCAACCAACCGATTGGCATTCAAGGTGAAAGCTCGCGAGCATGTTCGTAAGAAGTTGGCAGTAGTATCGTCACAGCGATAATTTTTCTCCAATCATCTGCTACCACTAATTTTTTAAGTATATTCGTGTATTTAGTTTATATGTTTGAGTATTTATTGTATGTATTTATAGTATGTATGTATAGCGTTGTATTTGAATGACCCTACCTTATGTATCATGTTTACTTTAAATATTGCACCTACCACTATTTGTTCTCTGCATCACCCAAAGGTCGACTGGTAGAAAATGCCTAAGGCATTAAGTCCGCCTCTGTACGTTTGTGTGCATGAAGTATTAAATAAATAAATAAATAAATAAATATTATCTTTTGCTTTGCGTTTCCAAATTGTCTTTATTCTATGTTAACGAATGTTGGGTTATCCGCACAATCATATGTTCTCAGAGTTGGTTTTCGCTACTCGATTTAAACTAAAACTACTTCCCGGAAAATCTTCAATATCCAGCAGCGTTCAACAGACCGGAAAATTGATATATATGTGCCCACACTGCTCCATACTTTTAGTATGAGATCCCACTGCAAAAATCTGTAGGTATATTGTATTTGATGAAAGTTATTTTTATGAATGATTCTTGATAGTAGAATAGATAATGTGTAGTTTCATTAAATAACATAACAGCCAGTGTGAGGTATGCCAATTAAATGTTCAACAAAAAAATATTCGAATAGCATAAAAGGATCAAGATATTAATGTTTCTCTACAGTAATCTACATTTTAATGCTGAACACCTTTCATTATAAATTTGTGTCGCCATACAATACACGATACGGACGGACTCGATAATCCTCAAATCCGGTAACCTGCTCTATTTCCGAGAGGGTGACCGGCAGTCTCAGGGTGGTGACGGGTTTATCGTCCACAAGTCCCTTGTAAACAATCAAGTCATACAGGTCTACGCCCTAACCTCGGCACAGCCCGACTACGAGGTAGAGACCATGTATGAGCATATCTCCAGAGCCATGCATGGTATCAAAACTCACTTCACCGTTGTCATGGGGGACTTCAACGCGAAACTGGGCAAACGAGACGAGGATGAGCTGCAAGTGGGGCAATTTGGAGTTGGACGACGGAACCACCGGGGTCACCTACTGGCCAGTTTTATGGAGAAGGAGGGCCTTTATATGATGAACTCCTTCTTCAAAAAACGTGAACACAGGAAGTGGACATGGCAGAGCCCCGATGGTGCAACAAAAAATGAGATCGACTTCATCATGTCAACTCTGTGATCAATTCAGTAAAAACCGGGAGCGATCACCGCATGGTAAGAGGCACATTGAATATTAATATTAAGCTTGAAAGGTCTCGACTGATGAAGTCCACGCTCCGTCCAGCACAAATCCAGGTCCAAAACCCCGAAAAGCTTTCAGCTCGAACTCCAGAATCGTTTCGAGTGCCTAGGGAGCTCCGTGGACGAATACAGCGACGGGTTCGTGGAAGCAGTCCTTCAAGACTCGTCGTACAGATAGAAACAAAAAGCTCTCTGATCACACCCTCAAGCTTATGAAGGAAAGGCGTGAGATGATCCTGCAGTCTTCAAATGAGGCGTGCAAATACCGGCAGATCAATAGACAGATCTCTAAATCCTTGAAAAGAGACCTCCGCCGCTTTAATACCGAACGTATTAAAGACGCGATTGAGCGAAATAAAGGCTCCAAGGTTTTTTCAAGGGATCTGGCTATTGGACAGAGCCAGCTCATGAAACTGAAGACCGACAATGGCAGGATCGTAGCCGCCAAACCGGAGCTTCTGGGGGAGATCGAGACGTTCCATGGACAGTTGTACACATCAATCAGCAAAACCGTTGGGAGTCTAGCAAATGACCCAAGAGCTAGATTGACCCGATACTATACCGAAGATATCCCGGAGGTCAGCCTGTACGAGATTAGAAAAGCTCTGAAACAGCTTAAAAACAACAAGGTGCCGGGTGATGACGGAGTCACGGCTGAACTTCTGAAGGCGGGTGGAAAACCGGTTCTCAAGGCCCTTCAGAAGCTGTTTGATTCCGTCATACTCGAGGGCAAACGCAATTTGTGTGCGTCAGAATGGCTGGTTGTCTGTAACGGTTTGCGTCAGGCTGGTGACCAAAAATTGCTACCTATTTGCTACTTTTTACTACCTGTAGTCAATTAATTACTACCTAACTTTGAAAGAAAATAAAGGGACTTCAAAATGACCAGCCATTCCGACATCAGGATAACTGGTCAACTCTCCGTTTGTGTAAGCTATTCAAATTCGTGTTATTATTTTTACTTGAGTAAAAATTACACAGGTATAAAACGTTTCCATTGATATTACAAGGATTAAAAAAAAACAACTTATCTGTGATCAATTCCAATGTTCTATTTTTGAACATTTCATATCATTTAGACAATACATTTCGTATGAGTATGTGTTTTTACACATACTCTTACGAAATGTACAAATTGAAACAATGAAAATTCACAAAACAAAATCAACGAAATAACATTCCATTTTTTGTTACAATTTGGTAACTATATAAAGCATAAGTTCTCAAAAGGAAACCTATTTCAACAAACCTCTATAACAATATTGTCCAAGAAATAATAAAGTTTAAAGTTAAGAAAAACTCATAAAACTTCCGCTGTTATAACGTTGTCAGCATACCCATGTACTTATGAACTTCGTCACATCGTTGCCAAATTAATTTGATACCAACATTTCCCCTTATTATCTTGTAAGTTAAAGCTTATTTAAAAGTTTATACGATAAAAAGACGAATCGAAATGTGTCTATTAACCTTAACACCCGAGTAATGACGAGGGTCAATGATTTGGATTAAAGGATTCTAAAACGAAAAATGAGGCGGACATTAATCACGAAGTGGCCAGTTAAAGTAATAATAATGACTCCTTTTAGTCTCTGTTCTCTTTCCATTTACTTTTGCCATAAGAGAAATGATAGGTGTTTTAATCTGAATTGTTCATTAGCTAGAATTTCTTAATAAACATCGAGGCGGTTCAAAAAGATTTCAATTGAAGATTAGTGAAGAGTAATCAAAAGTTCTCGGAGTGGTTGAAAAATGTCAGTTTATCAACTTAAAAAAAATATGAGTTTTGGTCACTGCGTAGTAATAAAAAAACTGATAATGTTCACCATTATTTTCTTTGTTCCAGGCTGTTTTGGCGCCTGCTCACACTCACGCTGCTCAGCGTGGCCGCCAAGCACAGGGAGCACCTGGGACCACAAACCTGTGGTGGGCACTTGAAGCGACACGTGGGCACGATTACGACGCCAAACTTCCCAAACCCTTTTCCCGTCCCGTTCATGTGTAAATGGATAATAGAACACGACATAGTGAATGGGACTATATCGATATACTTTACTCAGCAGTACACTACCAGTGGCTTGACGTTCACTGAGTACATGTATTATGACGAGTCTTACAAGTTGGGTGAGAGGAGAGCGCTCACCGTCACCGAAGACAATATCACCAGGATCAAGTGGCTACAGGTAGGTTTCTTTGTTCCAAGTTGATATTTATATAAAACAATGTACTGCTTAATTTTACCAATCAACCAATGTACATGATTACACGTAACCGCGTGTCGGTGCCTACAGGGTTTCAGTGTCATGTCTACCGATGCTCTTAATTGATGGCATGTATACTATTCGCGAGAATTTTGTAACCAATATAACTTAGTGTAAGCAAATAGAATGCACATTTATGTCGTTAAAAACTTTTGCGAAGATAAAGTTCACATAAATGTGACAAATAGCGGTAGATTGTTATTATGATGGAAAAAATTGCGCACGTTACTGCGTCGAGCGGCTCACTGTGTGGAGGAGGGTAATAATATGCCACATTACTGTAATTAATCAACGTAACGAGCTTTTCGTTGACTGTACCGCGGTGCAAATCCTAAATTAATTTTGTTAAGTTTTTATTTACTTGGAGCGAACATGATGTTATATATATATGAAATTTAGGTTTTTATTTCTTGTTTTGGTTTAGGTGATTATTTTGTATTTACTTTCAAGCCTTTCCATGCAGGAGCATTTTCAAAATAACCAATAAATATAATTTTATTAATTGCATAATTCTGATATATATATGCAAAATATGCCATGAGATGCGTAACTTTTATTATATTTTCAGAAAGAACCGCTCGCTGCCACGAAGTCGGAACAAATATATCTTACTCCTTTCGTTAAACTTTATATCTCGTTCTACCTTTACACACCTTTTTTTATTTATACAACACTAAATAATAATAATAATATACCATTCTTGGCATTTTTGGCATTCTTTCTTTTTTTAATTCTACCTATAACAATAATACTGCCATTATATTTCCTGTTTACCTTGGCGACGGTTTTTGTGTTGTATGTTTCTTATTGTTTGTTTTTAATAAATATATTATTTTTGCTACTCTCATGCTCATGCTTTAAATTACTCTCCACAACAAGTTGTGTTATTTATTACCCTGCAATTGGAACTTATTACCCTGCCTTTATTCCCGGCAAATTAGATCCTTTCTCAAAGAAACCACGTTTCGTATGAAAACTGAAATGATATAGGTACCTACCTTTTTTATGAAGAAACGAGGCAATTTAATTTATCTCCTAAAACAAATCAAATGTACCTTGCATGAGCATTTTTGTTCTATTCATTTCATTTGAATATATACTCGGTTCAAGACACAATTTCAGCAGCATTATTATTTCTCACATTAAAATAATAATTTAAATTAACTTGCTGTGAAAATACAATAATAATAGTTGACTAAAATACATTTTGTGTCAGTTTGTTGCTAACTTACAAGCATCACTCTGATTTACCTTACTAATAATATTATAAATGCGAAAGTTTGGATGGGAGTATGTTTGTTACTTATAGACGGATCTCAAAGTCCTTGAAAAGCGACCTCCGCCGCTATAATACTGAGCGTATTAAAGACGCAATTGAGCGGAATAAGGGCCCAAAGGTCTTTGCAGAGATCTGTCTATTGGGCAGAGCCAGCTCACTAAACTGATGACCGACGATGGCAGGATCGTATCCGCCAAACCGGAGCTTCTGAGGGAGATCGAGAAATTCTATGGGCAGTTGTACACGTCAACCAGTAAACCCGTCGCGAATCAAGTAAAAGACCCTAGAGCTAGATTGACCCGTCACTATACCGAAGACATACCGGACGTCAGCCTGTACGAGATTAGGATCGCTCTTAAACAGCTTAAGAACAACAAGGCACCGGGTGATGACGGCATTACGGCCGAACTCCTGAAGGCGGGTGGAAAACCAATACTTAAGACCTTCAGAAGCTGTTTGGTGCCGTCATACTCGAGGGGAAAACGCCACAGGCATGATGCAGGGGTGTGGTGGTACTCTTTTTGAAGAAGGGTGACAATGCCCTATTGAAGACCTATAGGCCCATCTCACTTCTTAGCCATGTCTACAAGCTGTTTTCAAGAGTTATCACGAATCGTCTCGCGCGCAGGTTTGACGATTTCCAGCCTCCCGAACAAGCCGGATTCCGAAAAGGCTTTAGCACCATAGACCACATACATACGCTGCGGCAGGTTATACAGAAGACCGAAGAGTATAACCTGCCTCTCTGTTTAGCGTTTGTGGACTACGAGAAAGCCTTCGATTCAATCGAGACTTGGGCTGTACTGCAGTCTCTCCAACGGTGCCAAATCGACTACCGGTGGTACATCGAGGTGTTGAAGTGTACAAAAACGCCATCATGTCAGTCCGACTTCAGGATCAGGCCTCGGAACCTATCTTTCTGCAGCGAGGTGTGAGACAGGGAGACGTCATATTTCCGAAACTGTTCACCGCTGCACTGGAGGATGTCTTCAAGGTTCTGGACTGGAGAGGGCTAGGCATCAACGTCAATGGCGAGTACATCACTCAACTTCGGTTTGCCGACGATATAGTGGTCATGGCTGAGACCATGGAGGACCTCAGTATAATGCTCGATGACCTAAGTAGAGCTTCCGAAAAAGTGGGTCTTAAAATGAACATGGACAAAACCAAGGTAATGTTGAATGCCCACGTAACACCCACTCCTATCAAGTTTGGAGACTCTACACTCGAAGTTGTGGAAGATTACGTCTACCTGGGACAAACGATCCAGTTGGGTAGGGCCAACTTCGGGAAAAAGGTTAACCGTCGAATCCGACTCGGCTGGGCAGCGTTCGGGAAGTTGCTCGGTGTCTTCCAACTTACCACAGTGTCTCAAGACGAAGGTCTATGACCAGTGTGTGTTGCCATTGATGACCTATGGCTCTGAGACGTGGTCGCTCACAATTGGCCTCATCAGAAAGCTTACAGTCACCCAAAGGGCAATGGAGAGGGCTATGCTCGGAGTATCCTTGCGTGATCGAATCAGAAATATAGAGATCCGCAAAAGAACCAGGGTTACCGACATAGCCCGAAGAATTGCCAAACTTAAGTGGCAGTGGGCAGGGCACATTGCTCGCAGAACGGATGGCCGATGCGGCAGAAAAGTTCTGGAGTGGCGACCGCGAACCAGAAAACGATGCGTTGGAAGGCCTCCTACCAGGTGGACCGATGACCCGGTGAAGTTTGCGGGGATTCGCTGGATGCGGGACGCACGGGACCGGTCAATGTGGCGACACTTGGGGGAGGCCTATGTCCAGCATTGGACGTCTTTCGTCTGATATGGTGATGTTTGTTACTCAATCACGCCAGAACGGCTAAACCGATACGAATTAAATTTGGCACAGATATCGATTAAAGTCAGTCATATAAAATTAACAGTTTGGCTGCCAGAGAACGAGACACAATAGAAAATGTATTGTTTGTCGGGCATCTGGCAGTTAAGGTGTTAAATCATAATATTTTATCAACTTCAATTTTACAAGAAAACATTTATATAAACACGTTGCGTTACAACTAGTACATGGGACACTTTTTATCCTGGGAATATGTTCCCTCACGATAAATTTCGACCATCACGCGGCCGAAGCCAACCAACATCAGTCGAATAGTACCCACTCTTTTTTGTTCTAGCTCCATGTCCATAATATCTTTATCATATCACTTGTCTCTTGTAGGCGTCACAACAATTAATCAAACGCGAGTTTCACTTTTATAGCCCTGAAGTGCAGGCATCGAGGACGCGTCCGGAATAAATGTGAAATTTATGCAAGAGGAAGCAGTGGCTGCAACTAAGTTTAGCAATTTATTATTTAAATACGTGCATGGGTCCTGTATTTGTGGGAAAAATAACTTTGCTTGTTATTCTGTCGGCGTAGTATTCGGAAAGAAAATACCATTAATACAATTACTGCTTCCGTCTTCCATTGTTTGCACTTGACGATGATTTTGTCATAGTAAAAAGTACATTACACATTGTATTACCATACCAATCAAATCGTTCCTGTTTATAGTGGTAGCTTTTATTTGTTTCAGCTTTTATTTTCTGTTTTATTATCATCTGACATCCATTTAATCGACAGTCCGACTTTCTCGCACGACCGCCGTAAACACGCTTTATTTCCGGAGGCGGAAGGTGAATCCTACCAAACATTTTATGCCATAAGAAAACGGCCTTGTAAGGCTTTTGCCATAGTACTACCTAGACTCTAGAGTAATAAAGGTGATGTTAGCAAACGTACATGAAGCGCAAGGTGAAACATGAATTCGTGAAATCCAAAATGTATCTATAAGGTCAATCATCAATTTGGTTTATCGTGAACATTGTTTAAACAGATTATTTTATTGTTGATCAACCTTCTATTTTAACCCTCATTCGCATGGGCGCTAACCTGCAACTGTAGAATGTGATAATGTCATAAATTGTCGAAGGCGTATTAATTACTATTTTCTAGAGTACTAGTGCTATTTCCTACCTAGATCTACCGGTCTACAGGGTATATGTGGGAACATTCTACAACTTCCGTAATGAAAGTTGTCCATTTACATGGGCAGATGCAGTTATTAAAATATGACTCCACCTTTCCGTATATAAATAAACTTTATTTACCTTATATTTAAATAATATCCCAAAGTTTCTGCACACACAAAGAAAAACTTGAATTAGAATTTTAATACTATTACTACCACGTTAACTTCGCTCATGGTTATCGTACATTTCCTCGTATTTACGCGAAATTTTCTCCTGTTTATTGGCAATCATTGTCATTAATATTTTTTACACTTATCACCCCATTCTTGAGAAATGAAATTATGATCTTAAAATTAACGTTACATTATAAAATACCAGTCTGAAACATTCCCACTGCAGGGCAAAGGCCTCTTATCATACAAAGAAGGCACGAGCATTGATCTGCAAATTAACGTTAATTTATTTTAATTGTTTAAAACGAATATTAACAGGTATTGAATAAAGATTTTTAAAAGGTAACAAAACAAAATTTGTAGGTACTAAAGATAGCACTGACTTTTCTATATAGGTAGAAACATTTTTTTATGAGCAAAATAATTTTTGTGTACCGCTGTAAATAATAGTTTCATCTTATAAAAAATCTATTCATCGTTTAGGTTAAAACAAGGATGGGAGGCCTTGTTTTGACCTAACCTGATACCTTCTGATAACCTTTGACCTAAACGAGGCAAAACAAATATAACAGCGAAATATATAATAGGTACCTTAAACTATGGATGCTTCGGCAGCGATGAAGTAATTTTTTCATCCTATGCACAACAATTTACTAATACACAAAGCTGAATCCAAAACTCTTACGCAATATTTATAAAACGCTGCAAAAAAGTACAAAACACACCACACTATAGTGTCAGCGAGTAAGTTATGACATCGTAAATTTGTCGGATGTCAACGTTGCCCGAGCTTAGCGTCAGCATAACCCTATTATTGTAGGCTAGACGTATATCGGTATCTACAGTTAAACGGATGTTTGAGATTACAAGCGAGAGCTTGATAAATTGCTAGCACTTGACAGAGAAAGAATTGATGAGGCGAAAAAGAATCAGGATTGATTTCTTTGTATGGAACGAAGGAGAAAACGATGTTTTCTGAACATCTATTATTTAATGAATATATTAGTTAATCTTAAAGCATACATACAAACATACATACATAAACTCACGCCTTTTTCCCATGGGGGTAGGGAGAAACTACAGAACGCCACCTGCTACGATCCTTACATACTTCTTTTGCTTCAAACACATTCATACATCTAGTCATACACACACGCAAAGCATACATTTTTCAAATTGTCGCTTCAAATGTTTAATTCGTGAGGCACACAGAGGCACGTGCAAATTCTACTTGTTTGCAAAAATAACACATGAATGTCACGTCTATTTACTACTTTAATAATCTAATGCAGGATTTACTGTACAAATTATGTAACCGCGCACAGCCATGTAATGCCTGAGGCAAAACGAACAAAACATACCTTCTTGTATACGGAACTATTATATATGTCACGTCGAAGTACCTATGTATCATAGGACTGCCATCTTTAACCCCAATGTCTAGAGGCAATTCCTTTATTCTTGACTGGAGCGGGTTACTTCAATAACACACAACACTGGATTGAAACTCAAGAGTGTTTATTTGATTTAGTTACAGGCACTTTGAGTTTTCAAATGAACTTGAAGCTAAAACCACATCGTGAATTCGTGTGGCCTGCTAGGTCACAAAGCTTTTGTCGGTCGCTGGAGAAGACCTAGCCAGAAACTCCAGGATACTCTTTTTAAATGTTTTTATAGATTACACAATCACTTTATGACAATTAACGTTACATGTTTATTAGGTTTTCAAACATCTATTCAATTAGCAGATTTATTAAACAGTTTTACAGTTATTATTTTTTACACACACCATGCACCGTACGCGCCATGCACGTTCTAAGTGGGCGGGACTCCGCGGGACTTTCATATTGTTGTTGTTTAGACACTAATTACTTGGATAGTTGAGTAAAGTTAGCAAACAATACTAAAATGCTGATCAGTTAATTATTTTAACATTAAACAACCTCAATACTCACAAATATAAAGTGGTTTGTAGTTTATTATTGAAATAGTCATCTAATAACAAAACTATTCAAGTTTCCGGTGATCTAACAATCTTACTAATTAGAAAGTTTCTCATTATTACATAGCTGTATAAAATAGTCTTATGACTTCTTAGTATTTAATCATTTACTCAAATTTGTTTAGTTCTCGTATTAAATTATTAAATCTGGTTATTGGTCATAGAAATTATAACATCCGCCATTGTTTGACAACTTTATCTGAATAACATAATCAAACACATTTACTTAGTCAAATGTGCAATAGTTAAAATGAGAACAAATCCAAAAGTCCTACAATAAGTGTTCCTGTTTAATTTAAACATCTCGTATTAATTAAACATTGAAATTAGCATACGAATTATGAATAAATACTGATTCCACAGTGAGCCAATAGATGGCGCTGAACTCAAAACCCAACTTAAATAGACATAGACACTTAAAACGATTAATTAGGATAATAAATTAGAAAATTCACGCCTACGCGGCGACACGGCCATACTGGACCTAGCTGCGGGCTCTGCAGCTAGAGGTGTCCTCAGTCTCGTGTCCTCAGTCTCGTGTCCTCAGTCTCTGTGTTTCTTGGTTGTTATCTGTAATAGCGGATAAATATTTGTCGGCAGATTATTGTTGTTTATCATCCTACAGTATTAATTAAGTTTAGGATCTGATAACAACTGGTTTTATTTATCATTGACAGCTTGTAATAAATCTAAGCTGAGTTTGCCTTATTTTTGAAATATTGAATGTATTTTTACACCCACAGCTATATGCTTTAGGTATTCTACTTGCTATATGGTAAATACCAATGTTGTTAGGAAACAACTAACTGCTACATGTCATGTCAATGAAGGCATACAATTTATATTTCAGGTTTTTGACATTGAATAATCAGTTGCTAGCTTACTAGTCCAATTTGAATCTTGTTTGCAGAATGTTATTGTTTGTATTATCTTACAATATTCATTGATTTGTAATAGGTAATAGTCAGTTTAAGTTATCAATTTATCACTGAATACTTATGAAATTAGGTAACTATTAAGTTTATCTCAAATTAAAATATTTGATGCATTAACAGTTTGGCTGCCAGAGAACGAGACACAATAGAAAATGTATTGTTTGTCGGGCATCTGGCAGTTAAGGTGTTAATGAGCACATACCTACTTATAAGAAGGCTTACATAGCAGCCTTGTATTTGGTAAGTATAGTGTAGGTAGTGTAGGAGTATTGTGATCAGCTGTTTTTTTTGTTTAGTTTCATTCTCACGGGACGGTAATGCTCTGTGATAGACACAAAGTCTTTGATTTGACAGGATTTGAGGATAGGATTAGGAACACCGCTCTGTGATAGACACAAAGTCTTTGATTTGACAGGATTAAAGGTTAAGGAGTTTAGGATCATTGCTCCGTGACAGGCACGAAGTCTTTGATTTGACAGGATATAAGGAACCAGGCTCTGGGTGGTCTTGTACACCGTGGACCCAGCAGGATAACATGAGAGATTGTTCATTAGCGGCCTCCACGCCTAACCAATGGATATTAAATCTTTATTAGTTGCTTCCACAGCAAACCAATAGATTGTGTGTTGTATTATCACTATTAGTTTCCTCCACGGATTACTAACAGACAGCTTATTGTGTTATCATTATTAGTTGCTTCCACAGCATACCAACAGGATAGTTTATTGTGTTATCATTATTAGTTGCTTCCACAGCATACCAACAAGATAGTTGTGTTATCATTATTACTTGATTCCACAGCATACCAATAGGATAGTTTGTTGTTTTATCAATCTTAGTTGCTTCCACAGCATAATAAGATAGTTTATTGTGTTCTCATTATTACCTCAAATCCATCTCCATGGATGCTGATAGTTTGGTGTTGATATAACCTATTATTTTATTAAGTGCCTCCAGAGCTATAGGTTATTGGACATCTCAATAATTAGAGCTTGTTTTATTATTCATTTTTATAATTGACTAAATATGACAATAAAATAGCATAAACTGAAACGAGTTACAAAAACATAATAATAACAGTAGTCCTCCTGACTGTTGAGCCATCTGCATAAGGAGGTACTATGGTGCACAAGGCCAATGGCTCAACATGCTTTTTGAAGCATGGGGGTTCACCAATTTCAAAACTCTGGGCTGCTACAGAGGAATCCCTATTGGAAAAACCCCATAAACAAATTTTGCCCAACCTAGGAATTGAACCCAGGAATAATAATTTAAAAGTACTTTGTTGCATGGTAGTATCATGCACAAGCGTCATGTAGTTATTCGACATGGCTATTGTGTTGAGCCTTCTGATACAACAACACCGTATCAGTTAGCGAGGTGAGTAGAAGATAGTTTGAAAACTTCTCACCTTTTACTTTAGTTATGTTTGGCTGGAAGTCAGTTTTTCAGCTGACCTCTATTTGGTGGCATGTATGTATGTTGGTAGCTTCTAAGGTCCTGACCCGGCGACACGGTCACTTGCAAACCAGGTATTTTTAGTTTTGTTTCCACATCCTTGATAATACTTGACTATGTAGGTAACCATTTTGATTTTTGATATGACAATTACCAGGAATCTGGAATGTGAGAAGGTATACAGATAAATAATAATAAAAGAAAAGATGATCCTATTAATATTGAAATAAGTAGGAGTTAGTACTGATAACAAATAAATTATGTTATTGTTTTGAAATAGTAAGTGAGTAATTCAAAGTTAACTAGAATCTGATGACAGTGAAATGAATAACTATGAAGATTGCTGCATTACTTATGACGGTGTTTGCACTAGCTAAAGATTAATGTTAAAACATGTTGAAAATTACTTTTAATGATGCATGTTTGCATACCACACACACAACAACCTATTTACACACCTATTACAAACCTATTTCATTACAAAACATTTATGTGTGAACAAGTTTGAATACAAGCTAGGTAAAAAGTTGCAAAAAGAAAAGAAAGTTATTGAATGCTAAAAGTGACAAATTATCAAAAAACAAACCTGTCTTTTGATTGTTTTTATTCTGTGCAAGTGCATCCAATAACAAGCTTTGAAATCTGTCAGAAATTACTAATCTATTTACACCCATGTACCATAACAAGTAAAATTCAACTAAACCCATTGTGAGATTTAATTCATTAGGAAGGTTCTCAAATATTGAATGATTAAATAAACTTTATTAAAACAAACTTAACTTGAACAAGCATAAATCTTAGAGCTTATAAAAGGCCCTATCAGTATCCAACTGACAGTCTGTACCAAGAATGTAGGGTCAGACAATTTTTTAATTAGATTTAACTTATAGCGCTATCACTGTCAAGAACCCCATAGCCAAAACAAATCTACCAGATCATGTAGACAGATAAGATGGAACACAGTAATCACATTAGATTCACTCAAATGTCTTACATACACAGGACCATTAATTTACCAAAAATCACAAGGTCCATACATAATAGGTTACTCACACATACTAAGCGTACCTACCTACTTGTAAATTAAAAGTTATCAGGTGGCTATCAGCTTATGACTATTTATTATTATATTATGATTATGCACGAACTGAAGCTCTGCTGATACTTACCCTGATTATAAAGTCCGTAATGACTCCACCAGGTGTATCACAACCCTTTCAACCATTCATACAAATACATTTATATTAGATGCATACTACACTCTACAAAAACCTCTTGATAATATTTTAAATATTGTTTAGTCTTGTAACCAAATTATTTTTCTCACCACTAAGTGCATGTAAACTATGACATTAAAGACAAGAAAACTAGATCATGACACAGGGTATCCTAGTGTGGGGTCTAGAGCTACTTAAATGCAAATCGTTGTAAGTGTTTTCTTGAGCACACTATAATTTTAATTTTATTTGTTGTGCTTTTCATGTTTAAGGAATGTGTTAGTACATTTTCTTATCTTACTTTACTTTAAAAAAAGTATGACATGCAACGGGTTCCACATTATTCAATAATAAACCCCGTTTGGCAGTCGGGTAAAAACAATAAATTGCAAAAATGCCAATTACAGCGTCAACATGAATATGTCATGGCACTTTCTGCCAAATGTTTACTACTTCTGTTGCACATACATTCTGTAACTTACTTATCTACCTACTAAACTTTTGTTTTAGCTACCTTAATGTAATGAATGCTATAAAAATAAGTTAAGTTACTTTTTGTCCGATACAAAACTCAACGTAGGTACTAAGAATTGTTTAACATTCATACACTCACACCTTGTCCTCATGGGTATAGGCAGCAACCACAGATTGCCACTTGCTACGATCCTTACATACTCCTCAAATAAAATAAAGTTTCTCAAATAACTGAGCCATTGCAATTCTTAAGACAGAAGAACCATATTTAAACAATAACATTGAGTTCCTAGTCAGCTGTCTTATTTTATGGAGTAATTTAAGCCGTTTCATTCATTTTAATTCCACAAATTGCCACACAAACAACAGCAGGCACCAGTCAGTCAGTAAGGGGTATTGTGTTACCCAGTTAATGGGTTTTGGTTGCTCCATGTAAAACACTGGTACTCATCTGAATCCAGTTAGAATGGAAGCCGTCCCAGACTTGGTTGGCAAAAGTCTAGGCAAATTAAAATTGTCACACAAAAGGTCACTAACCTTGCCTTGTATGATGAAAATAATTAAGAATGTTAAGTTACATAAATAAATAAAACAGAATACTCCCCTCAACCATGAATAAATCTATCAATGGACAGATCAAGTTGTTCGCTTTTTAGCTGCTTCGGTCATTCTGTGCTGTATAAAGTTTTGGTCATAATGGTGTAGGACAGCATCCTGCCACTAGTCAGTAGCTTAGACGGGACCACAGCCAGAACTTTTTCTGTCGTTTCAATAGAGTTCTGTGCGTCGTCACAAAATAAAAATATTTTATTGCAATAATCTTCAATTTTGTTTCCATTGGCACTTGCGGCCGCCATGATTTTTCTAACCAGATCGTTCATGTAAAAATATTTCAGTCATTTTCGCCCATTTTCGCCTATGTCTGGGCATCGCTTACTCTTGGAAATTATCATAGGAAAATCTTTTGCCATGCCCTCGGCGCTGGCGATGTTGTACTAAATTCTTCGGATGGCTTTCATAGCATGGGCCGAAGGCGATAGTGGGAGCTGAGCCCAATTCTGATGTCACGTCGAAGTACCTATGTATCATAGGACTGCCATCTTTAACCCCAATGTCTAGAGGCAATTCCTTTATTCTTGACTGGAGCGGGTTACTTCAATAACACACAACACTGGATTGAAACTCAAGAGTGTTTATTTGATTTAGTTACAGGCACTTTGAGTTTTCAAATGAACTTGAAGCTAAAACCGCATCGTGAATTCGTGTGGCCTGCTAGGTCACAAAGCTTTTGTCGGTCGCTGGAGAAGACCTAGCCAGAAACTCCAGGATACTCTTTTTAAATGTTTTTATAGATTACACAATCACTTTATGACAATTAACGTTACATGTTTATTAGGTTTTCAAACATCTATTCAATTAGCAGATTTATTAAACAGTTTTACAGTTATTATTTTTTACACACACCATGCACCGTACGCGCCATGCACGTTCTAAGTGGGCGGGACTCCGCGGGACTTTCATATTGTTGTTGTTTAGACACTAATTACTTGGATAGTTGAGTAAAGTTAGCAAACAATACTAAAATGCTGATCAGTTAATTATTTTAACATTAAACAACCTCAATACTCACAAATATAAAGTGGTTTGTAGTTTATTATTGAAATAGTCATCTAATAACAAAACTATTCAAGTTTCCGGTGATCTAACAATCTTACTAATTAGAAAGTTTCTCATTATTACATAGCTGTATAAAATAGTCTTATGACTTCTTAGTATTTAATCATTTACTCAAATTTGTTTAGTTCTCGTATTAAATTATTAAATCTGGTTATTGGTCATAGAAATTATAACATCCGCCATTGTTTGACAACTTTATCTGAATAACATAATCAAACACATTTACTTAGTCAAATGTGCAATAGTTAAAATGAGAACAAATCCAAAAGTCCTACAATAAGTGTTCCTGTTTAATTTAAACATCTCGTATTAATTAAACATTGAAATTAGCATACGAATTATGAATCAATACTGATTCCACAGTGAGCCAATAGATGGCGCTGAACTCAAAACCCAACTTAAATAGACATAGACACTTAAAACGATTAATTAGGATAATAAATTAGCAAATTCACGCCTACGCGGCGACATATACAATCCCTCACATAATACCCACATATACAGTCACCTCACTGACTACGTGGGTGGGTCCTTTGTAATGGTAATGCATAGGCATTAATGCTGTAATTGAATCTTACTAATATTATAAATGCGGTGTTTTGGATGGATGTGATTGATATGTTTGTTACACAATCACACCAGAACGCTGAATTTAGCACAGAGAGAGATTATAGTCCGGAATAGCACATAGGATATTTTTTATCACGGGAATATGCTGCTCGTCTATAAACGTAACGTTTACTTTATATTGATACATACCTACTCTCATCGGCGCGGCGTTCCTCCAGGTTAAATACTCAGCATTACATAGCAATCACTGATCAGTGATGTGCAATAGTGGCTTGCCGAGTCACTGCGCATTGAACTTTCTTACTATCATGAAAGACAGAAATAAGTTTTATTATGCTTTTAAGTCTGCTACAATACTAAAAGCATTTATTTCAACCGAAGTTGCAGTTCAAATAGATATCGCCGGAAAATGTTCACATAGAGAAAATCATGAATGGAAGTCAAACAATATTCGTTGCATTATGTGTGGCGAGTACAATGGCGAGGGATAGTGAGTATCGGAAGTGAGGCTCCAGTGCAGCAGTGCAGCGATTGAGCGTTAAGATGAATTGTGTCAGTATTTACTGGCCTCTTAAAAACTTATTTTTCAAGTTTGTTCAAGTTAGTCTTCATTACAATCATCATAAGCATGATAATGCTCTAGCCTTTTAAAACTGAATCACGATGTCAGACGTCACAATACAGCGCCATAATGAGTTTAATGATTTTAATGAGAAACATTTAATCGATAGCTGAAGCATTTGAACCAACAGTACAATATACACCAGACTAATCCAACTTGTAACGAGCGAGATCACAAATTTATTTCCGTGAAAAACAACATATGTGTTTACCCATTTTCGCATAATCTATTATTCATGTTTTTATCTAAACTCGCCAGTTCCATTCGTTCCATTCATTCTTTATTATGATTTACTGTAAATATGTTTTTACGATGCAATTAATTTGTATTGCAGATATTTTTCTTTTTTCTACGCCATTAAATATACATGTAAGAGCGGGCGTACTCAGGGTCCTCAAATGATAACGATCAGACATCTTGTATACACTTTTTATTACTCACACCAACAGTAAGTCTCACAACTTAATTTTATAATGAGATGTGCACAGTTCAATACAATTCAATACTGAGTTCTTTCGACTAGAACCAGCCTATTTATACGTTTAATAAATGACAAGACGTCACACAGCAACAACATCCGGTGACATTCGTTTATCAATTAATTATAGATTTAGGTTTGTAAAAATACAGTAATTGTGTACATTATTTGTTTAATAATTAATAATACTTTTTACAAATATTTTGAACGAATATAGTTACCAATTATTTTATTTAAATAAACTAACAGTCGGTGATCTACCTTCCATTTTTGACTTTAAAATATTACTCAAATAAAAACAAATCTTTACAATAACAATACATAATTCGTGTTTCCGTTATGTCATCTGCCTTTTTGACGTTTGATTTCGTCTCTGCTGCTAGTTTCATTTACCAGCGCTATCATACATGTTTTGGGGTAGCTATGCAATGTTGTTCTCATGATCATTTTATATGTGTTTCATTGGATTAATAGCCAATTCGGTAGGTACTTGGGAGCACCATGGATCTTCAAAGTGTTTCTAACATTAAACATAGTAGTGAATGCAGTCCTCAGTTTTGATTAACTGCTCTTTTTTTTAACGTTGCCAGACGTATAAAAATTTGTTTCGTGCTTCAGGACTAAGTTCCAGTTTTTGATCTGTAATTTGCTTAACCAGTGGTTAAATATGCTAACCATTGGTTTAAAATTTTGTTATAATGCTTTTTTTTTATAATAACCGCAATAATGGAATACCGGAGCTCAACCACCTGGCAGTATTAATGTAGCTAAAGAGCCAATCACATACCAATGACCGCAGTAGTACACACACACACGCACATATAATACATTGAAAACTTATAGTAAGAGCTACTTATTCATCCACGACGTGCTCGAGATACTAATCTGTGGATATTGAAGATGCCTAGTCGGCTTTTGGAGTTTAATAATTACATAAGAGATATAGAGCTACTACAGTAATCATTTTTAAAATGAATAAAAAGATTAGCTGAAATGAAAATTATCCTATCCGACATACGTATGTAAAATGTAGTACGTGATTAATAATTATGCAGGTCAGAACCTGTAGCCAAGTGAACAATCTACAATCGATAACGCTAGTAGAAAACGAATCAATTTATGTGAATGACACATACGTCTGAACGTTAAGTCACGGGATCAGACCATACAAATAGAAGGCGTTAACGATTGTAGTAAGAGATTCGATACGAAAAGTTTGTAACTTGGTTGGGGGGGCAGGCAACTGGCAAAGCAAAGACCTTGAGTTGTTGAGTCGAACTTGTTATGTCAAGAAACTCTGTATGTGAAACTAATAAGCAGTGGTTTCCTTGTAAACTGTGTATTAAAGTCTGTATTAGGAGAAAACATAGAGGCAGTTTATCTGCCGATGTAAGTAGCATAGCACTAACATGAAATTATTAGTTACTTAGCGGAAAATCATATATAGGAAACTAATTTACGGTGCGGGAAGTTTATCTAGGTCAGAAATATGTGAGTGACCCAAAAGTACTTCTTGTGATACCCATTATGACGTCTGACTTTTATTTAGAAAGAAGAATTAGAAAGTATACTTTCTAATTCTACTCTGCAACTCTCTAACTACTCGTAAGAAGAGGTTAGGATATAGAAAAAACTTGCTATGTTTTAGCTTACGGAGAACTGTGTTAAAATTGCGAAGTAGATTACACTTTATCCACTCACTTTCAAGTTCAATTGAGGCAAAAAACCAAACCAAGAAACTAACCTAATTAAATTCAACAAAGGATTTTTAAGCTTTGTATATTATTGTCCATTATTATGTATTAAAACAACAACACAATCACAATATAGAGGAAAATAAGATAAAAAATTACTGATGGCCGCGCATTACATAACAATTTTCCCGTGCAGAGGAATACAAATCCGTTTTATGGGACACATAAAATTCTTTTCAGCAAAACAATTAGTAGACCGACTCGTCGATTTGTTTCGCATGAGTATAAAATGGGTAAAATAAGGTTAATACATTTGTATGTGAGAACCTGTAAGGTTAATACATTTGTATGTGAGAACCTATAGATTCCATTAATTTACGTTAATAATATCTCTTACCAACATGTTGTGTGCTGTCACGTAGTGTGTCATCATCATCATCATATCAGCCGAAAGACGTCCACTGCTGGACATAGGCCTCCCCCAAGCATCGCCACATTGACCGGTCCCGTGCGTCCCGCATACAGCGGATCCCCGCAACATTCACCACCTTCATTGGGGTAGCCAGGTCCACTCCGGGGATTCTTCGCACCTCTTGCCATGCCTTTGCCTCAACCGCCACCATAGTCGACGGTAGATGGGCAGCCGGGCACTCGGGGTGGTTTTATCCTTGTGCTATTTGTGATTTTGGTTTGGGGGCGTTTGCGATATGCGCTACGCTTGGCAGGTGCGTTGGCGATCTCAGTTTGGAAAGATTCCAGACGATTTTCTTTCAATTCGTCGTATCGCATTGCAATATACTTCCTCAATTTGAAAAGAAACATTTCTTTCCTGAAGCTATTTTATTCGGACATACTGAGAAACCTTTTATAGTATATATACCATATTTATGATATATATATACCATAGATATAAGAAACAAGGAATATACCAGTCTCCCGGCACATATCCAACGAACATCAGAGCAGAATTGTATTCTAAATAAAATGTAATACGGACGGTCACACATGTTTACAGAACTTAGAAATAATGTCAAGTTTAGTGAGTTTAAAATATATTGAAATATTATAATAATATTATCATTTCCCGTAAGCTTTTTATTTATTTATTAACATTCGTATGTGTGCTCGGGTTAAATCTTGCAACTGAATTTTAAAGCAGTTATCTTCAACCGATTACGATGAAAATTTGCATACACATTTGGTTTGGATGACAATATGGTACAACGTAAACTTCTTCTTTTCGTATGAGGATATGACCACCTCTGATGTCAAAGTTGATTAAGCCGCCTCCTTCAACCCTACAGGTCTCTGACTTGGCTAAACGGTAAAATAAAAAAACTTGTTTTAAAATAGTTTTTTTTTTAATTGGGCAAACACATTTACAGTACTAAATTAAATTTGTAAATACATATTTCCCTACTGTAATGTGATAAAAATTACTGTAATGTTTTAATATATAATTATATATTTATAATGTAATATTTCTTCGAACACAGATGAATATTATTTTTTTGCGTAAACAGATGCTGTGTTAAATTCTCTTACAAGTACCTACATTATTTTTCGCTGCAGGACTAGTTTTGGTATTCGGACATCAGGCAAAGAAGCAATTCACAAACAAAGGTTCAGTTACGATATCCTTCCGTCGTTATGATCATATTCCCGGAAGGCCGCACTGTCCGGAATACGTTATTAGCATAAAACTTCCCAAATGCTACGGTTTAGGGAACAGTAGAACGTTCATTGGACACAAGAGATTTAGTAAAGACATAACATTCAGGCTTTAAATACATAAATTACCAAAGTTTATGTATTTAACCAAAACTAACAAGAGAAAAAAAAAATCGACTTCGAAGTCATGGAAACACCAAAATCGCTATATGTCTGCCTATAATATTTGAGGAATGCCCTCTATTTGCATGGGATCCCATTATCTGTCTCTGAATTTGTGACAGTGGGGCCACCTCGAGAGTATACCCTTTCAAACAAAATAAGAATTATGCAAAGCTGTCTACATATGACGGAGTTGTGTTCGAATATACATAAAAAAAAACATCAGCATTGAGAACCTCCTCCTATTTGGGAAGTATTTTATAAACTGTATCACCAGTTCCAAGTAATAAATTAATATTTGTTAAGTTATACCATAATCGTTATTCTGAATGAATCAATCGACATCAATGAGATATCTATTACAACAGTCAAATAATAAAACTAGACTGGCGATTATTCATCACAGCACAAACTTTACTTATGAGATTAAAATATTCAAGTTTCAAAATTGGCAACCTCTTTTGTTTAGGCTATATCGAAAAAAAAAATTAAGATGCCATTAAATTTTGCTTTTCATTTATTTTTCTTTATCAAGAAAATGGCATTCCAATTTTATTTTTTTGTGAGTTGTCCAGTACGTTTTGTTTATTGGAAAGGCATAGAAACCTTTCTCTTACAAAAAATATTTTCTGTTAAAGCAGGTAGTAGAGGAGGCTGACAAAAACTTGAAAACGTTGAAATTTCTGTGCCGACAATATGACGCGGCTAAATTTCAAAGATAAGATTTATCATCGGATACTTGTGCTTGTGTTGAAGTGAGTGCACTTCACTTCACTTGGACCCGATTTCATTGCAGTGCTGAAATTGATTGGTTTGGTCTAAATCGAACCATTGAATAACGATCAGTTTAACATAAAGCTCAGTTGCCCTAGCACTTGTACACTTGTAATTTTTGACATTTTATTCTTTTGGTTTGTTTTAACAATCCTGGTTTTTATGACATTTTATAATTTTACTGTACTTTTTTGACATTATTTTTATATTAATCTTGATCTTGTAAGACATTTTATAAATTAATTGTATTTTGCTTTGACATTTTTGTATGATTTGATTGTAATTTTTTGACTTTCTATTATCTTTGGTTAATTTTTTATAAATCCTTAGTTTTATAACATTTTATGATTTTACTCTACTTTTTTGACATTATTTTATTTTATTAATCTTGCAAGACATTTTATGATTTTACAGTATTATACGGGAAAGGGCGCTACTGTGCCACTGTAAATATGGGCTCCGTAGTTAAATACGTTTAGAAAATTAATAAGTTGCATTTGTGAAAGTGTGAAAGTAAAAAGAGACGAAAAACTAAGTGGTTATTAACATATATTGGAGACAGAGTGAAATGTGATCAGTGAAATGCAATAAAAACCAAAAACTGTACGCCGTGTAACACTAACAGCACCAGTGTTTATCATCAGTATTAACTATATGTGTACTGTCAGAGTTGGCTGTTTGTCCTTTTTCATTGGGCCTTTTTTATCAATGGAGACGATTGTAATGTAGTGAAGAATAGAAAATATAGCAATAAATTGCAAGTTTAAATAATTCTTGTGCATATTGGTTACAAATATACAACATACCCTCAAATTGTATGATTGCAAAACATCGTTCAACGCCATCTGTTACAAGACGAGTATACTACATCGAACTTCAGCTAATAAGATCCAACTTCGATCATAGATAACTACGCACACGAAGTAGTACACAGAGGGCACCACAATTACCAAAACAAGTTGTCATAACAATTTTATATCATGGAGGAAGTTATGACCGCTCTTAGAAACATTCAAAGGGAACTAGACGAACAAAAATTACAAATTCGGAAAAGCGGAGAAAATATAGCGGAACAAGTGTCACTGAATTTCAACAAAATGTTGGAAGAAAAGCATGAAAAGCTGAAAGAGATAGTTGTTAGCCAAGAGAGAAAAATCTACTTTTTGGAAAAACAGGCGAGACAGAGAAATATAGTTTTATTCGGATTTGAGGAAAGTGAAGATAGTTATGGCAACTTACAAAATAACATAACCAATTTTATAAAGGAACGCTTTACCACTAAAATAGAACTAAGAGACATACAAGAGGTAAAGAAAATAGGGAAAAAGGGAGACAGACCGCGCCCATTAATTGTAACGTTTTCGACCCTCGGCATTAAGATCAATATTTTCAAGCAGAAAGGGGTTTTAAAGGACACTGAATACTATTTGAAAGAAGATTACCCACTGCAAGTATTGGAGAAGCGGAGACAACTGCAAGAACAAGTGAAATTGGAGAAAGAGAAGGGTAACAGAGTGAAAATAAAATATGATAAACTGGTCGTACTACAACCCATTAGTAAAAAGTCACTTTCCTCTTCACCGGAAAATAACTCCCATCCACAAGGCGATACTAGCACAGAAACAAAAAGACAGAACAAAAAACTCAAATTACAAATCTCTGTACAGAGGTCAAACAGCGTTTCAGATGGAGTTCTAAAACCGAGCATGTTAAACTTTCTTGTTCATAAAAATAGCAACAATAACACAACACCTAAGCGGGATAATCAACACAGATACAAGAATTTATAGCAATCAAGGCCCTCCTCCCGCACGGATTCTAAAAACGAACCTATTCAATCAAGCAACAAAATACATCGTCCAATCCGTTTGGTCACCGTGGAAGATTATGACCACAACCCTTCAAAGATAACAGCAACTAGAAAAATACTAAATTCTAAATCTGAAACAGAAATAGCCGAAACGGCTGGCACAGGCTGGAAGAAATCAGAAAAAAAGAAAAAAAAACAACAAAACATTGAAATTCTTTGGAGGAGGCCTACACCTGCAGAAGGGTTCTTGTAGATTAATTCTTTTATTCAACGGTTTTGTAATAGTATTCATACTCGTATTTACATGTAAAAAAAACCAATCATTTTTCTATACCTTATAATATTATACGTAATTTTAAGTATCTCAGCTCATAACCATAAGTTAAAAATAAATAAAGTAGGTACCTACTTAAATAAAAAAAGAAAGCGTGTCAGTTTACTGACAGATGAAACTATTTAAAACCTTGAAATTTAAATTAAAAAAAAGCGTATACACCCAAAATTAAGTAATTTAAGTATTTGTTGCAAGAAATAAAAAATTAAGCATATATTATTATTAAGAAAATACTAATAGAACTAAAATAAGAATACTAATATTAGAATTAAGAAACTGTTTTATTTAAAGGGTACTGAAACAAGATAGAATATAACTTATAGTAATTAGATATATTAGAATATATATTTAACTTGGAATGTGTTTATTGATAGATACTATCATTTCTACAAGAAATAAAGGCTTTTTTTAAATTTATTTACAGTATTTTTTGACATTATTTTATTTTACCAACCACAATTTTCTATGACATATTATGATTTTTTATTATACCTCTCTGACATTTTTTATTTATTTATTTTAATTTAACTTGATTTTTTATGATATTTGTATGGTTCATTAACTCACTATCAATTTATTGTGTTTTCTTTAAAATTTATATTTAAATGCTTAGGTCATTTTAATTAATACTACATTAAAATAATTTTGTACAATTTATATTTGAACGCCTCGTTAGGCAAAACATGTATGTGCCACAAATAATAAGTAAACATCTTCCATGCATAAGGTATGTAAACAAATGTTATGACAAATAAATTATCTTTATCTAGCAATCCGGGAAGTGCCTGATATAATTGTTATGTATAAAGGCCTTCCAAATCTTAGGTATAAGTAATAACAGAGGCAATTTGGTGGTTTTAATCTAAATTGAATCTCAGAAATTTGGCAGTACCAAAATGCTATAAATTTCACAGGACTCATTGAATCAGTAAAACTAACAAACTTATTAAATTTGACGCACACATCAGCTGTCAAAACTCAATATTAAAATATCCATTATTCTGACGGGTGTTCTATAACATACATCACTAGTGCGGCAGTGTAAAGCCTACCCTTTCAATAGATGTCATCAGAGCAATCGATTGTTCAGCTCTCTCAATAGACTTCACTAGGATTGCCGTTGTAAAATGAGCTTTATTTAGTGTGAGATAAAGCACTTATTTCAATGAGCCAAAGTGCAATATTGGCTACTGGTAGCCTGTTCAAAGATCTTATACAACGCAATGACATCTTCGTTTCATGTAGGAGTAGGTGCTTAGTATAAACTAACAAGCTGCGGAATGTTTGAAGCGGGGCCCTGTGACGCAATGCACCGATTGAGTTTAATAACTAACGTTGATTGGACACCTGTAATTATAATTTAGAAGCATTTGCCTAAATCACTAGTGAAATGCAAATTAGCGGCACCCAGATTCATATCAATCAATCTACAGCAATGGAATTTCTCGAAAATGAATGAAATTGAATCAACAGTTTATGGCTTCGTGATCTAATAACCAGTCACCTGTTTGTTCTATTATTTCATTTGCTTTAACATTTAAATGATGATGCCTTCATTATTTGTCACCTCGACGTCTCCCCTCGTTACTGTGACTGTAACATTTTTATTTCGTTATTTGTCATGATGTTCTGCTTTTATTTTCCTTGTCGGAATTAAGCCAGCTTTTAAGTGTATGCTTTGCATTTCTTTTGATATTAAATATTTTTTTTGTATTTTTTTCAGGTTTACAGTTTGTTTGTTATGAATGACAAACTTTTGGATATATAATGAACAAATTTTTGTTTCAAACTCACAATTTATGCTCTCAAAAATTTATATATTTTTCTTTTTCCCGATTGGCAACAATAAAAGCGTGTCATAATACTAACGGTATTTATGTTCGAAAAAACAGGCACTTTTATTAATACAATTTTCCACCCGGTGGTCGTGATTATTTCCCTAAGCTTACCCTGAAAGTTTGTGGTAAAAAGCCATGATAATCTTGCAACACAAGCTCAAAAACGAAAAGCAACATCAAATGAACTTAGTAACATCAAAGCCTTTGAGCCAGTGAATCTTTGATATGACATGAATCTAGTAACAAATTCTATTTTTCAGTTTGGAATCGATTCTTTTCCCAGAACAATCATATGAATTCAACGAAACGTAGGAAAACCGAATTTCATTTTAAAATCATACAACGAGTTTAAAAATATCACCCTTTCATAGCAGGAGCTCGAAAGTTCAATTTTTTCATACCCTTTCTAGTTACAGTTGCTTGATCTATCTCTCTGGAGAGTACAGACGATGAATTTTCAACTGCAAACCTAAATTCAGGAGATTGCACTTTTAAAACAATAAGTAATGGATACTGCTTCATTCTCCGGCGGTTCTACCATGCATAGTATATGGTCAGAGATTCGTACAGTTAGTGTCTCGTTGAGCATTTTATATATTATGCAGCTGTATTTGTTTCAGTATTTTACTAATAAATTGCGAGAAATTAGATTTCAAAGCCCTCTATTGGATTTAGCATTTATTTATTTGCATAACATTCTGATTTTGAAATAGAATGACAAATGCTATTTGTCTAAACTATACCTAGCTTCAATGTGTGTTTTAATGTGAGAAAATAACAAAACAATCCTTTATCAATGTTGCTGTTAAAAACTTTAACTACTTGCAAGGATTTAAGTTTGTAGTTGAAGTTTTAGGTATTTTTTGTTTTTTTTTAAAAACCATCATAATTGAAAAGCTTTTGGAGAGGTTTGTAGTGAATAAAAACAACCCTAATTGTTTGAGGTAATGTAGCACTTTTATTAATCACACCATAAACATTGTTTTCTTAAATTGTTTTGCTTCTTAATCCACAATAAAATTATCAGGTAAGGACAACCCGCAGGTTAGTGTAGCTTTTGAATCTTCTCTACGCTTTGAATTCGGTTGGTAATAGATTTTTTCGAACATAAATACCGTTAGTATTATGACACGCTTTTATTGTTGCCAATCGGGAAAAAGAAAAATATATAAATTTTTGAGAGCATAAATTGTGAGTTTGAAACAAAAATTTGTTCATTATATATCCAAAAGTTTGTCATTCATAACAAACAAACTGTAAACCTGAAAAAAATACAAAAAAAATATTTAATATCAAAAGAAATGCAAAGCATACACTTAAAAGCTGGCTTAATTCCGACAAGGAAAATAAAAGCAGAACATCATGACAAATAACGAAATAAAAATGTTACAGTCACAGTAACGAGGGGAGACGTCGAGGTGACAAATAATGAAGGCATCATCATTTAAATGTTAAAGCAAATGAAATAATAGAACAAACAGGTGACTGGTTATTAGATCACGAAGCCATAAACTGTTGATTCAATTTCATTCATTTTCGAGAAATTCCATTGCTGTAGATTGATTGATATGAATCTGGGTGCCGCTAATTTGCATTTCACTAGTGATTTAGGCAAATGCTTCTAAATTATAATTACAGGTGTCCAATCAACGTTAGTTATTAAACTCAATCGGTGCATTGCGTCACAGGGCCCCGCTTCAAACATTCCGCAGCTTGTTAGTTTATACTAAGCACCTACTCCTACATGAAACGAAGATGTCATTGCGTTGTATAAGATCTTTGAACAGGCTACCAGTAGCCAATATTGCACTTTGGCTCATTGAAATAAGTGCTTTATCTCACACTAAATAAAGCTCATTTTACAACGGCAATCCTAGTGAAGTCTATTGAGAGAGCTGAACAATCGATTGCTCTGATGACATCTATTGAAAGGGTAGGCTTTACACTGCCGCACTAGTGATGTATGTTATAGAACACCCGTCAGAATAATGGATATTTTAATATTGAGTTTTGACAGCTGATGTGTGCGTCAAATTTAATAAGTTTGTTAGTTTTACTGATTCAATGAGTCCTGTGAAATTTATAGCATTTTGGTACTGCCAAATTTCTGAGATTCAATTTAGATTAAAACCACCAAATTGCCTCTGTTATTACTTATACCTAAGATTTGGAAGGCCTTTATACATAACAATTATATCAGGCACTTCCCGGATTGCTAGATAAAGATAATTTATTTGTCATAACATTTGTTTACATACCTTATGCATGGAAGATGTTTACTTATTATTTGTGGCACATACATGTTTTGCCTAACGAGGCGTTCAAATATAAATTGTACAAAATTATTTTAATGTAGTATTAATTAAAATGACCTAAGCATTTAAATATAAATTTTAAAGAAAACACAATAAATTGATAGTGAGTTAATGAACCATACAAATATCATAAAAAATCAAGTTAAATTAAAATAAATAAATAAAAAATGTCAGAGAGGTATAATAAAAAATCATAATATGTCATAGAAAATTGTGGTTGGTAAAATAAAATAATGTCAAAAAATACTGTAAATAAATTTAAAAAAAGCCTTTATTTCTTGTAGAAATGATAGTATCTATCAATAAACACATTCCAAGTTAAATATATATTCTAATATATCTAATTACTATAAGTTATATTCTATCTTGTTTCAGTACCCTTTAAATAAAACAGTTTCTTAATTCTAATATTAGTATTCTTATTTTAGTTCTATTAGTATTTTCTTAATAATAATATATGCTTAATTTTTTATTTCTTGCAACAAATACTTAAATTACTTAATTTTGGGTGTATACGCTTTTTTTTAATTTAAATTTCAAGGTTTTAAATAGTTTCATCTGTCAGTAAACTGACACGCTTTCTTTTTTTATTTAAGTAGGTACCTACTTTATTTATTTTTAACTTATGGTTATGAGCTGAGATACTTAAAATTACGTATAATATTATAAGGTATAGAAAAATGATTGGTTTTTTTTACATGTAAATACGAGTATGAATACTATTACAAAACCGTTGAATAAAAGAATTAATCTACAAGAACCCTTCTGCAGGTGTAGGCCTCCTCCAAAGAATTTCAATGTTTTGTTGTTTTTTTTTCTTTTTTTCTGATTTCTTCCAGCCTGTGCCAGCCGTTTCGGCTATTTCTGTTTCAGATTTAGAATTTAGTATTTTTCTAGTTGCTGTTATCTTTGAAGGGTTGTGGTCATAATCTTCCACGGTGACCAAACGGATTGGACGATGTATTTTGTTGCTTGATTGAATAGGTTCGTTTTTAGAATCCGTGCGGGAGGAGGGCCTTGATTGCTATAAATTCTTGTATCTGTGTTGATTATCCCGCTTAGGTGTTGTGTTATTGTTGCTATTTTTATGAACAAGAAAGTTTAACATGCTCGGTTTTAGAACTCCATCTGAAACGCTGTTTGACCTCTGTACAGAGATTTGTGATTTGAGTTTTTTGTTCTGTCTTTTTGTTTCTGTGCTAGTATCGCCTTGTGGATGGGAGTTATTTTCCGGTGAAGAGGAAAGTGACTTTTTACTAATGGGTTGTAGTACGACCAGTTTATCATATTTTATTTTCACTCTGTTACCCTTCTCTTTCTCCAATTTCACTTGTTCTTGCAGTTGTCTCCGCTTCTCCAATACTTGCAGTGGGTAATCTTCTTTCAAATAGTATTCAGTGTCCTTTAAAACCCCTTTCTGCTTGAAAATATTGATCTTAATGCCGAGGGTCGAAAACGTTACAATTAATGGGCGCGGTCTGTCTCCCTTTTTCCCTATTTTCTTTACCTCTTGTATGTCTCTTAGTTCTATTTTAGTGGTAAAGCGTTCCTTTATAAAATTGGTTATGTTATTTTGTAAGTTGCCATAACTATCTTCACTTTCCTCAAATCCGAATAAAACTATATTTCTCTGTCTCGCCTGTTTTTCCAAAAAGTAGATTTTTCTCTCTTGGCTAACAACTATCTCTTTCAGCTTTTCATGCTTTTCTTCCAACATTTTGTTGAAATTCAGTGACACTTGTTCCGCTATATTTTCTCCGCTTTTCCGAATTTGTAATTTTTGTTCGTCTAGTTCCCTTTGAATGTTTCTAAGAGCGGTCATAACTTCCTCCATGATATAAAATTGTTATGACAACTTGTTTTGGTAATTGTGGTGCCCTCTGTGTACTACTTCGTGTGCGTAGTTATCTATGATCGAAGTTGGATCTTATTAGCTGAAGTTCGATGTAGTATACTCGTCTTGTAACAGATGGCGTTGAACGATGTTTTGCAATCATACAATTTGAGGGTATGTTGTATATTTGTAACCAATATGCACAAGAATTATTTAAACTTGCAATTTATTGCTATATTTTCTATTCTTCACTACATTACAATCGTCTCCATTGATAAAAAAGGCCCAATGAAAAAGGACAAACAGCCAACTCTGACAGTACACATATAGTTAATACTGATGATAAACACTGGTGCTGTTAGTGTTACACGGCGTACAGTTTTTGGTTTTTATTGCATTTCACTGATCACATTTCACTCTGTCTCCAATATATGTTAATAACCACTTAGTTTTTCGTCTCTTTTTACTTTCACACTTTCACAAATGCAACTTATTAATTTTCTAAACGTATTTAACTACGGAGCCCATATTTACAGTGGCAAAGTAGCGCCCTTTCCCGTATAATACTGTAAAATCATAAAATGTCTTGCAAGATTAATAAAATAAAATAATGTCAAAAAAGTAGAGTAAAATCATAAAATGTTATAAAACTAAGGATTTATAAAAAATTAACCAAAGATAATAGAAAGTCAAAAAATTACAATCAAATCATACAAAAATGTCAAAGCAAAATACAATTAATTTATAAAATGTCTTACAAGATCAAGATTAATATAAAAATAATGTCAAAAAAGTACAGTAAAATTATAAAATGTCATAAAAACCAGGATTGTTAAAACAAACCAAAAGAATAAAATGTCAAAAATTACAAGTGTACAAGTGCTAGGGCAACTGAGCTTTATGTTAAACTGATCGTTATTCAATGGTTCGATTTAGACCAAACCAATCAATTTCAGCACTGCAATGAAATCGGGTCCAAGTGAAGTGAAGTGCACTCACTTCAACACAAGCACAAGTATCCGATGATAAATCTTATCTTTGAAATTTAGCCGCGTCATATTGTCGGCACAGAAATTTCAACGTTTTCAAGTTTTTGTCAGCCTCCTCTACTACCTGCTTTAACAGAAAATATTTTTTGTAAGAGAAAGGTTTCTATGCCTTTCCAATAAACAAAACGTACTGGACAACTCACAAAAAAATAAAATTGGAATGCCATTTTCTTGATAAAGAAAAATAAATGAAAAGCAAAATTTAATGGCATCTTAATTTTTTTTTTCGATATAGCCAAAACAAAAGAGGTTGCCAATTTTGAAACTTGAATATTTTAATCTCATAAGTAAAGTTTGTGCTGTGATGAATAATCGCCAGTCTAGTTTTATTATTTGACTATTGTAATAGATATCTCATTGATGTCGATTGATTCATTCAGAATAACGATTATGGTATAACTTAACAAATATTAATTTATTACTTGGAACTGGTGATACAGTTTATAAAATAATGTTATAAAATGTTCACAGTTTCCTTGAAAAGCAAAATATTTTTTTTGGTTTGTCTCACTGTTTCCGATGTTCTTAATTATGTTTTTACTATGAAATGAGCAGAGTAACACAAGAAATGGTATGTTTTCTATTACACAGGGTTTAAAGGAATGGTACGATAATATTTTAAATACTGTTTCTTGGAAAAAGTAGTTCCTAAACATAGGCAGAAGCAGTATTTTTAAATAACCGATGATCGCACTTATCCAAGAATACAAGGTGTAACCACCTTGTATTCTATATTTTTAAATGACAAGCAAAACCGATGTCAACTATTCTGCCAATGTCGCAAGTTAAATGGAAGAGCAAATACATTTTATTTATTAGTGACTAAAAGAGAAGGAAAATGGTATGTTTATTTCAGAAGTGAAGGTGTTGAGTTCTACAAATATATCCCAATATTTAACTCCGCCATGTTATCGGCACAGGTCGGTATTTGTACATAATTAGTCATTGTTCGTCCTCCTTGATACCCGGAGCTTGGGTAATAAACAGATGACGAGTTAATTGAATTCCTTTCCAAGCAACCTCTGAATTAATTCAATAACATTCGGATCACCTTTTTATGACATTTTAATACCGTTCCCTGTAATTACCTTTCTGTTATGTGATTTTAAAAGGTGCCGATAGAAAATTATGTTTTGATGCTTGTTCCGGCAATAGAAACTGTTGCTCAGCTAAGGGAATATCTAAGGGAAAGTTTGACTGTGTAGGAGGAAAACTCGGTGATGTTAAAAGTAGAATGGACTTGGTTTGTCACTAAGATGACACTGCGACGTACCTGCTATAATGCTGGCTAAACTTCTGGGCCACCCTGAAGTTGAATTTTCGATGCGCAAGATATGAAACGGTGCTGTTTTTGTATGAGATTTACTACTACGCAGCCATGATTGGTAGCCAACTTCAAGGTGGCCAAGAAGTTTGTCGAGAGCTATACTTACATTCACCTGGGTATTAAATACTTTTAGCTTTAGATCATGGCCCTTAACTTTTACACTTTTTTTATTATGACGGCAATTAATTGCTAAAATGAACTTACTAACCTACAAACCAGCCATAATCTTCAGTCCCATCTCAAGGCATTTGTAGCTCGTTGTTTGCGGGATATTATTCAGCCGATGATGCACGATATTGACCCTGTACCTGTTAAAACCATAATCATAAATGTAATGACCACGTTAAAAATATATCAATGCAAATTCATTGCTTATCATACCTACATAATCTTATGACGCCTCCTTTGCTGTTTATTCACATTTGCTTTTATAAAGTCAGTTTTTCGGAATCGTTTTAAAATACTTAGTATCACTGCACCACACCAACTGAACTTTGCAGTAAATTAATAGCATAGCAATTATAAATATAAATAAACTAACAATAACAAAACTAAAATGTAGTACCTTACTTTAAATCCTTAAAAATACTTACATTGCCGGCGTTATACATATTAGAAATTAGTATTTTCGTCAAAACAAATCCAAACCTTTTCGAAAAAATATCTACTGTACGAGATGTTCCAATTCGTAGTCAATACAAAAATGCCTTGTGTAATAACAAATGTAAAACTGCTTTAATAAAAAAGAGTGTTCTGGGTATGGCCCCACGTATTTATAATAAAATTCCAGATGCCATAAAAAAAATTGATTTAATACATTTCAAGAAAAAAAAAATTATTACTTGTTGATAAATGTTATTATACTGTTGACGAATACTTAGATGATAAATTAATTTAACATGACATCACCTTAATGTTATAATATTCATTTATTCTTTTTTAATTAGTAACTACTCTAAGTTTGACATAAATATTTGACACTAAACGTACCAATCTTTTTTAAATTGACATTGTTTTATTGAATTTGACTAATTTGTACTAAATCAAATTTGTACACCATATTTGTACGCCTCCTGGCATAACATAGCGCTCTATTGCATATAAGCTAAGATCTGTATTTATAAACACCTATGTTAACAAATAAATGATGATTATGATTGTGATTAGTGAGAACAACATGAACGACGAATGAAGCAAATAAAAGAAAAATATTGAACATTTGAAAATCGAATACACGCACACATTGCGCTCTATCCAGCCAGCATATTTTTATGCGAAGACATTTCTCAATCATGTAATGGCCGGTACTGACTTTTAAAAATAAAGACATTAATTAAAAAAAAAAAAAACATTTTCTTTTAATACTAAGTATACTTTTCAGATGTGTTTGTTTTATTATACATGAATTAAGGACTAAAGGTCGCCATAAAAAAGGTCAGAAGTATACCTTTCTAAATACTAAGCTTACAACTCTAAGTAAGTTCTTCTTATAGAAAATACCTGGCTGTGTTTATGTTGAAAGTAGTAAAATTCTTATCTAACCTTATTAAGGCAAGGAAACAGGTAAACAATATGGTAGTATTCTCAGTAACTGGAGACGATGACTAATTAATGCAGATGCCATCCTAAGACGGAACACGATAGTGCTTTCAGATCTGCGGGAATCATCTCACCAGGTAGTCTGAGATTTAGGAACAATTGGGGGATTTAGGTAGTTCGAATGTTCCGTGTTTGACTTTCCCTTATATATTCGATGTATTACGTTGAAATGGATAAATACTTTTAATAAAAATAAAAAAGACAAAATAGGGAGTGCCTTCATCACGCATCATCACCAAATAATACTGAAAAAATCATTGATAAATGCAATGTCCAATGATAAATACACTGAAGATTGCGTAACTAAATCTCTAAACATGTGATGCAAACTTATTTGAAATCTTTCATTAAAAAATATTTGCCACTTGCTCTCAAAAAACATTGAAATGCCATAAAAAAAATCTGAATGTATTTTTCATACTAAATGGCTATGAAAATTTTTAATCAAAACTAACCTCCTCATTGATACGTTGGATTGCAACCTCTTTATGATAAAACCTCCAAAAAAGTGAAAAAGAAAGTGTTTTGAGTTGTTTGAGTTTGTGCTTGACGACGCTAAGTTCACTCCTGAAAAAGGGCCACTAAAAAAATGTAAGGGTTTCTGGAGAAACCCTGAAGGTACTTTATGGGGTAACCAGAGGGATCTTCAACCATTTGGACTGTTTGCACGGAAACTGCTGGCTCGAGCTTCAGATTTAATCGACTGATGACGACGAATATCTACCTAAGAGAAGTAGATAGGTAATGATGAAGAGTAGATTCGGTTCCTATTTCACGTGAATAAACTTGATGGTTTCTTATCATTTTATAATTTATGGATAAGTAACCATGAGCTGTGATTTTTTGTCATCTATGTATGTATCAATTTATAAGTTTCTAGTTAAAATATCAATCTCCGAATAAAAACTGGCCAAGTGCGAGTGGGACTCGCGCACTTAAGGTTCCGTACAAACAGCTACATCTAACAAAATAATTAAATAACATTACTGAAATTCATAAACTATGAGGGTACCGAACATTGCTATAACGATAAGATAAATAAAATTGAGGAACAAAATTAACTTTGCCGTTGGAAAACTATAGTCCCCATATATCGACTTAAGTCGCGGTCAGTTTACCAACTGCAAATAAGTAATCAACCTTCTTTTATATAGGTACAAATTTACGGTTTTCAGATTTTTCCTTTTTTTTTTTTAAGACAATGCTTCTTGCCGAATCTCATGATTCTAGGTCAACGGGAAGATTTTGATTCCACTGCGAGTGTAAAATATGCGTCATTAACGGCTGTATCTCTTGATTGCGTTAATCTAGAAGTTTGATTTTTCACAGCTGCAAGGGGTTGCAAACTTGAGTTTGCGATTATTTAACGATATTAATTTCAACTCGATAACTCCACGCTTTCCCGACATCTTTATGTCGGGAAAGCGTGGTCTTGACAGACAGACGGACATACAGTCAGACAGACGGACAACAAAGTGATCCTATAAGGATTCGGTTTTTTCCTTTTGAGGTACGGAACCCTAAAAATGGGGCTGCGACATAAGCAAGATTTGTAACGCTGACCCTTTTCTGAAAATGTGTTCTATTATGGATATAGGTGAATTAAAACTGTGGTTTCGTTCCCAGGTGCAGAGTCCAGTGCTGGTGGTGGAGCTCACCCTGGATAGACTAGAGGGCACACAGCTCAGAGCGCTGGGGCTACTGTCAGTGTACGGGTTCAACGTGACGTATGAGGTGCGAGGAGCAGCGCAGTCACCGGGAGCAACTTCATGCAGCGCCGTCGAGTGCAGGTTGCTGGGACACTGCTACGCCGCACACAATTATCAGTAAGTTACAGTGAATTAAACTATCGAGAAGAGCAGTGGTGGCCCAGTGGTAACAACCCCGACTTACGTTTCGTAGGTTGTGGGTTCGAGATCAGGCAGGCGCTTTACTTTGTGTAAATTATTTAATCACCACTGCTCTATTAACGGTGAAGGAAATCATCGTGAGGAAACCGGCATGTCCTAGAACCGCGGCTTTTTACCGCACGGTTATTTACAAAACTTAATGATAAATTCAAAATATTTTACATCACCCAGGCAGTTCTACTGTTCGTGTTTCCCGGGATACTCCGGAGCGGACTGTGGAGAGGGTCCGCTGTGCCCGAAGACGCCCAACATGTGTAAGAACGGCGGCACCTGTAGGTGAGCGAAGTCATTACATTCTGGTTTCCATTGTCTCGTAGGTAAATTATTTCACAAAAACGAACAACGATATGAATAGTATGTTGTTTTGTAGGACTTGGACTCTTGGACTGTAATTTTTTACTGTTGACAGAGGTTCTTTAAACGAATGTTGTCTTATATCGTTTTCTACAAGATCATAAAAATCAAGCATTGGACGTTATTCATTCACAAGCTGCATGTTCCGACAGACAGATGGGTCCGGCCGCCGTCAGCTGTATCTGCGCGCCGGGCTACACGGGGGACATGTGCGAGGCGCAGCTAGCACCGCCAGGTGAGGAATTACTTAGTCTCTTGCTTCTTCTAGCTATGTAAAAACAGCACTGATTCCGACGAATTGGGTTTATACTGGTGCCACTATTTTCTGTTATCCTTTGAAATTCGTATTATTTACGCCATAAACACCCAGTCCTAACAACTACGAGTTTGTTCGCTCGATTTACTAAATTGTCAGCAATTGTACAAATTAACAATGCTCTTACGTCAATGTTAACATGTCAAAGTCACACCCTCAATTATCATCTCACGATCCATCATTATTGCGAAGCCGTAAATTACGAGCCTATTTTCAGGAAATAAATTAGGCTTGCATAGAAATAAAAAGCTGTTCAGCCATTATCTACTAATAAACACACATGATTGGAAAATGTTTCTACTACTGAAATGCTTATTTTAAAATCATATTTATTAAATTAAATAATAACTAAAATAAGCATCAAAGCCACCATATACTCAAACAAATGCGTTTGAGTATATGAGGGCAAGATCTGCGTCTTTGACTGAAAAACTATCTCAGCAACATAACGCATAGGAAATGTCAGACACCGGTAACGATATCAAAACAAACTATATAGGCAAGAACAAAGGAAAAAACGGAAAAAACCCCAATACGGTTGGTCACCGCGGGGTTATCAACCAAACCCCCCAAAATACTACACTAGAAAAGGAAAATAAACCAATAATGAACACCAAGAAAAGGAGACTCCACCTGGCAACATTGAATACAAGATCATTAAAGTCAAAAGTATGTTTGACAGAACTTGAACAAGCGTTAAACAACATTAATTGGGATATTCTTGGCATAAGTGATGTCCGGAGATCGAAAGAAAGTATTGAAGGGCATTAAGAATACATATTATACTATAAAAATGAAATACCAGGAATATACGGCGTGGGCTTTTTAGTCAGAAAATACCTGAAAAACAACATAATAGAATTTAAAGGAGTTTCAGACAGGATAGCAGTCTTAAACATTGTACTTCCTGGTCACAAACACCCGACATCAATAGTCCAAGTATACGCTCCTACTGAGGTAGCTAAAAAGGAAATTAAAAATAGTTTTTACGAAAACCTAAATGAGACAATGGAGACCCTGTATAACACCATTATTGTGATGGGAGATTTTAATAGCCAAATCGGCCAACGAGGAAAGAACGAAGATAAAATACTTGGACCCTATACAACCGGCAAGCGAAACGATAATGGACAAAGATTGATAAACTACGCGTTAGAAAATAACTTACATATTATGAATACTTTTTATAAAAGAAAACCTAAAAGAAAATGGACGTGGGAATCTCCCAACGGCCAAATAAGAAATGAGATAGATTTCATAACTACAAATAAACCGAAGCTTTTCTTAAACGTGGAAGTACTCAACAATTTTGGCTATTTTACTGATCACAGATTACTCCGAGGTCAATTACACCTAAATGAACCTAAAAATTCTAGGAAACATATACAAAATACGAAACAACCAATCACACTACCATTACCAATCCATGTTCTAGAATCCCTAAAAACTAAATTAATACTAATAAGTGAACTAAGAACAGTTCAAGAAAAATATGATACCTTAGAAAAAGAAATAAAAGGAACTAATAAAATCCTAGAAAAAGACAAACCATTTAAAGATAGAATAGGATTTGAAGCAAGAAGATTAATAGAACAAAGAGCACTTTTATTTAACCGTCTGCGACTGACGTGCCATGATTTTTACTATTCCACTGACGTGGTAGTATACTAGACACCACTTTGACTGGTCATAAGTTAATAATTTCTTTTTAATTCGTTATGGTGTGAAGTTTTTTTAGTAACTTAAAGTACATTTTATTATTTTAATTTAAAAAAATAAAATAAAATAAAAAGGAATGTCCACTAAACAGTATTTATTTACTTAATATAAATCAGTCCTAAAAATTTTAGTATACACAAAATAAATATTAACAAATCAACTATATGACTTTTCTTGAGAATGTTTTATATTTATCGAAGACAAGACTTATATTAATCAGATTTGAAAATTTGGACAAATTTTATTGGTTCAATTGAGAGTTATTGGCCCTCAAAGTTTTACATTTTTTTTGACATTCCTCATACAATGGCTTTGAGCATTTGAGAGAAATAGTCTTTAGACAATCACATCAACAGTAACATGTTCCTCTTTTTATTTAAGTTGGGCTTAGATGACATAACTTCCTTCCTGTTGTTGGAAGAAATCAAATTTTTGGAGATGAAGGAGAGACGTCCTTACCCAAAGTTCGACTAATAGTCATAAACAAGTTCTTTAGGCTATCTTTCGTTGTGTACCTGGGTTTTCAAGTGATTCAGCACTAAATCTCTTCCTAAATTCAGTATAAATGTCCCCTTTTCTCATTTTCTTATCCCTATCTGAAGATACCTAATATAAGACAAAGCTATTTGTTGAAAAATTGCCATAGGCTAATGACTTCATTTCTTCAGATGGCCTCTGTTTTGTCAGGAAACATCGGTGTTTTCTGACGCACCTCTTCAAAGTTTGCCGACGCATTTTTCTAGATGGTCCTTGATTCTGAGACTCGTCATCAGAGTCTTCATCGGATTCCAAGTGTTGGGTTTCTGGTTGAAAGTCCAGCAGCCTAATTGTGTAAGTAAATTCGGCAACGGAAACAATCTGGTTCTTTCCCAAAAACACACACATACACAAAAAAGTTGAATCTTTATTCAACTGGGAACCAGATTGTTTCCTTTGCCGTATTCACTTACACAATTAGGCTGCAGGTCATCATCTTCCGAGTCCAGATCGCTGAACTCATGCTCACTTTCATATTCCAACCACTTTAAGTTGCTCATGCTGGTCATGCCTTTTAAAAGTACCAGCTGAAGTTCTTTTGGAACCATGTGGACGTTGGCGATGTTACTCGAGTGAGACATCTGAGAAACATGTTATTTAGGAAACAATTTTACTGACGGGTTGTCTAGGAAACACTATGAAAATATAACTATTTTGCTGAGGTGGTTGTCTATTAGACACATACCTTAACATTGACGTGGTAGTCTGCTAGACACCTTGCCGCGTAAAATAGCGCATGCACTTGTTTTGACTGCTTGCGGCACACTGATTGAAGCATGACCGTGCGACACGAAGGTACTGAGAACCCGGAATTCGTAATATATAAAATAGCGACTCAGGAGATATTTTTCGATTTAGCGGTGTCTGTGGTACTACCACGTCAGTCGCAGACGGTTAAGAACAGGAAGAACAACAGACAAAACATAACTAAAATAAGTAAAGAAATAAACACTGAAATAAGGAAATACAGAAATACACAAAAAACTAAGTTAATACAACTCCACATAACAAAATTAGGTGGAATCAAGAGTGCATGGAAGGAACTTCAAGACCAGACAAACTGGATTACTAAAGTAACACATCAAAAAACTCAAAAACATAAATCTAAAAGAAACTAAATATTAAATACAGCAACTGATTTCTATCGCGATCTTTATCATGACGAACCAAGTACATCTATTACTAGTAGCGAAACAGTTATGAGTACCGAAAAAGAACAAGTCCCTAATATATTGAAAGATGAAGTTATTAAAGCCATCAAATCACAGAAAAGAGGAAAAGCACCCGGCGAAGATAACATCTCAAATGAACTTTTAGAAGGAGTGTCAGAGATTATCCTGGAAACACTAACAAACCTTTTTAACGAAATTTTAAGAATTGAATATATACCTCTTCAATGGACCATATCTACAATAATCTTACTTCACAAGAAAGGGAGAACAGATGATATATCGAACTACAGACCCATTTCACTAATGTCAAATGTATACAAAATTTTCTCCAAGATAATACTGGACCGGATAACAAAGACCATAGATAAGAATCAGCCGAAAGAACAGGCAGGGTTTCGAAGTGGCTTTTCAACCATCGACCACATCCATACCATCAAACAAATGATCCAGAAATGCAACGAATATGGAATAAACTACTACCTAGCATTTATAGACTACAATAAAGCATTTGATTCGCTGAAACATGAGAAAATATGGGCAGCCCTCACCGCACAACGGGTCCACAGTAAATACATAAACATAATAAAGAACATATACATAAATATGACAGCTAAAATACGCACAGAAAAGATCGGTGAATGTTTCCCCATTAGGAGAGGAGTTAGACAGGGAGATCCCTTATCACCCAAACTGTTCTTGGCAACACTAGAACATATATTTCGACAAATGGAATGGAAGGAATATGGTATAAATATTAATGGAGTATTACTAAACCATCTAAGATTCGCAGATGATCTTATATTAATATCTGGTGATCCAAACACTCTGCAGGTTATGATCGAACAACTGATAAAAGAAAGCGAAAAGGTAGGACTATCTATAAATACCAGTAAAACAAAGTTAATGACAAATTCCGTCAAAACTCCGATTAAACCTGAAAATGCTGCTGATCTGGGATATGTAAACGAATATACATACTTAGGCCAAATAATATCTCCAACAGACATCACAACAAAAGAAATACAAAATAGAATAAACCTAGGATGGAAGAGATACTGGGCTCTAAAAGACGTAATGAAAAACTCGGATATACCAATAGAAGGGAAGAAGAAAATATTTAATACATGCATTCCGTACGCAAAATACGCGCTTGGTCGTGGAGTTGCGGAAACCAGCCCGTTTTAACCTAACCTAACCTACATGCATTCTACCAAGCATGACCTACGGATGTCAGACATGGAGTTGTACAAAGAAAAATATCAAATCACTAGAAACTTGTCAACACCGAATGGAAAGAAGCATACTAAACATAAAATCAAAAGACAAAATTAGGTTGAAAACAATCAGAAAACAAACCAAGATTATAGATATAAAATACCAAATCAAACAACTGAAATGGAAATGGGCAGGACACCTAACAAGAAGTAAGACAGAAAAGTGGACGAACGAAGTGACGGAATGGTGCTCTAGATATAAAAAGAGAAGAAAAGGCAGACAGCATCTAAGATGGGAGGATGATATCAAGGAGGTAGCAGGACCATGCTGGATGAGGATAGCAAGAGATAGATCGTTGTGGAGAACACTTGGGGAGGCCTATGCCAAAGAGCAAGACAATCACGAAACCGGTGTCTAATACAAATAAAAAAAAATAAAAAAAAATTACGTTGCTTTCATAAACAACCATGTTTAATATTAGTAGTACATAAGTAGTTATAAGATGAAATGTAACATAGAAGATTGTTAATAAAGGCTTTTATTATTATTTCCTTTATTTCATTATTGTACATAGTTTTTACATTTTTAAATATTATCTTATAAAAATAAAATAAAAAAAACATTTAAAAATATAAAAATTAGTAGCCCACCGGTATCGGGAACAAGGTCCAAGCTACCGGTGGTTAGGGCTGCTGAGAGAGGAACCTCCTAACGATACGCGCCGTGTCCAGGAGTACCGCTTTCTGGATCACGCCCTTGATCCAGCTGCCCAACGAGAGCCTCCTCAGATGTTCATCGAGACTCTTAGCTATTATGCCATTGGCCGTCACGACTATCGGCACAATGACTGCTGTATTCACATCCCACATGTCGACAACCTCGCGAGCTAGATCAAGATACTTACTTTTCTTATCTCTCTCAGCCTTCACGAGGTTCTCGTCATGGGGGACCGCTATATCAACAATCATTGCGCGACGCTCTAATCGGTCTATCACCACTATGTCAGGCTTATTGGCAACAATAGTCCTGTCAGTGATGATAGACCGATCCCAATACAACGTGACATTGCCATTTTCGAGAACTGGGTCGGGCACGTACTTATAGTAAGGCACTTCCGATTCCACAAGATTGTATTTAAGAGCAAGTTGCTGGTGGATAATCCTGGCTACAAGGTTGTGTCTATGCAAATAGTCTCCGTTAGCCAGACTAGAACAACCGGAAATAATGTGTCGGATTGATTCTCCCGGCCGGTGACATGCCCGACAGATGTCAACCGTGCCGTCCTTCACAATGTATTTCCGGTAGTTGTTCGTCATCATAACTTCATCCATAATCGCAAAGACAAAACCTTCGGTTTCCCCGAAAAGGTCACCAAATCGCAGCCAGGCCACGGACGCTAAAAGATCTACATCGGGCCCATATAGGACCCGGTAGAAGCGTCCGTGAAGTTCCTTGCTCTGCCATACCTCCCTGCGGTCATTAGTATCTAATACTATAGGTTTGCGCCAGTTCTCGTTAGCCAAGGAGAGCGGGGTAAGGCCCTTGTCCACCGCTACCACATCTCGATGCATACCCACGTCGGCAGCCTGGAAATATTCCCTAAGACTGCATACCTCGCGGTTGTGCAGGGTTTTAGCATTTAAAAAGCCACGACCTCCGCACTTCCGCGGGATATACAGTCTCATAACCGATGATCGTGGGTGATGCATACGATTTGCGGTAAGCAATGTGCGGACTCTCCTATCCAAGGCGTCAAGTTCTGTCTGAGTCCATTTGAGTATGCCGAAAGAGTACATCAAGACCGGCATGACCCAGCCGTTGAAGGCGCGCACCTTGTTCCCACCTGATAAAAGACTATTTAGTACTTTTTTCAGGCGGCCAAAGAAGCGCTCCTTCAACGATTGTTTCACTTCAGTAGCATTGATGCCTAGTGCTTCCGACATACCCAAATACTTGTAAGTTTCGGTTGAGGAAAGAGATCGAAGGTGTATGGAATCTGAGAGTTGTATACCCACGGATTCCATAATCTCCCCTCGCTTTACATGCATGGCTGCACATTTGTCCACACCAAATTCCATCCTGATGGCGTCACTGAAGGTTTCTGTTACCTTCAGTAGCTTCATCAGTTGCAAGTTGTTGGGTGCAAAGAGCTTCAGATCATCCATGTAAAGGAGGTGTGATAGGACCTGACCACCTCTTCTCAACCGATAGCCCAGGCCCGAACCCTCCAGCAGTGTACTGAGAGGGTTCAGGGCTAAACAAAACCACAGAGGACTCAGACTGTCGCCCTGAAATATGCCGCGCTCGATCCTTATAGGTTCGCTGTTTTCCTGAATCTGTCGACATCCTGGATAGTGAAGGACCGTCCTCCACTGCCCCATACATGACGTCAGGAAGGCGCACAGAGTTGCATCAATTTTATACAACTCCAGCACCCTCATGAGCCATGTATGTGGCACTGAGTCATAGGCCTTCTTGTAATCTATCCAACATGTCGCCAGATCCTTGCGGGAACGGCGAACCTGTTGGCTAATGGCAATGTCTATGAGGAGCAGCTCCTTAGTACCGCGGGACCCGTTCCTACATCCATTCTGAGAAGCAGACATGATGGAATTATTCTCAATATGCTGATTAATTTTAGCTCTCAGAATGGATGTAAAAACTTTATAGACCGTCGGTAAACATGTTATCGGTCTATAATTTTTAGGTTCCGCAGTACTACCTGATTTGTGGAGCAGGTGGGTTATTCCTCTCGTTAGGAACTGGGGCAGCGATCCTGACTCTAAGGCAGACTGGAACTGAGTTGCCAAACGAGCGTGCGACCTTTGAAACCATTTAATCCAAAAGTTGTGCAGTCCGTCCGGCCCCGGAGATTTCCAGTTAGGCAACGGACGGACTGCACGAGCTACATCTTGGGGGCTGATGGTAATTGCCCCCATTTGTGGTATCGAATCGCACGCCCGTTCGACCTCTCGAGTCCAGTCACCCTCGGTGTGACTGACAGGCACCGACCAGATATTGCGCCAGAACGAATACATGGCGTCATCATCTGGTAGGCGAGTATCAGTCACACCTTGGTCAGGTCGCTCCCAAGCCCTATAAACCCACCTTTCGTTGCTCTGGAATGTGCGATTCTGAGTGTATCGCTCCACTCGCCGCTTGTACCGACGAATACGGCTTGCCCATGCATAGATCTTCTGCTTCAGGAAGTCGATACGCTCTGTGACGCGGGACAGATAATCTCGAGAATTGATATCCGTCCCCGAGAACGCCCGCCTCACAAAGCGCATCACTCTAGGGCGAGTGTTGCCGTCCCTGAAGCAGATAAGCTTGCCGATGAGTGCTCTAGCCTCACCGATACGACGCTCAATCCTGCACTGCCAAGCTGGTATAGCTGGTCGTGTAGCTCTGTCAGTTTTGGGAAACTTGACGTTAGCTACACGACATGCCGCTGCAGCCGCACAGTACAAGATCGAGTGGGTATCGGCAAGGTCTTTGCTGCTATCAAAAACATTTGATAGCTGTGAATCTAGAGCACACACCAGCGCCCTATTTTTCTTATGCATGGGCAGACGAGGTAATCGAGGTCTAAGCTCAGGCGGTGTGGAACGATACTCTCGGAATGCACACTCCAAAGCGCTCCTCAGTCGTTCATTGCACTGGGTACTCACGGATATAGCCCCGTCGTCGTCATCCTCTCCAACATGGTCGGGTCGCGGTGAAAGACTGGGTTGCATTAGCACCGCGGCCGGTGACAAGGCAGGCGAGACACGGCTACTCCGTGATTCCTCACGCAGTCTATCAAGTACGGCGTCATCCAGCATACGGTTACGTTGGATGACCCGCACCTGATCCGATAGACGTTGGGCCGACACGTTGACAGCTGGCTCAAGCACCTGAAACAGAGAGAGCATCCGACCACGGTACGCAGTCAGATTACTTCCCCCCTCTGTAGCCCCAAAGTATGCGCGCATGACGTTTTCGTTAATCGATTGCGTCCATCGCATGCGCTGCACACTTCCACCGGGAGCGGGGACCCTGTCAGAAGCCGATGGGCCTCGAGGTCCCAGGCAGTCCGGTGGCCGGCGTCCTCCCCGTCGACGCGTAGGTGGTGGTGACGTCGGCGGAGAGAAGTATTCGTCGCTCGAACTCGACGCAACTACAGCGTCCGGGATCGCTTGACTGACGGTTGTAGGGGGTCCCGGTGGCTGCGAGGCGGAGCTGAGCGACGAACCCGAAGATGTTGGGCGTGTATTTTTGGCTCGGGCCTGGCTTCTTGTCAACATTTTCTTTTTAGTTTCGTCTTCTTAGCTGTCATTTTTTGTTTGATGTTTAATTGTTCGTCATTTTAATTATGTTGTTTGTTTTCTTCTTGTTGTTGGTTTATTGTATTAAGACATTATTTCAATTTAGTTTTTAGCTGATATAAGTATGACGTTTTACGTTTTTATTATTATCTCCTTTATTCATATTCTTTCTTATTGTCTACATTTTTAAATATTTTTATAAAACATACAAAAAAAAAACATTTAAAAATATAAAAAATAGAGACCCACCGGTATCGGGAACAGGGTCCAAGCTACCGGCGGTCAGGGCTCCAGAGAGAGGAACCTCCTAACAATACGAGCCGTGTCCAGCAATACTGCTTTCTGGATCAGGCCCTTGACCCAGCCGCCTAACGAGAGCCTCCTAAGGTGTTGGTCGAGGCTCGTGGCTATTAAGCCATTGGCTGACACGACTATCGGTACAATGATCGCTGTGTCCACATCCCACATGTCGACAACCTCGCGAGCCAAGTCAAGATACTTGATTTGCTTATCTTTCTCGGCTTTCACGAGGTTCCCGTCATGCGGGACGGTAATGTCAACAATCATTGCACGCCTCTCGATTCGGTCCACCACCACTATATCAGGCTTATTAGCAATAATGGTCCTGTCAGTGATGATGGACCGATCCCAGTACAATGTGATATTGCCATTCTCGAGAACTGGGTCGGGCACATACCTGTAGTACGGTACCTCCGATGCCACAAGAGTGTATTTCAGAGCAAGTTGCTGATGGATAATCCTGGCTACAAGGTTGTGCCTATGCAAGTACTCTTCGTTAGCTAGACGAGAACAACCAGAGATAATGTGGCGGATCGATTCACCCGGATGGTGACATGCCCGACAGATGTCAACCGTGCCATCCTTCACAATAAATCTCCGGTAGTTATTCGTCATGATAACTTCGTCCATAATTGCACAGACAAAACCTTCAGTTTCCCCAAAGAGGTCACCGAAACGCAGCCAGGCTACGGACGCTGACTGATCTACATCGGACCCATGTAGGGCCCGGAAAAAGCGTCCGTGAAGCTCCTTACTCTGCCATACCTCCCTGCGGTCGTTAGTGTCAAGCACTACAGGCTTGCGCCAGTTCTCATTCGCCAAAGAGAGCGGGGTGAGTCCCTTGTCCACTGTTACTACATCTCGATGCATTCCCACGTCGGCGTGTAGAAAATATGCCCTGAGATTGCATATCTCGCGGTTGTGGAGGTTCTTGGCATTTAAAAAGCCTCGGCCTCCACACTTCCGCGGGATATACAATCTCATGACCGACGATCGTGGGTGATGCATTCGATATGCAGTCAGCAGTGTACGGACCCGCCTATCCAGGGCGTCGAGTTCCGTTTGAGTCCATTTGAGTATGCCGAAAGAGTACATCAATACCGGCATGACCCAACCGTTGAAGGCGCGCACCTTGTTTCCACCCGAAAGAAGGCTATTAAAAACCTTTTTCAGGCGGCCAAAGAAGCGTTCCTTCAACGATTGCTTCATGTCAGTAGTGCTGATACCTAACGCTTCCGACATACCCAAATACTTATAGGTTTCGTTTGGAGAGAGGGATCTCAGGTTTATGGAATCCGCGAGTTGAATTCCCACGGATTCCACAATCTCGCCTCGCTTTACATGCATGACCGCACATTTGTCCACGCCAAACTCCATCCTGATGGCGCTACTAAAAGTTTCAGTTACCTTCAGTAGCTCCATCAGCTGAAGATTGCTGGGGGCAAAGAGCTTCAGATCATCCATGTAAAGGAGGTGAGATATAACCTGACCACCTCTCTTCAACCGATAGCCTAGTCCTGAATTCTCCAGCAGCATGCTTAGAGGATTTAGGGCCAGGCAAAACCAAAGTGGACTCAAACTATCGCCCTGGAATATACCTCGCTCTATCCTTACAGGTTCGCTATTCCTCTGGATATTTCGACATCTTGGATAGCAAAGGACTGTGCTCCATTGCCTCATACACGACATCAGGAAGGTTTGTAGAGTTGTATCTATTTTATTATTATTTCCTTTATTTCATTATTGTACATAGTTTTTACATTTTTAAATATTATCTTATAAAAATAAAATAAAAAAAACATTTAAAAATATAAAAATTAGTAGCCCACCGGTATCGGGAACAAGGTCCAAGCTACCGGTGGTTAGGGCTGCTGAGAGAGGAACCTCCTAACGATACGCGCCGTGTCCAGGAGTACCGCTTTCTGGATCACGCCCTTGATCCAGCTGCCCAACGAGAGCCTCCTCAGATGTTCATCGAGACTCTTAGCTATTATGCCATTGGCCGTCACGACTATCGGCACAATGACTGCTGTATTCACATCCCACATGTCGACAACCTCGCGAGCTAGATCAAGATACTTACTTTTCTTATCTCTCTCAGCCTTCACGAGGTTCTCGTCATGGGGGACCGCTATATCAACAATCATTGCGCGACGCTCTAATCGGTCTATCACCACTATGTCAGGCTTATTGGCAACAATAGTCCTGTCAGTGATGATAGACCGATCCCAATACAACGTGACATTGCCATTTTCGAGAACTGGGTCGGGCACGTACTTATAGTAAGGCACTTCCGATTCCACAAGATTGTATTTAAGAGCAAGTTGCTGGTGGATAATCCTGGCTACAAGGTTGTGTCTATGCAAATAGTCTCCGTTAGCCAGACTAGAACAACCGGAAATAATGTGTCGGATTGATTCTCCCGGCCGGTGACATGCCCGACAGATGTCAACCGTGCCGTCCTTCACAATGTATTTCCGGTAGTTGTTCGTCATCATAACTTCGTCCATAATCGCAAAGACAAAACCTTCGGATTCCCCGAAAAGGTCACCAAATCGCAGCCAGGCCACGGACGCTAAAAGATCTACATCGGGCCCATATAGGACCCGGTAGAAGCGTCCGTGAAGTTCCTTGCTCTGCCATACCTCCCTGCGGTCATTAGTATCTAATACTATAGGTTTGCGCCAGTTCTCGTTAGCCAAGGAGAGCGGGGTAAGGCCCTTGTCCACCGCTACCACATCTCGATGCATACCCACGTCGGCAGCCTGGAAATATTCCCTAAGACTGCATACCTCGCGGTTGTGCAGGGTTTTAGCATTTAAAAAGCCACGACCTCCGCACTTCCGCGGGATATACAGTCTCATAACCGATGATCGTGGGTGATGCATACGATTTGCGGTAAGCAATGTGCGGACTCTCCTATCCAAGGCGTCAAGTTCTGTCTGAGTCCATTTGAGTATGCCGAAAGAGTACATCAAGACCGGCATGACCCAGCCGTTGAAGGCGCGCACCTTGTTCCCACCTGATAAAAGACTATTTAGTACTTTTTTCAGGCGGCCAAAGAAGCGCTCCTTCAACGATTGTTTCACTTCAGTAGCATTGATGCCTAGTGCTTCCGACATACCCAAATACTTGTAAGTTTCGGTTGAGGAAAGGGATCGAAGGTGTATGGAATCCGAGAGTTGTATTCCCACGGATTCCATAATCTCCCCTCGCTTTACATGCATGGCTGCACATTTGTCCACACCAAATTCCATCCTGATGGCGTCACTGAAGGTTTCTGTTACCTTCAGTAGCTTCATCAGTTGCAAGTTGTTGGGTGCAAAGAGCTTCAGATCATCCATGTAAAGGAGGTGTGATAGGACCTGACCACCTCTTCTCAACCGATAGCCCAGGCCCGAACCCTCCAGCAGTGTACTGAGAGGGTTCAGGGCTAAACAAAACCACAGAGGACTCAGACTGTCGCCCTGAAATATGCCGCGCTCGATCCTTATAGGTTCGCTGTTTTCCTGAATCTGTCGACATCCTGGATAGTGAAGGACCGTCCTCCACTGCCCCATACATGACGTCAGGAAGGCGCACAGAGTTGCATCAATTTTATACAACTCCAGCACCCTCATGAGCCATGTATGTGGCACTGAGTCATAGGCCTTCTTGTAATCTATCCAACATGTCGCCAGATCCTTGCGGGAACGGCGAACCTGTTGGCTAATGGCAATGTCTATGAGGAGCAGCTCCTTAGTACCGCGGGACCCGTTCCTACATCCATTCTGAGAAGCAGACATGATGGAATTATTCTCAATATGCTGATTAATTTTAGCTCTCAGAATGGATGTAAAAACTTTATAGACCGTCGGTAAACATGTTATCGGTCTATAATTTTTAGGTTCCGCAGTACTACCTGATTTGTGGAGCAGGTGGGTTATTCCTGTCGTTAGGAACTGGGGCAGCGATCCTGACTCTAAGGCAGACTGGAACTGAGTTGCCAAACGAGCGTGCGACCTTTGAAACCATTTAATCCAAAAGTTGTGCAGTCCGTCCGGCCCCGGAGATTTCCAGTTAGGCAACGGACGGACTGCACGAGCTACATCTTGGGGGCTGATGGTAATTGCCCCCATTTGTGGTATCGAATCGCACGCCCGTTCGACCTCTCGAGTCCAGTCACCCTCGGTGTGACTGACAGGCACCGACCAGATATTGCGCCAGAACGAATACATGGCGTCATCATCTGGTAGGCGAGTATCAGTCACACCTTGGTCAGGTCGCTCCCAAGCCCTATAAACCCACCTTTCGTTGCTCTGGAATGTGCGATTCTGAGTGTATCGCTCCACTCGCCGCTTGTACCGACGAATACGGCTTGCCCATGCATAGATCTTCTGCTTCAGGAAGTCGATACGCTCTGTGACGCGGGACAGATAATCTCGAGAATTGATATCCGTCCCCGAGAACGCCCGCCTCACAAAGCGCATCACTCTAGGGCGAGTGTTGCCCTCCCTGAAGCAGATAAGCTTGCCGATGAGTGCTCTAGCCTCACCGATACGACGCTCAATCCTGCACTGCCAAGCTGGTATAGCTGGTCGTGTAGCTCTGTCAGTTTTGGGAAACTTGACGTTAGCTACACGACATGCCGCTGCAGCCGCACAGTACAAGATCGAGTGGGTATCGGCAAGGTCTTTGCTGCTATCAAAAACATTTGATAGCTGTGAATCTAGAGCACACACCAGCGCCCTATTTTTCTTATGCATGGGCAGACGAGGTAATCGAGGTCTAAGCTCAGGCGGTGTGGAACGATACTCTCGGAATGCACACTCCAAAGCGCTCCTCAGTCGTTCATTGCACTGGGTACTCACGGATATAGCCCCGTCGTCGTCATCCTCTCCAACATGGTCGGGTCGCGGTGAAAGACTGGGTTGCATTAGCACCGCGGCCGGTGGCAAGGCAGGCGAGACACGGCTACTCCGTGATTCCTCACGCAGTCTATCAAGTACGGCGTCATCCAGCATACGGTTACGTTGGATGACCCGCACCTGATCCGATAGACGTTGGGCCGACACGTTGACAGCTGGCTCAAGCACCTGAAACAGAGAGAGCATCCGACCACGGTACGCAGTCAGATTACTTCCCCCCTCTGTAGCCCCAAAGTATGCGCGCGTGACGTTTTCATTAATCGATTGCGTCCATCGCATGCGCTGCACACTTCCACCGGGAGCGGGGACCCTGTCAGAAGCCGATGGGCCTCGAGGTCCCAGGCAGTCCGGTGGCCGGCGTCCTCCCCGTCGACGCGTAGGTGGTGGTGACGTCGGCGGAGAGAAGTATTCGTCGCTCGAACTCGACGCAACTACAGCGTCCGGGATCGCTTGACTGACGGTTGTAGGGGGTCCCGGTGGCTGCGAGGCGGAGCTGAGCGACGAACCCGAAGATGTTGGGCGTGTGTTTTTGGCTCGGGCCTGGCTTCTTGTCAACATTTTCTTTTTAGTTTCGTCTTCTTAGCTGTCATTTTTTGTTTGATGTTTAATTGTTCGTCATTTTAATTATGTTGTTTGTTTTCTTCTTGTTGTTGGTTTATTGTATAAAGACATTATTTCAATTTACTTTTTAGCTGATATAAGTATGTCGTTGTACGGTTTTATAATTATATTAAAGAAAATTTTAAGAGCTAAGAAAATTTAACTGTCACTCGTGACAAGTCAGGCCACAGAACTTATTATTATTATTATGGTTTTTAAACTTCAGTTTCTCAGGTAAGAACCTGGTGTTTTTATAGAATCTCACGGGTGTAAACCAAGGTGAAATCCTAATTTTCTATTTGACCTGGTAAATTATTTTGTACTGCACTCAAATTGTAATCTAAATCTAACTGTAAAAATTTTCTTACTATTCGGCAAGTGTTTAATATTGCAGCTTTTTGTAGTGTTAGGTATGTGTATTTTGATAGATTGAGAACATTAAAACTATTGTATATTTGTTTCGGAATAACACCTGTTGTTGATATGACTATAGGGACTATTGTAACTCTATTCATTTTCCAAACTCTGGTAATTTCTTCTTGTAACTCTGTGTACTTTCTAATTTTTTCTGTGATAGTTTTTTGTATATTATTAGTGTTTGGGACTGCTATATCTATTATGTATGTGTGTTTGTTTTCTTTATCAACAAGTGTTATATCTGGTCTGTTGTTATAAATAGTGTGATCTGTAATTATTGTGCGGTCATAATATATTTTGTATAATTGATTTTCTAAAACAGCTCTAGGTGAATATTTGTAATATGGTGTGTACGGATCCTGCATGAGTTTAAGATTGATTGCAAGTTTTTGGTGTATAATATTAACAAGTTGGTTATGCCGGTGAGTATAGTCGTTCTGAGTCAATGTCATACAAGCTCCTGTAATATGTTGTATTGTTTCAGGTTTGCTGTGACATTTTCTGCATAAATCGTTTCTAACTGTACTATCTTTTAAAATATATTTTCTATAATTTTTGGTATTAATGACTTGGTCTTGAATGGCTAGCATAAATCCTTCTGTTTCTGGAAACAGCCCACTTAATTCAAGCCATTTGTTGGAAGCTTCCCTATCAATGTGTGTTTGGTTTAGATCGTTAGGATGTCTTCCGTGTAGTTCTTTCTGTCTCCATTTTTTATGTATCTCTTCTAAGTGTCTTGCTTTGTCTATTGTTTCAATATTACCTTCGCTAAGATTCAGTGGTGTATATTTGTTATCTATTTCTACTATTGTTTTATGTAATTTACTAGTATTCTTCTTCCTATTAAAGAATTGTTTTAGGTTTATTATTTGCCTTTTGTGTAAATGTGATATTTCAATTAGCCCTCTGCCCCCCTCCTTTCTGGACATAATGACTCTTTCGATTGCTGATTTAGGGTGGTGATATCTATGTTGTGTAAGAATTGTTCTAGTTTTAGTTTCAAGTGCATTTAATTCTGTTTTAGACCACTTTATAACGCCAAAAGAATAAGTTAGTATAGGTATAGCATAAGTATTTATAGATTTGAACAAATTTTTACTAGAGAGGTACATTTTACATAGTGAATGGATTCTTTTATAATATTCCTGTTTTAGTTTTTCTTTTATAGATTTGTGCTCTAATAGTCGCGCTTGATTGTATCCTAAGTATTTATAAAATTCCTCATTTTTCATTGCTTCTATCACTTCTGCCGAATCTGTTGTGTAATTGCCGCCGACTATCTTACCCTTTTCTATGTTAAGCTTTCGGCATTTGTCTAGTCCAAAATCCATTCTAATGTCTTTTGAAAACGATGTTGTTATGTCTAATAAACCATGTAAATCTGTATTTTTATTAGCGTATAGTTTTAAATCATCCATATAAAGTAAATGTGTTATTTGGTGTAATAGTGATCTATTGTTCTTTATGTCAAATCCTAATTTAGATTCGTTTAATGCGCGAGAGAGTGGATTTAGGGCTAAACAAAACCATAGAGGGCTTAGCGAGTCCCCTTGAAATATTCCCTTTTTAATTTCTATTTCATCTATAGTTAAGTTTGAGGTTTGTGTTTGTAGCTTAAGAGTAGTTTTCCAGGATCCCATGGTGTTTTTAAGAAAATTTGTTAACAGTGGGTTGATTTTATAGATATTTAGAACTTGAACTAACCATGAATGCGGTACGCTGTCAAATGCTTTTTTGTAATCTATGTACGCTATGTATAAGTTTTTTCTTGCTCTCTGGACATGTTTTAAGAGAGTGGAATCAATAATTAATTGTTCCTTGCAACCTATATGCCCTCGTCTGCAGCCTTTCTGTTCTTCACTTAAAATATTATATTTTTCGGTGTGTTTAATAATTTTGTTAGTAATGCAAGACGTTATGATTTTGTACATAGTTGGGAGGCAAGTTATAGGTCTGTATTGTGAGAGATCCTGGGTTCTACTAGATTTTGGGATCATATATGTGATGCCTTTTGTGAGAAAATCTTGCAAATTTTCGTTACCTTTTAAAATATCATTAATTTGTTTAGCTAATGTACTATGAAGTGCCTGTAATCTTTTTATCCAAAAATTATGCAAACCATCTATTCCTGCTGCTTTCCAGTTATGTGTTTTATTTATAATCATATTTAATTCAACAGTATCTATATCTTCAAACGGCATTTCTTCTATTTTTTCTGATCTAACTATTTCTTCTTGTATCCATCTAGCTTCTTTATTATGTTCAGCGTTGTCTGACCAGATTCCTTGCCAGAAATCTTTTAAACTCTCTTCCGATGGTGGATTTATGATAGTCGTATCGTTTCCTTTAAGCTTTCTATAAAATTGTTTCTCACTTGTTGTAAATAGTCTGTTGTTATCCTTTCTTTCTTTGGCTTTTTTGTATCTTGCTATCCTATGACTCTTGACTAAGAGTTTTTGTTTTAAGGTGTCTAGGTGGTCTTCTATCCTTTTATTAAAATTTTCGTGTGAGCTGTGTTGTTTGGTCTTCGCAATAATTTCATTAACTTTTGTTTCAAGCCTTCTTGATGTGTTACCATTTTTATATTGTGTCAACCTATTTATGTCTTTTCTTAGTAGGGTTATGTCTGTCTCTAATCATTTTTGCCATGGTGGCTCGTTTTTTACTTTAGTTTTATAGCTTGACCTGCCTATATTTATTTTGAATTTAAAATGTATTATTATTATTATTATTAAAATAAGCATCAATACAACGTCTCACCAGCATCTGGTATGTAACAGACATGGCGAGGCTTAGGCAGCGGTATCTATGTGTATTAAAATTTTGTAGCCGAAAACGTCTGCTACTAAGTATATTGTATTTTGTTACAGAATGCGGTATAGAGGAATGTGCAGAAGTTTGTAAAGAAGGAACAGCTTGTGACTGTAACCCGAAGGATACAGATGACTGTGAGTATTTCAATAATTTTCAAAACCAGGTAGTGGTCATGAATTCAAGTAGTATCTGCTAATTGATAGTGCCTGTCTAATCGTTGTAAATTACAGCATCAGCACGATTTGAAACAAGACTGGAAGTAGTGGAACATGCAGGTGTAAACATATCTCAAGAAGTCAAAAAACAGGTATTCACTAACAACTAATACTTCGGTCCATGCTAAATATAATAAATACAAATATGTAGAATAATTTTAATTATATACACATGTAACATTCGATGAAATAATTGCATATTTTATTATTGCATTATAAATTATTGCAAAAAAAAATATAATAAAAAAAAATGTAAAAGTATGTATATAAAATGAATAAATAGAAAAATAATAATAATAATTAGGCGGCTGGGTCAAGGACCTGATCCAGAAAGCAGTATTGCTGGACACGGCTCGTATTGTTAGGCGGTTCCTCTCTCTGGAGCCCTGACCGTAGCTTGGACCCTGTTTTCGATACCGATGGGCCTCTATTTTTATATTTTTAAATGTTTTTTTTTTGTATGTTTTATAAAAATATTTAAAAATGTAGACAATAAGAAAGAATATGAATAAAGGAGATAATAATAAAATATATACACATGGCACAATTCAATGAAATAATTGCATATTAATTAATGAAATTCGCTTAAATTATTATATGTAAAAATAATGTCATTAAAATATTTACCTAAATTAATTAAAATATATGATTTAATTTATATTATATAACTAGTTTGAATAATAATAAGTAAATGTATTCACTCAGCTAACAAAGGAAATTATTTAGAGATTTAAAATGAGATGCATGTTTTATTTATTATTTCCTATGGAAAAAATGTGTAAATGCATGGAATAAAAGGATTTTTTTTATTTTTATTTAATACTACGATAAATAATAATACAAATGGAAAAAAAATTGTTAATAACAACAATCTTACCTCTTTCAGTTAACAAGCTATTTAAAAGTGTCAAACATTACAATAGAAGGAGAAATAGAAATTCTAAACACAAGGTTAGTATATCTATAGTAGTGAGTGCTGGTGGTAGTGGTGAGCGAGTTGTGAACATTGTTTGTGTGTGTCAGCGCGGCTGGAGAGGGCGGCGAGCGCGAGCTGTGGGTGCGCGTGTGGGGTGCGCGGCGCGAGGCAGGCGCACTGCGCGCGGCTCTGGTGCGCATGCGCACATTGCGCGCAGACAACACGCACTTCCACATGCAACCTGCACTTAGCTTGCGTGTGAGTACCTGTCTATTATTTCTCTGTCGTTGTTAAGTTATCTATCATAGTCTGGATGACGTAGGATCTTGATTATGAGACAGATCATCAAATCATTTTCTAGGCAAACGTGTTTCACCGTCGACCACAACATCGCTTACCATCTGTTGAGAAAGTGGTTAAGCGCGAGAACAAAGGAAAAAAAAAGACATACCTTTCGTTAGGTATTATGTTTTTTTTTTTTTTTTTTTCCTTACAAGGCAGACGTGAATGAAAACGCCGGGATGGGACGCCCTTGAAAGACATACATAGACCTTATAGGTGATGTTCTTCAGAAAGGCCAAGTGCGCAGTACCCATAACCGGCGTGGGTGTATGACTGGATGTATGAATGAGTGTAAAGCAAAAGAAGTATGTAAGGATCGTAGTAGGTGGCGTTCTGTAATTTTTGCCTACCCCCATGGGAAAAAAGCGTGAGTTTACGTATGTATGTAAAAAAATATCATCATTTTCTTGGCTACTTCCTAATTAATTTGGGTTCAGCGCACATCTTCTTCGATACTTCTCTAGTAGTCGTTATCTCAATAGTAATTCTCTTTGCACACATATCTTTCACATAGTCTATCTATACATCGTTTCTTTGGTCTTCTTCTTCTCATTTAAGTATAGCCAACCATATTTATAGATATTCAAAACTTTCTTCAATTTATTTTCCTCATTCACCTTTGTATCACATGCACATGGCTCTTATCATGACAACCAATTTTCACACAACTGTCACCGGTTCCACTTTCAAATGAGATGAATCTTCAGGTATTGACAAATAAACACTTGTAACAAAGCTTATCCTATTAACAAAATTCTATAATTGATTTACCACGAATATTTTAAGCTTATCGCAACAGAATTAACTCAAGAGCAATCATAAGGGTTTCAGGGAGATGGGACATTCCCAGTTTCATTATTTCCTAAGTATCGATAAACGCGTGCGCTATGTGGCTGTATACCGTGACATTTTAGTCGTCTTATAAAGGCAGCCTACTTCATGTATACAATGACTTCTAAAATATTCATAAAAAAAGCTTTTTAACAAAAAAATAACAGGCACGGCAGAACGTTCTGCGAGTATCGGCAAGAGTGCTTGTTACGAATCACCGAAAGAATCCCCCAACCGACGTTGCAAAGGGATGATCACGTCTGAAACAATCCTCTCCGCATAAATCTGAGCATTAAATTGAGGTTGCCTCTGATCCAAATGAGTACGGTTCTTCCACCGATCCAAATACCGGCCCAAAACAGTATTCCCCCTACATATGAATGAACTGCCTGACAACATTACAAACGTTCTTGAAGTCGAGTCCTCCAAACTCGAGTACGTCTTGTCTTGTATCCGGCCTCATACCAAAACGAGATTCATCGTTTTAGCAAACACTTAGCTAGTTGTTTTTATTTACGTCATGCTTTGATGTATTGAAATAATGCTATTTCAATACATCATGATTCACTCATTTAAATTAAAAACACATGTTTCGATTGCGACACATCTTTTTTATTAATACTGATTTTTTCATCGTTGGAGTACCATTTAAATTTAACATGCAAATATGCTTTTAGTAAACGTTTGATAGGATATATTGATATAAATAAGGTATCCTGCTGCAGACTCTGGTTGTGAACCATCGTCCAGAAATATGGGAGGGATCAGAGTTCATACTGACATGTATGGCGTATGGATCTCCGGACATCACCTTCACGTGGTACAAGGATGGTGTCAAGATAAACTTCAATGGAACGACGAGGTAAGTTAATGGCAAGAGTGCGCGAGAGGGACATTGTATTTTCTTGATAACTAACAAAAAAATAACCTTCTAAATCTAACCAGACTGGTAAACTGTCTAGACGCGAGGTAATAAGCTGTCGTCGAGACTGACGAGTGTGCGCCTGTGCAGTTCCGCCATCAAAGGAGCAACTGTTATTTAACCACACTGATAACCCGGTAACATGCTCGCTCCCTGATGGTTTTAATAGTTTAGGTTTTAAATAAAATCTAGTCTGCAAATCAAATCTGTGATTTTTTTGAATTTTATTATAGAAAAACCTTTTACTTTCGCTGTAAAAAGAAGCTTATTTAGTTGTTTACGACGAGACAGAGATAAGTACGTCGACATCTGGATGACTTTAACATATTGCCACTAGAAGAGTGTTCTTTTTCAGAGACATTTGGACGCGCACGGTGTCAGAAGACGCGCTTGGTCGTCGCATGTCAGTGTTAGGTATAACAGAAGCGAAGAGCCCCGACAGCGGCAAGTGGTCATGTGCAGCAGACGATGCTGGCAGGAGACGATGTAGAGCGCTGAGGCTGATGGTGCTGAGACCACCCGAGATACGACTCGTGCCTCCCACTATCACTGTTAATAAGGTGAGTCAATCAATACCGGTGGTGGTATGCTGATCGTAATATACATCAAAACACACCACTTTGGTTTGCGCAGATACCTAAAAACTTATATAAATATGTGTCAGGGCGACAACGTGAGTATAACATGTCTGGCGGGAGCGGGGCGGGTGCACGGCGCGCTTGGGTTCAGTTGGGCGAGGGAGAGGACGCTGCTACGGATGGTGCCGGGCAGAGAGGTCTGGGAAGATCTGTTCCCCGCGGGGAGCGTGCTCAAGCTTTATAACATACAGGTTTGTTAATACCGTTGAATTGAATCTTCCTCCTAAATTAACGTACTATTCGAGATGCCTTTAATTATTATTACATACATAAACTCACGCCTTTTTCCCATGGGGGTAGGCAGAAACTACAGAACGCCACCTGCTACGATCCTTACATACTTCTTTTGCTTCACACACATTCATACATCTAGTCATACACACACGCCGGTTATGGGTACTGCGCAATTGGCCTTTCTGAAGAACATCACCTATAAGGTCTATGTATGTCTTTCTAGGGCGTCCCCTCCCGGCGTTTCCATTCACGTCTGCCTTGTAAATACCTTTCGTAAGTCGACTTTCATTCATCCTCTCAACATGGCCAAACCATCTTAACATACCCTTTTCAATTTTAGTCACTACATCTTCTTTTAAACCACAACGTTGTCTTATTACCTCATTCCTCAATCTATCAGTTAAAGTTACACCACACATACTCCGCAAGGAGCGCATTTCTACTGCATTAATCCTACTTTCATGTCTTTTTTGCCATACCCAGCCTTCACTTCCATACATAAGTGTAGGCACCAGCACGCTGTTGTGAACGGCGAGTCGAGCTTCCGGAGACATCGACTTGCTGGTCACAACTGCATGTATAGCACCATTGACTTTATTCCCTGCATTCACTCTCCTTTCCACATCCTCTTCAATCTTTCCATCCCTTGTGAACATACTTCCTAGATATACAAACTCGTTCACTTGCTCCACAATCTTATCATTTATTTTCACTTCACACTTCGATACAACTTCTTCTCTTTCAAACACCATTACCTTAGTCTTGTTCACATTTATACTCATCCCTTTTAACTAAAAAGCTTCATTCATCACAGTCACCATGTCTTGCAACTGTTCTGCTGACGATGCAAGTAGAACTTGATCATCTGCATAGAGAAGGCATTTGACAGGCAACTCATTCATCCTCAATCCGCACTCATGCTCTTTCAAACCTATCAGACAACTATCCATGTACAAGTTGAACAACCACGGTGACGCTACACAGCCCTGTCTAACACCCCTTGAAATGGAAAACCAGTTCGTATACGCCCCATTAATCCTAATACAAGCACTGGAATCCCTATATAGAGATTTCAGTGCCCGTACCAAGTGCCAGTCCACACCGTACCCGGATAGCGTCGACCACAGTTCATCCCTCCACACACTGTCATAGGCCTTCTCCAAGTCCACGAAGGCACAGTAGACTTTTTTGTGCTTAGCCAGATGTTTTTCAGCTATGCTCCTCAAGGAGAAGATTTGATCCATACAGCCCATTCCCTCTCTAAATCCTGCTTGCACGTCCCATAATTGTTCATCCGTCACTTTTACCAATCTATTTATTAAAACTTTCGCATATAATTTGCCGACTACACTCAAAAGACTAATGCCGCGGTAGTTTTTACACTCCTGCTGTGAGCCTTTTCCCTTATATAGTGGTACGATTACAGCCTTGCACCAGTCATCCGGCACGCGGCCATATCTCCAACTATTAAAGATCCGGCACAACAGGCTTGCTACCACCCCGTCACCGCCCTTCAGCATTTCAACAGATACTCGGTCATACCCTGCAGCTTTACCAAACGTCATCCCATTCAGTGCTTTTATAATCTCATCCATTCCTATTTCATTCTCATGCTTTTGCTCTTCGTCCGAGTTTGGGTCTTGACAACTTGCCTCTGCCCAGTTACCCACTCCTTGCACACTATCCTGACAACTAAATAAACTTCCAAAATATCCCTTCCAGCGTTCCAAGACCTTACATTCTTCACTCAGTAAGCACCCATCTTCTGCTCTTATTCCATTCATGCTCGATGTTTTTGCCACTCCGCGAGCCAATCTTACCTGTTTCCAGAACAGCTTAACATTGGCCCTGAAGTTATCGGAGAACTTCCTGTTATATTTTTCTTCCTTTTCATCCTTCTTCATTTTTACCACCTCTTTGACTTCCGCTTTCATTTGCTTGTACGTTACTTTCACTCTTGCCAGATCATCCGTCACGTTTGTTGCCTCATTCATTCTATTTTGGGCCTTACAGGCTAACACATTAAGCCAAGCCTCTTTCTTCTTCTTCACCACCTCTTTTACTTCATCATCTACCCAAGTATCATTCGTACTACTACCACGTTTCCTCTTCGCTTTACCACATAACTTTGCGGCTACGTTCACCATACTACTTTTCACTATTTCCCACATATCCTCTAAACTGAAATCATTCATACCATCACATATCTTATCCGTCTTCTGTTTTACTTGCCTCTTATATTCCTCCTTTACTTTTAGTTCTTGTAATCTTTCTACTTTTATTCTTTCTAACGCGGTCACAGGAACTTGAACTCGATGACGCCAATGCTTGAACAGACCAGCCACCCGACACATAACCAGATAGTGATCAGTCCCCACATAAGCACCCCGATAGGCTCTTGTATCTGCAACTTTGCTCTTCAATCTTTCATTTACAATAACAAAATCAATCATACTTCTACTGTCTTGCCTTTCCCACGTATACCTATGGATCTTTCTATGATCAAACATAGTGTTCATTACACACAGGCTCTTCTCTACACATACTTCTAGTAAATTCCTCCCATTCTCATTCACTCTATTGTCCCCGAATGCCCATAATACTCTTTCGAACCCATTCCTCTTCACACCAACCCAACTATTAAAGTCGCCGAGCATAACAATCTTCTCGTTAGACCTTCATTCATTCACTATATCTCCTAAACTTCCCCAGAATTCTTCTCTCTCAGAAAGTGAGCATCCCATATCGGGTGCATACACGCACAAAATAAAAATAGGGTGTAGGCCTACCTTCATTCTCACCCAAAGAATCCTAGGGCTCACACAAGCGTAATCTTTTACACAGCTCATCATCCGCTCTGAGAGGATAATCCCCACACCCTGACAGGCCCTCTGTGTCTCTTGAACACCAGACCAGATAGCGGCCAGGGACCCGTGTTTAGACATATCCACTCCCTTTCTTTTTGTCTCATTCACACATAACACATCTATCCTTTTGTCCTTCACTATTTCACATACTTCATCCATCTTATCTATCATCCCTCCCTGCACATTCAGCGTAGCTAAGCGACACTCCGCAGCTCGCTTTTCGCCCCATGAGAACAATTGACGTGGTGTGTGGCGAGCATCACCGCCGTCGCCGAGTAAATTATTTAGCCTCATTTTGTTCCCACGAATAGCAAGGGAAAATATGTCCACGCTCTACAGAGCCCCGCTTGTAGAGGTAAGGCTGGATAGTGCCTGGGGGCGCCCGGTCCCAGACAGCAGGCACGCTCGCGACTTAGGCTCTCCCCTAGCCATGCAGCTCTCGGCACGGCGACCTTAGCTTGGGGGTGAGATGTTCGCACCGCACAGAAGGAAACAGAAGTGTCCTCTGGCATTTATTCCCTTAGTCGCCTTTTACGACACCCACGGGATGAGATGGGTTGGAGTAATTCTACGGCCCAGACACCACACGGGGCGATTAATTATTATTTTTTTAACAGAAATCCAGCGAGTTCCGATGTCAAGTATCATCAGTGGCCGGCACCAATGCTAAAGGCGTGACCATGTGGGCTCTAGGAGCTGACGACGTAGCGTGTGAGAGTGAGGCTTCCCATGGCTTGCGCTGGCCGAAGACCGCTCCCGGAGCGCATGCTACTGCCTTTTGTCCATATGAATACAGCGGGGAGAGCACTAGGTAAGTAGAAATATGATACAAAGATACTACGTCTAATTTTGTATCATCCCATCATACAGTTAAAGTTAAATGTCGGTAACTTATTTGCAGGTTTTGCGAGCCCAAAACTGGACAACATGGTGCTAAATGGATGCTACCGGCTTTCTCTGGTTGTGTTGCAGACTCACTCAAAGACATTTATGAACAGGTAGTTAAGTGAAACCAAATAATACGATGAGATGATACGAAATTCTCTAAACATACCTACGATAAAAGATTGATGTGTTTGTCAGTTCAGTCTGATATCGCTGGGCTACTCTTGGAGCTCGGTGTGGCGCGTGTTGCGGCAGTACGGTGCAGTGCTGCTTTCCCTGCCGACACACCCAGGCGCGGGCGAGCGTCCCCTCAATCATGTAGTACAAATGCTGCACTACCTCATGTCTGCTGCAGCTCAACCAGCCGACAGGTTCAACAGCGCGGAACATTTGCTCCACATCTATGACCATCTGCTCACACATCCGGATGCGTTCCTTGATGAGGAGGTAAGTGATAATTAATGTCAACGTGAAATAAAATTCTAGGTAAGATTTATTTATTGAAAACTAACTAAACATGGTGTTATTTGCTGACGAAACTTCTTTGATTTTTAAGATAAATAGACGTACGAGTAACGTTGTCGACGTAAATAATGCATTGCAGCAAGTTCTGAATTGGTTCACTGCTAATATTTAGTTTTAAATGCTAAAAAAAACTAAGTGTGTAATACTATGTACCAACTGTATATCTACCATTTGCTTTACCTTTGTGTCGTTCGTTGACTACAGTGTGCCCTGGCAGTTGATAGTGTGTCATGCTCTCTCTAATGTCTCTCTGATGGTGGCAAGTGTGTTGGATCATTCGGTTCCCTTCATGATGGTTGAGCTGAGTGGTGCCGATCCATGTGTCATATTCGTGAACGGGCGCCATCAGTTGGGATTGTTCATAACTTAGCTGCCTCCGCCTGTTTTTAATTACCCATTTATTGTATTTTTAATTGTTTGTTTTACTGTAGAAGCTTTTAAGTGCGTTACTTTTATTTTTTTACATCGTCCTCACGTATATGTATTTTTTTTTTTCATTGAGATAATGTAACCAAATTCTTTTTTTTTTAAAGGTTAAATGTGGAGTTTCTTGTCCATTCTTCTCCACAACAAGCTACATTTCCGAATGGACGGTAGAATCAATTATTATTAGTTTTTTTTTTTTTTTGATTTTCGAAAGTGCCGCTTAATGGCCTAATTGAATAAATAAATTTTTGATTTTGATTTTTGATTTTGATTTTTCTGTTATTTAGTCAAAAAAGGATAATAATTAATCGCGTGATCTCTAACTAGAAAATCTTCGAACTCCAAAACGCGGTAGCGAACACAGCGGGACTGCGGAGTAGCTTTGACAAGCGCTTCCGCGAGTTTACAGTCACAAATGCACCAGTACAGTTGGACAACACGGCGCACTACCTGCTTCAGCCAGCTTCTGTGGCTCGCGAGGAGTGGCTCGTGACTTCAGCATCAGTAGAGCTGGCAGATACAACTGGCAATGCTTCCGTGGTCACCGTGCTGTATCATGACTTGGGAGCGAGGCTGCCGTCGCTGAAGAGATTTGTCGAGTATAAGTAAGAGCCTTCTTCATGCGTATTGAGCAATAAATTATTTAGATTTTAAAGCAACTAAGTGCAGTATTAACTTTGTAGACTTTACTTCCTTGGTTTTTGTTATTTTTCATAATGTTTTATTATCTGTTATTAATTTATCTATTGTTTTACTTTACTCCTACACGGTAGTTGTAGCGGCAACTGTTCCAGGTCTGGCCGCGCGACAGAGTACACAGTAGCATCACAACAGTTGCAGGTGTCTATCAGCGGCACGGGAGTTGATCCTACGCTCCCTCACACTGTCACACTGCTGTTCAAGCACCTTAAGAATTACAGCGCTATCGGTGAGTAGATACCGCACAGCATATAGTTCCGTCGTCAGTAATAATTTAGTGAGGTGATGTAAATGTTGTGTTCAGCATCTCAGCTCGCGTGTGGAAGTCGGTCGCGTTCGTCGCCGCGCGTGTGGAGCACGCAGGCGTGTGAGCTGCGCATAACGCAGCACACACACGTCGCGTGCCGCTGTTGGGGACCAGCCGCCGCCACCATAGCGCTCTTCACACAGCACACAGGCGCAATCGTGAGTACTACCAGATAAGATGTGATATGATGTTTATTACGCTACTAAAACGACAACCACTCATAAATGTTTTCTTCAGACAGGTACAGAGAATGACTTACAAGACGTAGTGAAGATCACAGTGAGCCTGGGAGCTGTGATGTGTCTTGTGGCGGCATTAATACAACTCCTGAGCTTAGTAGCTGGCAGTACGATCAAGCTATCAGTGCTGCTCAAAGCAGCCACTGCGGGCTTTCACTCTGCAGCGATGTTTGCTCTACTGGAGTGTGATACGAGCCAGGTGAGTCCCAATAACTTGCTGTTCTATAAGAATGGTTGTTGCAATGCTTGCCCGTGGTATATGTGTAACATGGGTGGCAGGTGGTGGCATGCTCGGGTGGCGCGGGCTGGGTGGCGGCGCTGTGCTGGACGGCGGCCTGTGCCGCGCTGTGCGCTGCGCCACTGTTGCTGCACGCCGAGTTGGCTGCCACGCGCACGCGTGCACCCTCTGTCGGACTACTGTGCGGTACGTGTAGGTCAGACAGTCTGGTATACAGGAGGGCTAGACGTGGCGCTATACTCACGTGAACTGGTTGCAGGCGTTTGCACACTATGCTGGCTGACAGCTCGGCTATGGGGCGGTGCGCCGCTGCATTTGGGCACGGCCGCCAACGCTGTGTGTGCTGCAGGCCAAGGGTTACTAGCCGCACTCGCGCTTGCACTTGCGCTCGCTCTCAGAGCTAGAGCACGAGAGCACGAGCACAAGCCGAGACACGAACACGCGCGCTCGAGAGCACGAGTAGTGCGGCACACGCTAGTGCTGCTGCTCACTACGTGTGCCTCGCAAGCGGCCGGCGTGGCGTACGTGCAGCCCGCGGCGAGCAGCGCGACGCGCGCCGTGCTGCTAGCTGTGGCCGCGCTGGTTAATGTGAGGCGCATATACCAACCCCTTAATTCTTATTTATTTTCTTATTCTTTTTTCTTTTATTATCATACACCCCGACTACATCTCCCACTGCTTGCTTAGGGTATAGCGATGCTGCTGTGCTACGTGATCATGGACGCGGAGTGTCTGCAGGCAGCGCGGCGCCTGCTCGCGCTCTCCTCACACAGCGAGTGGCAGCCCACACTGGGGGGAGACGCCGAACATACTCGTGAGTGAGATGATTCTGACACATAATATATTGCTGCCATTTCGAGCAGACCTATAAAATACTGCCATCATAACGAAAAAGTTGACAACTAACAAATTGTAAAGCTCGAGATAAGTGAGTTTAAAGTTTTCAAATGTTTCTCGGAGGAATGTATTTTTAAATAGTTAAAAATGCAACTATTTGCATATACATAAGATATAAAGAATGGCATTTTTTTTGTTATTTTAAGTTTTCTCATTATTAGTACAATTTTGATTTGTCTTTTCTATCTTTATTACATTGAAAATCCATAACTTAACAAATGTGACCTTTCATTTTAATATTAACATGCTGTGCACATTGCACAGCAGTCAGTTCGTGTATGGTTTTTAAAAGCTTATCTAAAGTGACTTTGACACATAATACTATCTATTTGTTTTGTCTTTTGTTCCGATCATTAAATATAGCAAAGACATCTCTGTTGTCTGGACATTAGATCAATCCTCTCATTTCTCGAGCTTATCATTATTTCTCATGAATTTTTAGTACTAACTTGTAAGCTGTCGTCTTCTCATTGTTGTAGTGTACATAAAGCAAGGTCGCGAGGTGGAGTGCTCCTCGTCTCACGTGTCTCCCGCTAACACCTACTGGCAAGCGCCGACGTTAGAGAGCCCGAACACCATGTACAGGTGAGGACTGAGGTACAATCTCACTAGTATTCAGTCGCGATGTACAGTTTTGTTGTTCAGCTGGTTCACTCTGACATGTTCGGTTGTTGTGCAGGCGCCAGTCGCGCGGCGCGTGCGTGGCGGACATAGTGCGCTGCGTGCCGCACGAGGAAGCGCTCACGTCACCGCGCGCGCTCTGCGATCTCATACCCATAGGTATGAGTTTTCGGTTTCGTACCAACTTTAAAATCTCCACCGGCTTGGGTCTAGTTTTTTTTAAGTATAAGCGTCTTTTATAACTGGTGGCTTTATTTTAGAAGATGGTGCAGGTGTGTCGCGCATGTGTGTGGAGCTACGATTATTGCCGCCTCACGACAAAGACACATGCGTGCGCTTCTTTGGGGACAACACAGATATTCCCAAGGTAAACCTGTTGTGCAGTGTTCTAATAGAAGTGATTACATAATAAATATCTAATTTGTCGTCTAATATTATCGTCTCTCTCCAGGAAACCTGCACGCTCTGTATCAAGTCCACCCCGGACGTGTCGGCGCGTCCTCACAAGAGCTGTCTCAAGAAGCGCGCGTCGCAGTTGTCGTGCAGCAGCTCGCTGCCGTCGATCCACCGCGAGTGCAGTTCTGAGCACAACCACTCACACATACAACTAGATAACACACACGCACAGGATACAGTAACTACTCATAGCACATACACATACACTGACAAAGTGTTGCACAAGATATCACATGACCTGGACTTCCTACTCAATAGGACGCCGAGCCGAGCCGCCGAGCACTGCTCACAGCGCATACAAGAAGCGCCCACTTAGTAGAGCACCTGCGCGATCACTGTTATAGTGTATGTTGGTAATAGGTTAACTAGCGACAAGCAACCAGAGATGTGATATGACAATCTTACAGATAATAAATAAATGTACCAATATATTGTTCTTGAGATTGTATAGATGTACATAGGTAATTATTATAACTTAGGACAGGACTTTATAATTGTGTAATGTATTTTTGTAAAAACAACGAACAATTTGTACAAAGGTACTACAAGAATTGTAAATAAATGTGAAATGCGAATTATGAATTAATTTAATTTATCAAAAATATAATAGCAAGTGAATATATTTTTGTATGTTTTAAAATTTATGTTGTTTTATTAAATCATTATTTCATAACAATGTAGGTAAAGTACCTAAGTTGTAAAATGGAGAAACAATAAAGTTTTCTTTATATAGGGTTTATAACCACATGACAATGTAGTTTCACTAAAGATTTGAAATATTGTCGTTATTGATGCACTCAAGAAGTTGAAGAGAATAAATTATAACATTAAAGAATTTAGGGCAAATCACTAGAATAATTCGTATTCGTGATATTTTTACGAAAATCATAAAAGGAAGCCGAAAATTATCTTTGAAAATAATCATTAATGTGAATCGAATATGGTAACACAAAGTTCTACTAAATCAGTAAAATGCCAACAAATTATTCCCTGTGTTTGGTAATGTAAATGGATATCAAATACCATTTATACCATTCCCCCTCTAAAAAGCTTATTTTATTCACTGAAAACAGTGAATAAAAAGCACTTTTACTCACTGTTTTGGTGTTTGAATTCGGAACACACCTATGTATTCGAACTCCCATCTCAATGCTACATAACCTCCTTGTACAAAAATTTTTCGATACAAACTTCTTGTGCAGAGAGTATACGACTTTCAAATTACTTCCTTGATTTTAATTTTGAGTTTTTTTATATTTAGGATTTTAATAATTATTGATATTTTTTGAATACTTATTTGGATTGTAATTCTAATGTTAATTGCAATGGTGTTTAATTAATTATAATTATGTTACGTAACGGAGGTGAAACTGGACTCTGAAGCACAGGTGCTGTTACCTACCTCAGGGGTCGGGGTTTCACATTTTTTGCGAATTTTGAAGGTTATAAACTATTTATTTATTTATTACTCGTAATATTCCTTGTGCTTTTCGCTTATTTCTTTCTTTTTCTCGTAGTCATGGTATAAAATATAGTATGCAACTCTTGAATAAAACGAATTTATATCGAGGGCCATGAATCACTCGCGTCGCTCTTGATTCTAACACTTGAATCACTCGCTATGCTCATGATTCAATCATCATGAATCACTCCCAACGGTCGTGATTCAGTCGTTAGAATCATTCACTTGCTCGTGTTTCATCTATGGCCCTCGCTTTAAATCCGTCCTTTATTCACTAGTTGCATAATATACTATTAAGCTCGATATCTACAAAGGTCGTTAGGTCGCCGGTTTCCTCTATTTTCTCCAGTCATAAGCATAGCGAACTATTCTTGTCTCTAATTGAAATTTTCTCACGAACACAAAGGTTAACTACGATTTACCCGGACATACTTGTGTCAATAATATGTAATTAAGGTCAGACTTCACTAACCTTGACCATAAACCATCTTGACCTATACCTAAAAGATTCTACCAGAGAGTTGTTACAGATATTCTGAGGAGAATTATCTAAAGTAATTGTGGGGTCACATTTTCTATACAAAGGATTTCACCACTTCAAAGGAAATTTTGTTGAAATTCACATGAACATATAAACGAACTTAGACCATAACAGTATAATTTCGAAAAACTAAACGTTTGGCAACATAATATGAAATAAAATAAAGGATATTCACTCTTAACTTTAATGTTATGTAAGTACTGAAGTTTCTAGCTCCGTAATGTCCATTCTGCTTAATGAGTGCAGTGATTAAATAAAGTTAAATGAGCCATTGAAGTTGCAGCATTAAAGGTTATTGCTTTTATTAGCTCTGGATCAATTCGAGTTCGTAACTATGTAGGTAAATGAAGGTAACTACACAATACTTATTAAAATAAGCATAAAAGTGTATTCATATCTGTTCATCATTCATCATTTCAGCCGAAGGACGTCCACTGCTGGACATAGGCCTCCCCCAGGCGTCGCCACATTGACCGATCCCGTGCGTCTCGCATCCAGCGCCTTCCCGCAACCTTAACCAGGTCATCGGTCCACCTAGTGGGAGGCCTTCCAACGTATCGTCTTCCAGTTCGCGGTCGCCACTCCAGAACTTTTCGGCCCCATCGGCCATCCGTTCTGCGAGCAATGTGCCCTGCCCACTGCCACTTAAGTTTGGCAATTCTTCGGGCTATGTCGGTAACTTTGGTTCTCCTGCGGATATCATCATTTCTGACGTGATCACGCAAGGAAATTCCGAGCATAGCCCTCTCCATTGCCCTTTGGGTGACTTTAAGCTTTCTGATAAGGCCCATTGTGAGCGACCACGTCTCGGTCCCATAGGTGATCACTGGCAACACACACTGGTCATAGACTTTTGTCTTGAGACTCTGCGGTAAATTGGACGAGAAGATACCACGCAACTTCCCGAACGCCGCCCAGCCGAGTCGGATTCGACGGTTGACCTCTTTCTCGAAGTTGGACCTACCCAACTGGACCGTTTGTCCCAGGTAAACATAATCGTCTACAACTTCAAGTGTAGAGTGTCCGATCTTGATAGGAGTGGGTGTTACATGGGCGTTCACCATTACCTTGGTTTTATCCATGTTCATTTTAAGACCCACTCTTTCGGAAGCTCTACTAAGGTCATCGAGCATTTTACTGAGGCTCTCCATGGTCTCAGCCATGATCACTATGTCGTCGGCAAACCGAAGGTGAGTGATGTACTCGCCATTAACGTTGATGCCAAGCCCCTTCCAGTCCAGAACCTTGAAGACGTCCTCCAGCGCAGCAGTGAACAGTTTCGGAGAAATTACGTCTCCCTGTCTTACGCCGCGCTGGAGAAGGATAGGTTTCGAGGTCTGATCCTGAAGACGGACTGACATGGTGGCGTTTTTGTACAGACACTTCAACACCTCAATGTACCGGTAGTCGATCTGGCACCGTTGGGGAGACTGTAGTACAGCCCAAGTCTCGATCGAATCGAAGGCTTTCTCGTAGTCCACAAACGCTAAACAGAGAGGCAAGTTATACTCTTCGGTCTTCTGTATAACCTGCCGCAGCGTATGTATGTGGTCTACGGTGCTAAAGCCTTTTCGGAATCCGGCTTGTTCGGGAGGTTGGAAATCGTCAAGCCTGCGCGCGAGACGATTCGTGATGACTCTTGAAAACAACTTGTAAACATGGCTAAGAAGCGAGATGGGCCTATAGTTCTTCATATCTGTTATATTAAATAATTACCTTTTAACATGTGTGAAAATGACTAGTATGCAAACAGCAAGGTACATTTAAACGATAAAAAAAATCTTATAAATTATAATCATTTGCTTTATTTTATGAGTAGTTTTCACGACTATTCAGGAAACAAAACAGCGGTCAATGCACTGAGTGTACGCGCGTATGCAATCTGCAAAATGTTGTTGCCTACGTCAGCGCTTCCTCTCACAGTATAACAGACAAGGGTAGCATTACAGAACTTTTCATTGACTGTTATTTGTGCTGGAGTCGGGCTCATGAAGCAAAGTTTTCAAAACTTTGTGGGTTTGGAAGTTATTATGGTGAGTTTTTTAATTACATGTATTTTGCATTGTTACACAATATCCACAATGATAACCATATAAAAAATGTCTTATAATGATCCGTTACCAAATACATTTGTAAGTTGTAGATATTCTGTGGTATCAATGGATTAAAAGACACAAAAAAACGTGTTAACGGCAAATATGTAGGCATTTCTATACGTAATGAATTTGATAAGTTCTGGAGTGGCGACCACGTACCGGATGAGGCCGCGCTGGAAGGCCTCCCTCTTGGTAGAGCAATGACCTGGTCAAGGCTGCGGCAATCCACTGGATACGAGACGCACTGGACCAATGGAGGCAGTGAAACTTGCGGAGGGCCTATGTCCAGCAGTGGACGTCCTTCAGCTGAAATGTTATTTTTTCAACAAATTGCTCTCTATTTTTTCGAAAATGCTCTTATAATATATATTCAAAGTTTCATCACATTCACATTTATTTAAAAAATCGCTTTTATTTCTTACAACCGAAAATAAAACTGGTTTTAATTGGTTTATAATTTAAATCTTTACCAATTTCATCCGATATTCTGAGGGAACTATTTCTTACTCCGTAATTTAACTCGGGGAATGCATAATCCTTATATAAAATTATAATGAAGAAGAAAAGTGTTAGCAAAATATACCTTTACGAAAGAGATTCATTTTTCCTAAAAGAAGGAAAAGAAAATAATTATATTAATTTGATTTTTATAGTATCTATTACCAGCTCAGAGGTCGCCAAATTCATTAATTTTGTAAATAAAAAGTTGGTACAGTTGCAGGCTTCAGTTAAATTCTGATTAAGTATCCTATTTTAATGAATAAATGTACAGAGAATTAAACTTAGCTATTTCACTGAACGTTCCTCTCTCTGACTTAGAGAGCAATATTGTTTCGTTAGAGACACGGTATTACCTGTAGAAGGTGTGTAATTCGTGAACATAATTTTTTTTAAGACTACTTGCCACACAAATCATAAAATCAACAAGATTTAACCGAAATACCTATATATTTTCATTCAATCTTATCACAAATATCCATGGATTTACTGATTAATCAGTAAATCCACGTAAAATACTACGACAAGAACACGAGGTTATTCTGTTTTAAAACTGAAACACCACGTGAGGTATGTGAGGATTAGCAAGGGTGTGACGCTGGACTACAATGTTATTTAGTGTTCGACTAATCATGCCGCATTTGAAATGTTGCCGAGGATAATGGACGCCAACTCTGCTCAAGGTCTAAATATATTTACCAAACAGGATTTGTGAATCGAGATTCGCTCATTTTTTCCTATGCTATTTACTAAATAACGATAGTTTTATTTTATTCGAGTTCGTTTTAATAAGAAGTAAAGTGCCTAAAGAAAATAAATAATATTTTGCTTTTCAAAATCTTTGGGCTTGAAAGTGCCCGATTTCAATAAACATATTTTGAATAGGTGCCAACTGGCAAGTTACGTAGTAGAGATCTTGGCAATCGAGGGCAGGGGAAGGTGATTTTAGACTAGCTCGGCCGTATTTGCCCATTTCGACCCCTATGTTTTTGCGGGGTTCTCGTTTTGCTGTCTAGAAAAATATTCATTATTTTCGTTTTGAGTGCCGTTTACCGTGAAAACCCATTTTTTGTTAAAGATACGTTATAAGCCTGCCGGTCATTGAACCGTTCTGATAGCTGTTCAACATTGAGATTTAAAAGCTTTAGTAAAAAACATAAAGGTCAGGATCGCTTTGCAGCTTATCAGAAAAAAAAAGGCAAGAATAATGTGATGTATGTGTAAGATATTTCTTGACATAATCAAGAGTTATGTCAACGCACTCGCGTGGGGACGTTTTGAGACACTTTTGTGACATGTGGGCGAAACAAAATTTGTAATCATTACGTTCTCTAGCATTTTCTTAAGAATTTCATGTATTTTTGCGAAAGTTGAAAAAATTAAGAAACAATGTTAGCTATCGGCAAATTTATATTAAATGAAGGTCTTAACGTGGAATACTTAAACAAGATAAAGAGAGTGGTATGTTGTTTGCCAATTCGACATCTTGTGATTTATTATACTATCACATAGTATTATGAATTGAAAACGAATATAAGGTAGATCATCTTTGTTGCTAGTTTCAGAGGTAAATACAAAGTTTGATGATAAAATAGAAGCGTCACATCTGCCAGTATCAATCCGTATCTTTATTGCAGTCGCTAATTGAAGCAAACAGTAGCATTAGTTCGTGAATCAGAAGCAACTTTAGAGACTGGTTACGAGATTAACCTAAGATCATGAAATTACACACCTAACTGCCTACATCTTAATTATACCCTTACATCTGCACTTAGCAACGTGAACTGCTACCAAGTTCAACGACTCATGTCTTTTTCTAGAGTACCGCGGCGGTTCGCTGCAACGTTTGCAAACATTGTAAGAACTTTTTAATTAATATTACAAATATTTTTTATGCATCACAATTGCATACAATCTTTTATACCGTCACTCCCTAGTTTCATTCAGTGCAACTCTCATGATATTCATTAATTAAGCGGCACCGCGGAAGAGGCCGCGCTGAAGAAATTCTTCACTAATTAAAATACTGGCAGTAAGAATGTGGAGCGAGACGAGTGAGGAGTGTGAGGTTGGGTAATAACAATGCTAGTGAAGTAGCTCCTCTGTTTTGTGTAATATTATTTTAGTGAAGCTTAGGATTAATTGGATGTGGGTACTCCTATGAGTATCCTTTAACGTAGTGTGTTTAGTGTATTATCCTAGTAGTTTAGTTATATTGTTTATTTGTGAATACACAATTCACATAAAACTTGTTTTTTTAATTTAGTAATTATAATAAAATATTCTACCACCATCATGTAAGCGGAAAGCTGCATAAAAGCAAAACCAATTTAAATAAAAGTAGGTACTCGAAAAGCGTCCACATTCAATGTACAGTGAAAATTTAAGCTTGAAGTCACCGCAGGTTTCCAATTTCCATACATTTCCTTCGGAGTACCTACTTACTCTTATCAGAAGTTCGAACTCAACCAACGATAACCAAATACATTTGCATTCATTGTTCTTATGGTCACAGTTGACTTTTTATTTCAGTCGAGTCGTCAACTTTTTGCATCAATTACATGCCTTGATTAGATTTCAAGAAAAATAAATGTCAGTCGCACAGGTCTCGTTTTCAACCAATTTTTTTAGAAGATGTTCTAAAAGTCGTAAGTTTCTTCGTCTTTATTTTAGCTATTTTATTTTTTCACTAAAACGTAACTTTCACAGGTTTAGTAAAGTTACTACAACACGTGCTTGTGTATCCGCAAGCTATGCAATTGAATGAAAATACACGAAAGCCTATATATTACAATATATTATATTATATTACACCTATTATATGTGTACATATAATAGGTTTTTATAATACCCATGAAATTGCCGTTCTGCAGTACTGACTATAACTCACTTTAAACTTAATAATTAATTTTATTCAATAATTTAATTTCATTTATTAACTCAATTTAATCCTTATAATTTAAAATACGAGTTAAAACGAGGTAGAACTAGCTCAGTTTCTATATTCTTTTATTCTTTCTTTTGGCTTACTGAATGAAAATGAATGCTTGTTACCTATTCGATGCAGTATTGTGTCAACATATATCATGTCGCGTATGTGTTGTGTATCAAGTGACGTAACTGAATCCAGCTGCGAATAATATTGTAAATTTTGTAATCATGATAATATTTCGTTTCGTAGTTAAAATAATTGGCAGCTCTTTTTTGACACCCAATTAATTTTAATAACGGCGACCGCGGTGGTTTTTATTTATTTTGACGAACTATTATTTTATAAACCGTGTTAGCGAAAAACTAAAACGCGTTACCTTTTTGGAGTGACAGGAAGGGCTACACGCCAAGTCAGTAAAAATGGTACTCCTGCCTACGACGGGTACAAATTGTCTCTCGTTTGTAGCGAGGCAATCCTAAATCCTTAATCCGAAAAAAGGCTTTTACAATATTCTTGTTATTATCCGTAACGGTTCAGGGCTTCTCTGCTCCATTAATAACAGACAAGAGACAGATTCGACTGCGCGACAAGCGACATTGAACACTTCATTATTTTCAAAAAAGACGTGACTGGATGTCAACTTTCTCTTCTCTTTACTGATCTTTTGTTATATTAATTTACTATCAGTGAATTTCGAAAGTAATATTAACTAACTTCTCCAGATATCTTTAACGCTATAACCATTATAGCCATGGTCGTGTGCCACCTGCGAGCTATTAAGACAACAATAAATTATAATAGTTATAAGCAATCTTTAAGGCAAGGTCGCAGGTAGGACTATTTTCTGAACATCCTCTAGGATTTTTTTTTGTTGTCAGCTGATTCTTTTAAAACGAAACTCCAAATGCATGTTGTAGCGAACTTCGCCGTTTTGAGAGAAATCTTCAATTATGTATATAACCAAACAAAAAGCAATATGATGCGTACCCTACATTATTTAAGAAACTTTTGGAAATAAAGATTCAAGGCATTCAATAAAGTAAAAGAAGTAATTCTTGGTCCTTATAGAAGCTCCATTAAGCTAGTTATAGATCTAATCAACACACCCGGTTATAAATTGTGTGACTGGCTATAAATATGACCCTACACTGGGCTAGAAAGTAGGATGTTCGGAATGAGCGCTGCGCGTGCCTAGCGCTATATCGACGGTCATTCTTAATAGACATAACCATTGATGTAGGTTTTTTTATTGTCATTTTTAAGGAGACGAAGCATCACATCCAGATCGGTTACCTACTGATATCTCTTTTGTCCTTCAAATTATAATATCAAATTTAATATTTAAGATATAGAATTAAAGTAGTCAAAGTATGGTCTACAAGTTACTGATGAAATTAAACCACAAGATTTAATCTATATACATTAATAGTAATTAATAACTCTTGTATGGTAAAGCTTGCGAAATTTGTAAAAACACTTTCATAAATCAAATAAAAACATTATGAAGTATGAAAGCGAAACCATTAGCTTTCGGTCGGAAACAAAAAAACTGATGAAACTGTAAATTGCGATGGTTTTCAACTTGAAAGTTTAAGGATTCTTTTGATGATACAATTCTTGCACTTAAAATGTATAGAAAATTGATGCGAATTTCTATTCGCAGAACTAAATGATTTATTCCTAGAATTGACTGTACTTAATTGTAACACGATAGTACATTGATATTTCGCATTTCTGTCACGTTCGAGTTTTCATGAGTATCAATTACGAAATACAATTTAATATGTATTGAAAGGACGAATATTGACTTGGCAAAATTTTCACAGGAAATAACTGAAACAAAACGAGAATTTATGGGATAACTAAAACAATATTATATTACTATTAAAATCGTTTTCTTGCCGAAATGGATTACGTTTATTTTTTAGAAGTACCCACTTGTAGTAAAAGTGAAGTGCTCTTTGAGTGTCTTGTTATTGAACCTGTATACTTATGTTCTTACGTGTTTTCCTCTCTCTTACGCCAAATAGAGCCTCCCACTTGATAGAAACATAGCATATTTATTTATTGACTATAACGTTTACTTTTATTGATAGTAACGAATAATTCGATTTTATTTTTCTCGCACAAACAAACCTCAGTTTTAGGCCAGAGAACATACAACGACACACTACACTATAGCAAAACATCAAGTTAAATTGCCAAGATAATCAGAAAAACAAACCATCCATTATCGTGGAATAGAAATCGCTATTCGCTTGGCGATATATGAAAGAAACGTTCTGATACCAACCACGAGCTGATGAAGTATTCAGATCTTTTTTGCATTGTTGCTTAACTGCCTTGCTATTAACGCTCAATTAACTTGGGTAATAATTTACCACAAAGTACGTAAGCGGCGGCGCGCCGCAGACAGAGGGGCCACTACGAACAAAGTGTCATTTTGCACACACACTTTGGCATTGCGGTTTTACAGGGAATATTGGACAATATTGGACCGAGCTCAGTCGCGGCTGTCATGAATGCTTTGTGCGGGCGTTTATCACGTCATTTGTACATTAAGTACTGTAATGAGGTTGGTTGCATTGGATGGGTTACTTTTATTATTTGTTACACACTAAATTTACTTTTTTGTTTTTATTTCTTTCTTTCAATAGTTTTTTAGTTATAAAGGTCATTAAATCTTTCAAGATGACTAATTAGAAATTCATTATCTAGGATTATAATAAATTATTTTAAGTCTATAGACGAAATTGGGAACTTGTCATAATAATAAAGTTCAAGTCGGATGACTATGAAACATATTTGTGAGCTGGATAACTTACAAATATGTTTTCTCCGACTGTACAGCAAAATTTTCTTCTTGTTTAAGATCATCTTTGGTTTTTTAATTTTATTAATTACCTACCTGTTTTTTCACGTTTATATTTTTGTCGAGCTTGGTGCTTTTCACAATTTAATGTTTTAAGTGGAATCATTATTACGTCGTCGTCGTTCGTTTACGTCTTGTTACTCTCGAATCTTCGTCGTATGTGGCGTAATATTAAATGTTTCGTGATATTAAATGGATATTTGATGCCCTGTTCTAAGGCATGTAAGCATGATATGATGTATGTTTAGACCAAAGATTACTATTATATGTTTAGACGAATCGATGTATTTATGTTTGTAACTTATACAACCTACTCTGTTTTTAATTCGGAATCAATATAGTAGCAACCCTAGTGAAACTGTCAAGTTTAGCTGTCAATTTTCTAAACGGCGGGAGTGATCCTTCTGTATACTTAATTACTTACTATTTTGTGATTCTACTCAGCCCGCGCGTGAAACAGCGTGCACATAAAAGTTACGTATTATTACTGTACGTTACTCTCACACAAACTTTTTTTTGCATCGCTACGACAGTTTTATGAAGAGCAAACTTGTAGGTTCTGGCAAGGGACGAGATTCTGCTGGATCCACTGAAAGAATCGTAAACTGTATGTGTTCTGGGAGGTGTCCATCTGATCTACATAAACAAAAACGAAGAATACATTTTGATATTTACATACGATGCGTAACAAAAGATTTTTGGATTATCATGAGTATTCCCGAGTTGACGAACTACAACCTTTACCATACCAACAATAATCATACACAAAATGAAGGTGTAGTTCTGTATGTGCATAAAAAACTGCAACTAGTTGCAGAGGAGCCGTCATTCTTGGATGCTAATTGTCTCCAGGTAAAAATCGATAGAAATACTGTTCTTTTAGCGATGTACCGCCCACCAGGTTACAAAGACTTAGATAATTTTCTAAACTCTCTAGATATTACCCTAAGTAAGCTATCCAAATATAATACTATAATAGTAACGGGAGACATAAATATAAACATACATGAACACTCGAAGGATTCCGCTAAGCATTCTTACTTAAACATACTGGCTACTCATGGACTTTTACCTGCTCATACAATACCTACGCGACAACAAGCATGTCTTGACCACGTTATACTGAAAACTCGACTACCTGCTTTTACTTCAGTCGCACACTCTGCTTTAACTGATCATGAGACAGTAATGTTATTCTTGTCGAAACGAATGCCTAAAATAATTACAAAAAAATGTATTCATTTTGATTATGTTAAGATTGAGACAGACCTAAAACAACTAGACTTTGGTGATGTATACAATACTCAAGATCCTCATGTGGCAGGGGAAACATTAACTAAATTAATAAAACACGTGATAGACTCAAACTCCAAATCCGGTAAGACCCCGAACCGTAAACAAATATTAAAACCATGGATTACTCCTGGTTTACTACGCTGTATGCGGCATCGAGACACATTGCATAGAAAATTTAAAAAGGCGCCTAATAACGAGATTTTAAAAATTACTTTTACTAGGTACAGAAACTATTGTAATAGGTTGTTAAGGAACTTAAAAATTGAATTTGAACAAAATGAGATCAGAAAAGCTGGAAAAAACACTAAACAGTTATGGACGGCTATAAATAATATCTCAAGCAGGTCGACAAGAAAAGCCAACACATCATCACAATTATTAGCCTCATCAAGTACACCACAGAATTCTGTAAACCATGTCAATGACTTTTTTGCCAAAATCGGAGAAAAACTAGCTAAAAACATAACGAGTACACAAACAAAAGCTACAAAGGGAAACTTAACTAACAGAACGCAATCCATGGTAATGCTCCCAACAGATGAGGAAGAGGTAGCTGGAGTATTAATGTCGCTCCGCAATAACTGTGCCGCGGGATGGGATGGGATATCCGGTGACCTCTTGAAAAAGCATGCAGCCGTGATTGTACCTCCATTGACGTACATATGTAACCTTTCTCTATCCACAGGTAAATTTCCTAACGTTTTTAAAAAAGCTATTATTCATCCGATCTACAAGAGTGGGGACGGGAGCCGTGTGGATAACTACAGACCTATATCTGTGCTAACTGCCTTTTCCAAAATACTGGAACGGGTAATGAACAGCAGACTTGTGAGCTACTTGGAAAACAATAAGCTTATCGCACCAGCGCAATTTGGGTTTCGCTCAGGCAAATCCACCTCGGACGCGGTCCATGAGTTGACAGATTATGTGGTCACAAACATGGATAGTGGGGATAAAGTTGTGGCCATATTTTTGGATCTTGCAAAGGCTTTCGACACGGTTTCTGTCCCAATTCTTGTACGTAAGATGGAACGCTTGGGAATCAGAGGAGTTCCACTGGACCTCTTTAAAGACTATCTGAGTGAGCGTACCCAGAGAGTAAAGATAGATGAATTCATCAGTGAGGAACAAATAATTAGCTACGGCACGCCTCAAGGTAGTGTCCTCGGACCTTCACTATTCCTCATTTATATCAACGATCTGGGTACACTCACTATCCCCAATGGCAAAATCATTAGCTTTGCTGATGACACTGTTCTCTTGTTCAGCGCAAGCTCGTGGGAGGATGTCTATGAGCGTGCACAACTAGGCTTTAATATGGTATCCAACTGGTTACGCGACAATCTGTTGACCCTTAATACAACCAAAACCAATTACATGGCATTCTGCATGAAAAACAATGGATCCTCTCAAATACTACCTTATACTATTGTAGCTCACAAAGTCAAAGTCAAATATATTTATTCAATTAGGCCAATAAACGGCACTTTTGAACGTCACATAAATTAAAATTAAAAATTAAAAGTAATAAAAAAATAAATTTAAAAGTAATAAAAAAAAAAAAAAAAAAAAACAGACAAAAAAAAAAAATGATTCTACCGTGCATTCGGAAAGTAGATTGTTATGGAGAAGAACGCACAAGAAACTCCATACTTACTCTTTTAAAAAAAATAAAAAAATTGGTGTTTTCACTCTTGCACAAACCCACTCACCCGTAGTTGTAACTGCGAACCACTCAACAGGGCTGAGAATGTAAAATACCTGGGAATAACAATAGACAAAAATCTAAGATTTCAAGACCACATAACTAATCTTAGTAACAGATTACGGAAACTAATATATGTGTTCAAAACGCTGAGGCATGTAGTCGATAAAAAAATGATGAAATCAGTGTACTTTGCCCTCGCACAATCTATAATATGCTACTGCATCACCTCTTGGGGTGGGGCTCCGAAAACTACCCTAATTGAAATTGAAAGAACCCAAAGAGCTATACTGAAAGTGTCATCTTTTCGACCGTATCGCTACCCCACTGAGCAGTTATACAAAGAAAATCAAGTCCTGACAGTGCGTCAGCTGTTTATATTGCACATTCTGTTGAAACAGCATACTCTCTTGGTTTATAATTCAACACTGTCCAAGGGAAAAAGACGATATGACCCAGTGGAGCGCCATCATCTACGTCACAAAACTATTTTTGCAAGACGTTTCTTTTGCTATCTTGGAGGCTACTTATACAATAAAACCCACAAGTTGTTACATATATTTAGTCTCACAAAGAATAAATGCAAAAAGACGCTAACTGACTGGCTACAAAAATTAAACTATAATGATACTGAAAACATCCTTATACAAACCTAAACAAAAAAAAAAAAAAAAACACATACTCTCACACACCCACACACGCACACATTCACCCACACTATACATCTACTAACATTCGTCTTGCATACTTAACCTAGATATTAATCAAAATAAATTGAGCTTTAAAATGTATAATACCTTACTACATTCTGTCAGCGCGCTTAGTACAAAATTTATAAAATGAAAATGTAAAGGGGTGGGATCCTGGTGTCCTGAATCACAGGCCACGAGCCTAGCTTAGGCACCAGTCTCCCACAATATATACTTACCTATGTTGTGTATCATTGTCGAATCTGACCAATGTAAGATAATTTGTTTTGAACGATGTATATTGTGGTGAGAAAATTAAATAAAGTTATTATTATTTTCAAGTGTTTCAAATTCTCAGCTCTTAGGCTGGTTTAAGCTACATTTACGGGCCGAGACCAAGTAAATACAGCGTGTGGTGTGTTATGTTGAAGATGAATGATGTGGACCTATTTCGTTTTCATCAATTTGCATGAACTTTCTTACAATTCGACATGTGTTTAAGATGGCAGCTTTTTGAAGGGTGATATAGAGATTTTCGTTTAGATTAAGTAACTTCAGACTATGGAGAAGGTGGTTCGGAATGACGCCTGTTGTAGAAAGGACTATGGGGACCACATAAACTTTTTCTTGCCGCCATATTC
>OX459053.1:8730655-9000037 GCA_949775005.1 Orthosia gothica | reverse complement strand
AAAAAAAAAAACTACTTACTAGATCTCGTTCAAACCAATTTTCGGTGGTAGTTTACATGGTAATGTACATCATATTTTTTTTTTTGTTTTATCATTCTCTTATTTTAGAACTTACAGGGGGGAGGGACACATTTTACCACTTTGGAAGTGTCTCTCGCGCAAACTATTCAGTTTAGAAAAAAAAATCATATTAGAAACCTCAATATCATTTTTGAAGACCTATCCATAGATACCCCACCCCACACGTATGGGTTTGATGGAAATAAAAAAAAATAGTTTCAGTTTCAAGTATGGGGACCCCCAAATTTTATTGTTTTTTTTCTATTTTTGTGTAAACGAGCCCTTGTGCCTATTGGCCTTGTTTGTTCTGTCTCCTGCTTGATATGGAGGGAAGTCGAAATTTGTATTTTTTACTTACTCCTCCATTATTCTTTTCTGATTAATTACGTTGCGGGATCCAAGACAGTTAAATTTATTCGCCGGGACTTCGTCGAGCTTCATTGCCTCGGCGCTTTTCTGGTGGTCGCCACTGTTGATTCTGGCTTTCAGGAGTTGCAGTTGTTTGGGAATAGTGCGGTGGGATTGTCCCATTCCCTTGGGATAATAAAACTTAACAATAATAACACTATTTGCATAGACACAACCTTGTAGCCAGGATTATCATCAACAACTTGCTCTTAAATACAATCTTGTGGAATCGGAAGTGCCTTACTATATTAGTATGTGCCCGACCCAGTTCTCGAAAATGGCAATGTCACGTTGTATTGGGATTGGTCTATCATCACTGACAGGACTATTGTTGCCAATAAGCCTGACATAGTGATGATAGATCGACTAGAGCGTCGCGCAATGATTGTTGATATAGCGGTCCCCCATGACCAGAACCTCGTGAAGGCTGAGAGAGATAAGAAAAGCAAGTATCTTGATCTGGCTCGCGAGGTTGTCGACATGTGGAATGTGAATACAGCAGTCATTGTGGCGATAGTCGTGACGGCCAATGGCATAATAGCCAAGAGCTTCGACGAACATCTGAGGAGGCTCTCGTTGGGCAGCTGGATCAAGGACTTGATCCAGAAAGCGGTACTCCTGGACACGGCGCGTATCGTTAGGAGGTTCCTCTCTCAGGAGCCCTGACCACCGGTAGCTTTGACCCTGTTCCCGATACTTGTGGGCTATGTATTTTTGTATTTTTAAATGTTTTTTTTATTTTATTTTTTTAGAATTAAATTTAAAAATGTAAAAATATGTATATAAAATGAATAAATGGAATAACACTATAACACAAGGTGCTCGTGGCTAAATAATAACAGACGCAAGGGTCGAACTTCATGGTTAAGCAACGCTTGACTAGGTCGGTCCGTGGATGGGTGACCATTTCAACATACCGAGATTACTCCGTGCCTCGGAAAGCACGCTAAGCCGTTGGCCCCGGCTGTCATTTGAAGATCTTTGACAGTCGTTACGGGTAGTCAGAAGCTTGAGATCTAACACCAGTCTGGCCAAGGGGTACCGTGGTACCCAGTTACTGGGTTGTGGAGGAAAAGGCTAAGCAGATTGATTGAGTAACACTATAACACTTTTGAGAAATTATCATGCTATCATAATTATAACACTTCTTACGCGGGCGAAGCTGGTTTTAGGTATAAAACCGAAAGTTGGATGGATGTATCTTCACTCAAAAACTACTGAACGGATTTGGATAAAATATATAAGAATAGAATAGAATGTAACGCAGTCATCTGGTCTCCACATGAAGCTAAATATAGTCTCATGCTGGAGAAGGTACAAAACAAATTTATTAGATATTTGTATATGAGGTATTACGGTGTTTACCCATTTTATCCCTTAATGTATCCTACTTTATTTATTTTAGGTATGGTAGGATACAATGAATTGAGGGTTAGGAGGGAACTGGCACTCACCACATATTTTCAAAATATTGAGAGGGAAGGTGCTTAATGCAACTGTTTTAGGACAGGTGTGTCTGTGTGTTCCGGACAGGTACGTCTGGCGACGCCGGCGGCCGAGCTTGCTAGTTGAGCCGCGCAGTCGAACCAACCTGTTAAGAGAGGCGCCGCTGACGCGCGCACTCCGCACGCTCAACCTTGTGGCTATTGAGACGGACCTATTCTACTGTAGGTACTCTGGGTGAATTCACAAAGAGTGCATTGTTTAGAATTAGTTATAGATAAAGTTTGTTATGTAATTAAGTTAACCTAAAATTTGTTTAGATACTAATGTTATGTAAAATGGTTTACTGTAGTTTAGCGCATTAATCGTATTGGGTGTAATCCTGTAAAGATTTATGTGATAAGGTTGAAATAAATAAATAAATAAATAAATATGCCACACAGAATGACACAGAGAGTTTATAACCTGGATTACATGTAACACTTTTAATAGGTTCCCTTAGAGGATAATTATTGACAATAACGCGGTTTTATGCCGCTGGAAAACTACATAGTAGTTTAAGAACTAAAATTTTGGGAGCGTCTATTACACAATTTCGGAAGAAGGAAGAACTCAGTTTAACCAATAAAGTTTCGTCACTTCGTCACTTACAGTAACCGGTCTTAAGTAGCCACAGTCGGTAGTTGCCTTTCCCCAAACGTTCTCAGGATACCATCAATCAACTTTACGTCAAATTGATAACTCCAGCATCTGTTTAGAGCACTGATAATAACTGAGGTCTACGGTCACGATATTTATAGGCAGAGATAATTAAAAAAGATTGTCTGCTACGATGTTGTTATTCTTGTTATGATTATAATGCCGGTTTTTACTACAACGAGGAACTCGACGCTAAATAATAACAGTCGATTGTGAGAGAAAAATCCTCATTCAAGTTTGAGAGGAATAGCCGCAACTTTCTGTGTCTCACGAGTTTCTTGACTTTCTAGACTTCGCAAAAAGGAGGAATCGATTCGACTGTATTTTGTTTACCCGACTGCCGAAGGAGGGTAATGTGTTTATCAGTCTATGTATGTATGTACGTATGTTTGTTCCTATATGGCGTTCCGTCTCGTTCCGACGCGTTTGGTCTCTACCAAACGCGTCGGCCGATTTTGATGATTGGTACGTCAATCGATTCGTCTTAACACTGCGAGTGTCACTAGCTTCATTAAAATTGGACAATAGAAAATGGCGGATTTTGGGCCCCAATTGTGGGGACCCAATATTTTTTTCTTCCAAACCCACCGTGTGTGGTAGCAAAATAAAGGGTTTTAAGAAGTGATTTCAAAAATATATAATACTTATATGTTTAAATGCATCTAATTCGAAAAAAAACTAACTAAAAAGTTATAAATACAAAAAGTTAAATCAAAAAGCCGGAGCTTCTGAGGGAGATCGAGAGTTTCTATGGGCAGTTGTACACGTCAACCAGTAAACCCGTTGCGAATCTAGCAAACGACCCAAGAGCTAGATTGACCCGACACTATACCGAAGATATCCCGGACGTCAGCCTGTACGAGATTAGGATGGCTCTGAAACAGCTTAAAAACAACAAGGCGCCGGGTGATGACGGAATCACGGCTGAACTCCTGAAGGCGGGTGGAAAACCGGTCCTCAAGGCCCTTCAGAAGCTTTTTGATTCCGTCATACTCGAGGGCAAAACGCCACAGGCATGGTGCAGGGGTGTGGTGGTACTCTTCTTCAAGAAGGGCGACAATGCCCGGCTGAAGAACTATAGGCCCATCTCGCTTCTTAGCCATGTTTACAAGTTGTTTTCAAGAGTCATCACGAATCGTCTCGCGCGCAGGTTTGACGATTTCCAGCCTCCCGAACAAGCCGGATTCCGATAAGGCTTTAGCACCGTAGACCACATACATACGCTGCGGCAGGTTATACAGAAGACCGAAGAGTATAACTTGCCTCTCTGTTTAGCGTTTGTGGACTACGAGAAAGCCTTCGATTCGATCGAGACTTGGGCTGTACTACAGTCTCTCCAACGGTGCCAGATCGACTACCGGTACATTGAGGTGTTGAAGTGTCTGTACAAAAACGCCACCATGTCAGTCCGTCTTCAGGATCAGACCTCGAAACCTATCCTTCTCCAGCGCGGCGTAAGACAGGGAGACGTAATTTCTCCGAAACTGTTCACTGCTGCGCTGGAGGACGTCTTCAAGGTTCTGGACTGGAAGGGGCTTGGCATCAACGTTAATGGCGAGTACATCACTCACCTTCGGTTTGCCGACGACATAGTGATCATGGCTGAGACCATGGAGAGCCTCAGTAAAATGCTCGATGACCTTAGTAGAGCTTCCGAAAGAGTGGGTCTTAAAATGAACATGGACAAAACCAAGGTCATGGTGAACGCCCATGTAACACCCACTCCTATCAAGATCGGAGACTCTACACTTGAAGTTGTAGACGATTATGTTTACCTGGGACAAACGGTCCAGTTGGGTAGGTCCAACTTCGAGAAAGAGGTCAACCGTCGAATCCGACTCGGCTGGGCGGCGTTCGGGAAGTTGCGTGGTATCTTCTCGTCCAATTTACCGCAGAGTCTCAAGACAAAAGTCTATGACCAGTGTGTGTTGCCAGTGATCACCTATGGGACCGAGACGTGGTCGCTCACAATGGGCCTTATCAGAAAGCTTAAAGTCACCCAAAGGGCAATGGAGAGGGCTATGCTCGGAATTTCCTTGCGTGATCACGTCAGAAATGATGATATCCGCAGGAGAACCAAAGTTACCGACATAGCCCGAAGAATTGCCAAACTTAAGTGGCAGTGAGCAGGGCACATTGCTCGCAGAACGGATGGCCGATGGGGCCGAAAAGTTCTGGAGTGGCGACCGCGAACTGGAAGACGATACGTTGGAAGGCCTCCCACTAGGTGGACCGATGACCTGGTTAAGGTTGCGGGAAGGCGCTGGATGCGAGACGCACGGGATCGGTCAATGTGGCGACGCCTGGGGGAGGCCTATGTCCAGCAGTGGACGTCTTTCGGCTGAAATGATGATGATGATGATGAAATCAAAAAGCCCGACTGCTTCAAAAGCGAACTAAAAAGACGTAAACAACGAAATAATCATGCTGTGCAGTCGGAGGATACATATTCGCGCGCTGGCTGACCAAAATCTGGTGTATCCTCTGCCTGCACAGCAGGATTATCTCCTTGTTTACGTCTTTTTAGTTCGCTTTTAATGTATTTATTTTTATGTATTTTTAATCAATTTTGATGAACTTCGGAGATATACATCAGAACTCTTCAATAAATGACGGCAAATCAATCGGGATTGCGGCAGTCGCATGTCTGTTTATTGTTTACACCATTTCATAACATAACATCACACTGGTACGCTCTAAAGGGGTACGCAGGTGTGAACAGTACACCCTGGTATACTCTCATTCCACAGTTTTGTTTAAGTTTCATGTTATTGGGTTAATCTATTCTGGCTTCACTTTGGGCATTATTGGTACCTAGCCTATAGAACTGGTCCATCATGTACCACCACTAAAAAGTGAAAAATAAAAAACATTAAAAAAAAATACAACCGACCCCCAAACAAAAACACTAAAAAGTGAAAAATAACTACAATTTCGGAAGTCAGTGTCAAAAAACGAAGAAACGAAAACAGGAACACCGACTTCCGACTTTAAAGTTATTTTTCACTTTGTAGTGTTTTTGTTGTTTCACTTTGTAGTGAGCTCGTGGCTAAATAATAACAGCCGCACGGGTCGATCTTCAAGGTTAAGCAACGCTTGCCGAGGTCGGCTCGTGGATGGGTGACCATTGCAACATAGCGAGTATCCTCCGTGCCTCGGAAAGCACGTTAAGCCGTTGAACCCGACTGTTATTTGAAGATCTTTGACAGTCGTTACGAGTAGTCAGAAGCTTGAGATCTGACACCAGTCTTGCCAAGGTGTATAGTGTTACCCAGTTACTGGTTTGTGGAGGTCAGATAGGCAGTCGCTCCATGTATAACACTGGTACTCAGCTGAATCCGTTAAGACTGGAAGCCGACCCCAACAACAATTAGGAAAAGGCTAGGCAGATGAGTATGAGTGTTTTTGTTTGGAAGACGGTTGTAATTTTTGTAAAAAATGTTTTTTATATAATCACTTGGGTATGAAACATGTTGCCGCTCGGTTAGTCCCAAAAGACCTAAATTTTCTCCAAAAACTCAATCGCATAAGAGTCGCTAAGGACATGCTAGAACACATTGGCTTATTACGTATCTAGCCAGAGCAAAACGATAGCGATTTCTGCGCAATAATTGCTCTTCAATAGAGAAGTTTTAGAGTTTTTGATAGTCTTTTTTAGAAATATCTGCATTTGATTAACCTAGCAATTAGGAAACGAATGTGTAGAACTTACCATACATATTCGCGGGCTAGCTGACCAAAATCTGGTGTATCCTCCGCCTGCACAGCATGATTTTTTCCTTGTTTACGACTTTTTAGTTCGCTTTTGAAGCAGTCGGGTTTTTTGATTTTTTGAATTAAGTTTTTTTATTTATAACTTTTTAGTTAGTTTTTTTCGAATTAGATACATTTAAACATATAAGTGTCATATATTTTTGAAATCACCTCTTAAAACCCTTTATTTTGATACCCCACACGATGGGTTTGGAAGAAAAAAAAAATTTGGGCCCCCACAATATGGCCCCCAAAATCCGCCATTTTTCTATTATCCAATTTTAATGTAGCCTATGACACTCGCAGGGTTAAGACGCATCGATTGAATCATCAAAATCGGCCAACGCGTTTGGTCTCTGGAACGCCATATAGGAACAAACATACATACATACATTCATACTTACATACATAGACTGATAAACACATTACCCTCCTTCGGCAGTCGGGTAAAAAGCGTTTGATCGCGCGATGATTGCTGATTGCTGTTTCTTACATAATAAGCCTCCCGATTGGTCGAGGCTGACCAAGATGACTTATAGTTCATTCGCGTTAAGAAAACAGTTCTTAACGCGAATGAAATATAACAGTACGAGCCATTTAAATGAGTCCAATAGGTGCGGCTTTTAATTGGGCATCCATTTTCTTTCATAATTGATTTTGTCATTAAGAGATTGCTTGTTGGTAATATGATACGACTAATTAGACGACGTCCAATTAGGTACGTTGGAGGTTTGGGAGTTTGATAACAGTAATTACTAATATTATATAGAGGTAAAGTACGGAAGTTTAAGTTTGTAAGAAGGAACCACTGAACCCATTTTGAAAATTGAAAATTCGTTCATCAGTATAAAGCAATTTTTATTCCTCAAAATAAAGGGTCCTGAGGGGTGGCGGTAGCCCACCGCCCACCAAGCGAAGCCATGGGAAAAGCTAGTGGTATAATAAACAAATATCATCGCACGTGTATCTCACGAGGAGTACAGTAGCCATTTCGGTACGTTTACGTAAAAATTTTATGTGAAAGAGGGTATATTGCCCTGCCCGAAAATAATTATATTCCACTACTACCTAATCTAAAATATCATCGCATCTGTATCCCACGAGGAGTACAGTAGCCATTTCGGTACGTTTACGTTAAAATTTTATGTGAAAGAGGGTATATTGCCCTGCCCGAAAACAATTATATTCCACTACTACCTAATCTAAAATATCATCATATCTGTATCCCACGAGGAATACAGTAGCCATTTCGGTACGTTTACGTAAAAATTTTATGTGAAAGAGGGTATATTGCCTTGCCCGAAAATAATTATATTCCACTACTACCTAATCTAAAATATCATCGCATCTGTATCCCACGAGGAGTACAGTAGCCATTTCGGTACGTTTACGTAAAAATTTTATGTGAAAGAAGGTATATTGCCCTGCCCGAAAATAATTATATTCCACTACTACCTAATCTAAAATATCATCGCATCTGTATCCCACGAGGAGTACAGTAGCCATTTCGGTACGTTTACGTAAAAAATTTATGTGAAAGAGGGTATATTGCCCTGCCCGAAAATAATTATATTCCACTACTACCTAATCTAAAATATCATCGCATCTGTATCCCACGAGGAGTACAGTAGCCATTTCGGTACGTTTACGTAAAAATTTTATGTGAAAGAGGGTATATTGCCCTGCCCGAAAATAATTATATTCCACTACTACCTAATCTAAAATATCATCGCATCTGTATCCCACGAGGAGTACAGTAGCCATTTCGGTAAGTTTACGTTAAAATTTTATGTGAAAGAGGGTATATTGCCTTGCCCATAAATAATTGTATTCCACTACTATCTAATACAATCTATGATCTAATTCCGCCCAGCCCATTCCATCATCGGACTACCAGACGTACGGCGATGCGTCATCGGTACATGGAGGATTTCCCACCCATACGCACAAAACGTTTTGGGGACACTTTTATTATGCATACAGCTAAGCAATGGAATTCTCTACCGGAGTCTGTGTTTCCCGATAGCTACATCGACTCTCAATTTTGGGCCATACATTGAGGCAAAGGCTCAGCTGGCAGCTAAAAAGCTGGGGATCCTTGCAAAGGTACTTCACGCCTGAACATGTGTACTACGTGCATGGAGTACTGTTCTCATCTCTGGGACGGATCTGCCAAATACCAGCTCGATGCGCTAGAGTCGATATAAAAGCGGGCAAAGAAGCTCATCAGCGATGAGGCACTGGTTAAGTCAAAGCTCCAGAGCCTTGAACATCGTCGCTGAGTTGCCAGCCTGTCGGTTTTTATCGGTTACATTTCGGGGAGTGTGCGATGGAATTGCATGATCTAATTCCGCCCAGCCCGTTTCATCATCGGACTACAAGACTCTGAATCTGTGTTTCCCGATAGCTAAAATCTAGGGGTCTTTAAGTCAAGAGTGAATAGGTTTTTTCTAGGCGAGCGTGATTCACCGTCGACCACATCATCGCTTACCATTAGGTGAGATGGTGGTAGTGAATTTAACCAATGGTTAAATATGCTAACCATTTCGGTAAAACGCGTTTAATTATCAATTTTTAGTCTAACAAATGGTCAAATAATTAACTCTTTAACTAATTTGACTATTGGCGATGCCAACAATTAATGAATTAACGCGTTTTACTTAAATTTTAAACCAATGGTTAGCATATTAATTAACCATTGGTTGAGTTAACTAGCTGTAGTGTATCTATCTCACTCGCACGTTCGCTTTGTCATCCCCACTTTTCCCCACACAGAGATACACAATCTCGTACGCATCGCGTCATGGCGTCATTATTACGAGAGCCGTTGGCGAGAGTAGACGTGTTGAATTGCCCTATTAAGGCGCCGATTCCCTTGAGTAGCTGATTTTAAAATGAGAATCACGTCTAAACGGCTAGTTGTAATTTATTGGTAAAAATATTTGTTATATTAGACCATTTTCTTAATAATTTCATCTGAGCAAATTTTGAGTTTTATTCGTTGAACATAGTGTAATTAATTTGTAAAGTTATGTCTAAAACGGACAAAAACACGACAATCACAACAAAACCGCTGGGCGTATTTTAATGAAATCGACACCATATCAAAGACAATTTAATTATCTACATTTTGATCTGAAGCTTTTTTTTTTTAAAGTCATCAAATAATAAGAAAAGTACAAAAAACTACTAAATTTCGGGTCGCGCGGGTGAGAAACGAGGGCGCGTTTTGTTCCCTCAAGGTCGTTGGCGTTAGTCGTCGTCTTAAACCGGTCACAACACACTGATAAAAAAAGGGAATTCAAAAGGTCTAAAATCCCGACAGCTTAAGAAACGAACTAAAAAGACGTAAACAAGAAGAAAATCATGCTGTGCAGTCGGAGGATACATCTGGTTTTGGTCAGCCAGCTCGCGAATATATATAATACAATTTTAGCAAACATTTCTTTTTTCGAATTAGGTACATTTAAAAAGAAAAAGGAAAGAAAGAAAAACAAAAACAAACATAAAAACATTTGTGTTATAAATTTTTGAAATCATCCTCTTAAAACCTATTATTTTGATACCCCACACGATGGGTTTGGAAGTAAATTACGCCCCCAGAATCCGCCATTTTTCTATTTTCCAATTTGAATGTAGCCAGTGAGATTCGCAAGGTTATGTAAGACGAATCGATTGACGTAGGAATCATCAAAATCAATGCGGTTGGTCTCTAGAACGCCACGTAGGAATATATATACATAGTCTGATAAACACATTACGCTCCTTCGGCAGTCGGGTAAAACTGGGCCTTACTCAGTGACTAAACAGTATCGTAATCTATTCGTTTAACTATTGGGACGTAAGCTGATATAACTAGCGATAACTGTACCATTGATAATGAAAATACGTAAATCCCCAGTATGTAAATACGAACATCGCTATTTCTCTATTGATTGTTAACTATCTGACCCCCGGGGCTTCGCTTTCGTCAACAAACGTTCGCAGCGTTCGCGTACGTGTCAAACGTTGGCAGGGTCTACTCCTGCCTACCTTGCCTACCCTTTTATGTATCATAAATAGTTTTCTCAGCGCACGCCAAAGAATAAATTTTATAGGCAACATTTTGCTAGCTTGGGTTACATTATTGCAATTTTCATAAGGATCTCTAATTTTTTTGAAAATATATTAGAGCCTATGACACTCAGGAATAATGTAGCTTTCTACTGGTGAAAGAATTTTCAAAACCGGTTCAGTAGATCCAGAGATTATCCCTTTCAACGTCACAAACTCACGAACTTTACCTCTTTATAATATTAGTATAGATATATATATATATATCTATATAATATATATATAGTGCGAAGTGTGATTCATTCATTCATCAGTGTTTCTAGAAAATACAATCAATGATACGCTTTCCAAAGAAAGACGAATTTACGCTTATCAACATCAATTCTGCTGCGGAGTATGTTGCCCCACTTCTTCCCAGCTGTATAGTGATGACGGACGGGCGTTTTGGATACTGTCTTTATGTACAGTCTGACGGCTAAAGAGTGATGATTCGTTCCCAGTCCAATTTGAATTAATGACTTTTATTTTGATTCAATTACATGAAAATAGGTCACTTGCTCGCCTAAATAAGGTGAGCAAGTGATCTTCACAGCTGGCAAAAAGTGGCGCAACATAAAACGAAAACTATGCGTAGGAGTCCGAAGCGAGCTCGGGAGCTTAGGGCACCCCGACACGGATAAGTTAAGTTCGAAAGAGATGACGAGAGCTGAAGTGAGCGAACTCAGCTCCCGTCATCTCCTTCATGTAAGGTTACTTTAGACCCTGCAGACAGAATAGTAATCGTACTTACCTATTCTATATTAAAATCAATGTCAACTTTTTTTTTTTTATAATACATCTCTTTACTATCCTGTTCATTAAGTGATGGGCATTATTCAGAAAGCACGGTCAATTTAATGATTTAGTTTTTTATCATATTGCATACTCATGTTAGGCATTTTTCAAATTGCACTACCACTTCGTCCAAAACATATTTATTTTGTCCCGTGCGAAGCCAGGGTCACGTCGCTAGTATTGATTAAGATGCTTACCTTGTTGCTCAACTTTTTGCTCCCTCGGATCCTCCCATTTAATATAAATCAGTGCGTACCAGTTTCCTGGTTTTGGGTTTTCTATCGTATAGCTATTGTTCTTGCCATCTGACTGGACAGCCAGGGTATACACTGGCTCCCTGTTCGCAGGATCGAAGAAGTCCTTGGGGAAGTCGTACCCGTCAGGGTTCACAGCTGGATAGGATCCGTGCTTGATGTTTATAATCACCTCCTGTGGATCACATGACCCTGTAATTGAAAAAGGGAACATAAATATCAGCTTAAGATTTGATGGTAGAGTCATCATCATCATAATTTTAAACCGAACACGTCCATTGCTGGACATCTAGGCCTTTTTTTTTTTGTTCCGGTGTGGAAAATCCTCATTGGATGTCTTCCGCCCTGGGAGGGTGGAGGAGTCTGTCAGACTCGTAATGACTAAAAACCACCCGGTGTTCCGTCTCACACCTATACCGGGGGTCGCGGGAACAACGATACTTCCGCAACCCCCGCCTCTGCGTGCCTCAAGCTCGGGTTAAGGGGAGTGAGGTGTTGTGACTCCCCCCGCGACGTCTAAGTGTGGCGCGCGAGGAACACTACGCGCCACCACCTCGGGTCCTAATGTGTGGGGGCGACGGAAGTCCCCGAGTCCGTCGCCGTCGCCGTAGGCCTAGATGGGTCCAGCCCATCTAGGCCTGCACCAAGTGTCACCACATCGACCGGATGGTTATGGACGAATGTTTTTATTCATGTGGTAAAATTTTACAGCTGATTGTGATAAATATCGAATAGATGTTATAGGTCACATACTGGCACGTACCTATTTACATGATTGTGTTTTAGTTATCGGCCTGAAAAAACTGATAAATATTTATTGTTTCGAAAACGAACTGACTAAACAAAAACGTTTGTAAATAAACGGTGGATTAGCCTTCAGAAGTTTCATAAGATACCATTCTGGCAGTGATGTATAAAAACATGGAGAAGTCGCAACAGCGTACAGAAAGAGACATACACAGAGAAGTCGATCCGACCATGATCCCATGAAGCTACACGCGCCAGCAATAGGGCCATTCTTGGACAGTGACATACACAAACGACATTAAAAGTATCCACCCAAAAAGTACGTCCTACTTATGCGTCCGTAACCTAATATTTACCTTCACAAAAGCACGCACCGGACTGTTACAGTTTGTATTTGTTTGTTGATATGTCTAACTAATGGGCAGTAGTAGTAGCCACAAAAACGTTTAACCATGGTTAAATATATCAACAGTAACTACCTGGGTTTACCTGACCTACCAAAACTGTTACTAGGGAGTTCGGGACAGCTCCTATATTGGAACAATAATGCACGGTCACAAATAAATATCCCTAATTTTCACAACAGAGTCATGATGGCAAGGTCGCGTCATGGTAGGTGGCAGGGCCATTGACGTTGACCCGTCACGAGGGACCAAGGGTGCCATACACGGGGTCGTCTGGCGCCCATGTGCTGGTTTGGTCCCTGGGGTGGTCATGGCTTACAGTGTGTTCTGGTGCGCTGGCGCTGTGATGGACAGCCGCGGCGGGTTCGCGGTGAGTGCTAACGCATACCCGTGTTCTCGTCATAATCGACACAGGAGGACACCGTAAACTGCACTTTCTCTCCGTGGTAATGCAGTATGCATGAGCATTTCCCCGAACAAAAAAATAAAGAAAAAAGTCGCTTCATGGTTCGTCCCCTGACCCCATACTAATCTAGACAGAGATTGCCTATACAATTAAATACCATAGGAGAATGAAAGATACATTCACAACAGACCCATTTCTTGTTAACGCCCTTGTCATCTTCTTTACAAATGGGATGTGGGTGGTGTGTCTACCCTTAGTAACACAATCGTTTACGAACGACAATTAATTAAGTGGCTATTGTAGAGAAACAGCCCATGCAAGTATTTCTCACATACCTACATTAGTCATATACGAGTAATACTCGGATTGGTCGGGCAAAACGTGCTATTGGGTATTTCCATTTGGAATTTCACAGTGGCATCCATACCCGTATAAGCTTTGGCGCTTGACCACGAAGTAACCTATTCACTCTTGACTTAAATACCCCTAGATTGTAGCTATCGGGCAACAAAGACTCCAGCAGGGAATTCCACTCCTTAGCTGTACGCATAAGAAACGTGTTCCCGAAACGTTTAGTACGTATGGGTGGAGTGTCCACCATGTACCGTTGGCCAACCACCGTACGTCTGGTAGTCCGAGGCGGAATTAGATCATAAAATTCCATCGCACACTCCCCTAAATGTAAGCGATAAACTGAAAAGCTGGAACTCGGCGTCGATGTTCAAGGCTCCTGATGGCTTTGACTTGACCAGTGCCTCATTGACGATGAGCATCTTGGCCCGCTTTCCGATGGACTCCCCCCGCGACGTTTAAGAGGGGAGCATGTGGATTACTCCGCGCCTGATATGTGGGGCTCGACGAAAGTCATCGAGTGCGTTAGCCCTGGACTCATTTAGGAAGGCTGTTAGAGGGCGTTGTACGCCCTTCGCCGACGCCCGGCGCGGCTGTTGCGGATCGGGTGATCGGGTGAGTGGATAAAATTTACCCGCAGCCGCCTTCTGCGAGAGGGCCGTTTCGAAGAAGGATACCACCGCATCCCAGGACTCCTCGTTGCTAACCATGGACTCGACTACGACCGGCAGCGACAGGTCACTGCCTACTTCAGAGATGCGGGCACGACGCGGGTCCTCCCAACCGGCACACTCTGCCAGCGTATGCCGCGCCGAGTCCTCCCGGCAGTTAACGCAGTGGTGACACCGGGCGTTCGGCTCCCTGTTTATGCGACACAGTTACTTCCCGAAGCAAACCATGCCCCGAGAGCACCTGCGTCACCCGATTCGACAGGGAGCCGGACCTCCTCCCGAGCCAGCGCTCGAGCACTGGTGGAACCGCCTCTTGGTCACGAGGCTAGGCACGAGAGGTAGGTCGTGAGGACCTGTCCTGCCATTCCGCCACCAGGACCTCGAGAAGCTGAGACCAACGCAACTCTTTATGTCGCTGTATCAGCCCTTCGTCCCGCGCCCGCGCTCCCTCGTGCCCCCGATACAGTGCCGCAAGTACCTTCGCCTCCAGTTCCCAGGGCGGAGATCCAGCCAGTACGCAAGCCGCCTAGTAGGAGATGGTGCGATACCTCCTGATAACTCTGGCGGACATCGCTCTCTGTGGCTTCCGCAGAACAGCGATGCTACCGGCCGTCAAGTCAGCAGCCAAGATCAAGGCCATCCAACCGCCGCGCCCAACAACTTGCGCGCCAAACGCCGGAATTGGGGGCCGAAATCCCACCGGTTGTCGAGCACCAATCCTAGGTGGCGGCGCCCACCGGGGGCCATGAAAGACCATGGCCTCCGACTTGTTAAGGGCTACCTTCAGGCCTTCGTATGCGATTCACCACCTGTGAGACCGCAGCCGTCGCCAGAAACGCTGCCTCCGTGAACGAACTCGCCCGAACGATGACCAGCGTAGATTGGGGTGTCCCAACGTAGGACGTGACGCGGGGCTGATCTAAATCAGCCCCGCGGAGAAGCGGCGATAGGGTGCCTCCCTCGATGATACTGCAGTGACGCCCGAATACAACTCCAGGGAAGGGTGTTGAAGGCGTTGGAAATTCCCAAGGACACCGCCAACATCACCACACCCGGGACACCGCTTCCATCGCCAGGCCTCTCACCTGCGATTTTGCATGGATGGTGGAGCGCCCGTGCCGAAAGCCGAACTGACTTTCGTCCAGGTGCGGCCCCTCTCTGTACAAGTGGGCGACAAGGCGGGCAGCGATTTTCCGCTCGAAAAGCTTACCCACCTCGTCTAGCAGCACTATGGGCCGGTACGCGGACGGCAAGTACTCAGCGCGTCCTGCCTTTCTGAGCAGGACCAGACGACCAGATTTCCACAAAGTGGGAACTGGCCCCACTCAAGGTGTGTTTTCCTTATTTGTGAATATGTTTCACACCCTCAAGATCGGTGTTAATGTTTTGACTGTTGAGGACTCTGAGGACTGTTGAGGACTGGACTCCTCTCGCTTAAGAGTGGGCTATAAATGCCATAACTCACAACGCAGGCATTATGGTGCTTCTATTTTTGGTTCTAGTATAGGAAATGCTTTTGGGATGTTTTCCTTTCAAAGTTTTGAAATCAGAAGTGATGAATTGAATTGCACAATTTAACCCCAAACTGACAACTCGTAAGTCGGGGCTGTTGCCACCGGACCATCACTGCTCTACAAACCATTAACGGTGGGCACTTTGCACTACTATTCACAGCACATGACATTTGTGTACGATTCCCATCATTCACATCTGTTCCAACTTGACGCGGCAGATCTCACATGCTATTTTAAAGCCCGAATATAGAATACACGTTTACCTGCCGTTGTTGTACTAGGTATATTTATCTGTACATGTAAAAACTCGGTAACATTCCCCATGGGTTTAGGCAGTAACTATGCGATGCCTGCCTAGGGTACGATCGTAATGAATTTTGGTGGTCAAACACGCGCGCGCCGGTTGCGTTCAACCTGACCTTTTCGAAGGACGTCTCCGAAAAGGTCAGTGTTCATAGAACTAGTTCTAGTCAGTATTAACAGCTAAAACTACGATTTTAAGAAAAACTGCTTTTTTTGTCAATAGAGTTGGTTTTTGCACAGCGAGGCGATGGATGCAATGATTAATTTCAAACATTTCGTAAATGCATGGTGTGGGTTGATATGGTAAACATTGCTTTATGATGTTCAATATTGTTGACTTATTATCAAGAATGTTTGCATTGATTATTCTATCAATATAGTTGGGTACAGTTGTGACAGAGATTTGACCTTTAATTAAGAAATACTGGTTTTTTGATTCGTTTAAAGCTCATTCTAATAATGATTATTTTATCTGCTAAGTGTTTGTTATATGCTGGTCGCGGATAAGTTTGAAAAAGAGTTACCGTGGCCCTGGCTCAAGTAACTGAAGGAACACGGGTGGGTTTTAGTCGGTAAAAGTCTGACACACCCGTCCGCTTTACCCAGAGCGGGCAAAGTCATTGGATGATTTCCCAACGAAAAAAAAACGTGTTATATGCTATATTCTATGATAGATATACAAAAAAAACTGTAGATAATGTCTCCAAGGAGTCTTTCAATTTCGAAAAAAGTAACTGGCTGGCTGAGTATTGCTGTGCTACATCTAAACCTTACGCTAGGATCTTGGAAATGTTAAAATTATCTGTGGAATATTGAGACAATTGCGTGTAAAGCTAATATAACTCCAAGAAGGTAGTCAGTTACAAATATTGGTACCGTTGTGACCGTAGCACAGCACATCTCAAAAATTCCATTCAAGTACCCTGAAAACTAACACCAATAACCGTCTCGTTATTGCTCAACACAAGTAATGAAGCAGGAAGTCTGTCAATTACCCGCAGACAAGACGGTCACTTGACGCAGCATAGCAACGAGTAACACAGTAAGTGCAATGTTGTGGGTGTACTTGCATCATAACTGAAGCGGTGCTAAAATTAGTGCTTGCAACCGTGATAATTTATACAGTTAGCAAGGTTATATTTATAAAAAGAACTAAGTAAGTAAGTACTTGAAGGGACGGTTTTGAACTTCGAATAAATTTTTAAGCTTGTTTCTTTGTTCAAGTACTGTTTAAGTACTAGCCTTTTGGCCAGTGTGTTACTGGAAGAGATATTATCAGTATCTACTGGTTTGAATTCAGAAGTAGGTAATGGAAATGTTTTTAATTTTGAACCAACAAAAGGTTGTATGTAAGAGATTGCCCTGTTCAATAAGACCATCCATTGTACACTCATTTTGATTAATGTATCCTGTGCGTCTATTATATTATTTTTTTTAATCTTATGTACTGTACTTATCCACCAGTACTGTCTTTTTTGAATATCACAACTATGTATAGTCATCGACAATCTGCTTAGCCGCCCTGAAATTAGCTGCAATGGCTGCGCAGTAGTATATCTCATACAAAAACAGCACTGATCCATGCTTAGCGCATCGGAAAGCCAACTTCAGGGCGTCCTAGAAGTTTGGCGAGAACTTGACTATGTTTGGATCTCACCTGTATCAATGAGAACTTATAAATAAGCTGTATTCATGCAGTATTTGAATTATAATATACATTCCAGTTGCAGCATGCCATTCTGCAGAACAAGACCTGGATAAAACTTTTAAAATAAAAAGTGTTAGCAAGACACCTACCAATGTTATTTAAATGAAGCTCCTCGGATTGGAAGGTGAAGCGAGCATCGGTGACATCCCTCATAACAGGGTAGAACACAACAGAAACGGTGCGGTAACTTCTAAACATATATACATCGGTGGCAATCTGCCTGGTAACCAAATGATAATCATCTAGTAACACCGTGCGGGTCCGGGTCAACTGTTCAAGTATCCTCTTCCTGTTCGCATCATCTTCTATTTTCTCTTTATCACAAAGAATTAGATCGGTGCACACAAATAATAATACAAAAAATAGGCAAACTCTCATTTCGACGATTAACGCCTACCTGCCTACAACACGTCCCGATTACAAGTGTGCAACATCAACAGACACTAAAAAGATTTATATCTTAATTCGAAACTATTTACAGAAAATCTACAATCATATAAATATTTTAAATATACTCGGTTTTGCGTACGAACACCGCATCGACTTCGACCACAGAGTACTTTTTTATATATGAAATAGAGGTCTATCTCCGCTACAAAATTGAGAAACGGAAAGTGTCGCCCTCTGGATGCAGGTTTTGGAACTATTGCCAACATACTTGTTTTAATAAATTTTAGGGAACAAAAAGTGCCACGGTTCGCGAGAATCGAACCAGAATTCTTTTGTTTGTCAGTCTGACTCTGTGCGATTAGGCTATTCAGACGTTGCTTATGAGAATGAAAATTAAGATTACTTGCTGGTACTTATTTCAAATTGTACATCATGAATACTGCCATCTCTGTGCTGGTTGTCTAGTTAACGTACGATATAATGACGACAAATTAAAATGTCATTTAAATGTATGGAGTGGCAATACTTTTGGTGTCCAACCTAATTTTATACACTTATATTAGAACAAAATTACTCGTTTGCCACTATTAAGATTGTCACCCCTGACTTCGACCGTCAGACGAGACGACCGTCCTTAATCAATCAATCAACAAACTATACGTCAATGTCAACTTGGTATTAGCAATGTCAATAAACAAACCACAAACAAATCTGTATATTTTTAAAAGGTTTAGACACCAGTCTTTCAGTTACTAACCATAAACTTATAAAATGAATAGAATTCATTAATTAATTCTCCTTGACAGAATGAGACGAAAATCAGATTGAAACTGTGCCTCAAAATCAATCATGTTATAACCTATTTACTGAAGAAAAACTAATAGGTAAACGAACCACAAAAAAGGCTTTTACAGTACAGTGTCTTCTTTGCTGTCACTAAAATCTGAAATAAAAAATATCATGAGAAGATGTTTAATTCATACAACAACCAACAGTAACCACATGCATAAATATATCAAACATTTAAATTATTATTTTCTTTACTGTATTTTACAACAATATTATTACATGAATATTTTTAATGTTTAAACAAAATATATATATACATCCGAATAAAGAACCTCCTTTTTTGGGAAGTTAGTTAAAACAAAAATCAATGGCCAAGCGACATTAGAAAGCATCTCTAAAGACTCAAAAGAATGATAATAAATTATAGAGTGCTTGTTGCGTTGTAAGGCTTAGCACGCACTGCGATTTTTATTCTTGTGATTTTTCCGCTCATTCTGCGACCTATGGAATTGTATGAAGCTGCACGCATTGCAGAAGAAAAATTGATCAGAAATAGTACAAAAAAAAATAAAAATCGCAATGCATGTCAGGCCTAAGGTTGTATTTTTAAAAAGTGTGCAACTCCGTACATTGTCGAACACCAAACTGCACAATGCACTTCACGATGCAAAAGATAGACATAGACGGCGAAAATTAGCGAAAGAAAAGTTGTTTTCACGACGACCATGGCGCCACGTCGATCGCTGTTGAGTACTGGACCGTAAATTAAATATATATTTCTAAAGGGCGGGGCACAATCGGAAGCGTTACAAAATGTCATTGAAAGATCATGGGCATTCTGTACTCACTGACAGCGGTGAAAATTATCAAATGAATGAGTGAGTGAATGATTTGAAGCTTAGTGTTGCTACAGCTCGAGTTTACCTCGAAATACGGCAATATGCTATGAAAGTTTATGATTTTGTCGAAAGTGCCACTGGTGTTCTCGACAAACTTCTTGGCCACCCTGAAGTTGGCTACAATAGCTGCGCAGTAGTTAATCTCATAAAAAACCGCACCGTTTCGTGCCTTGCGCATCGGAAAGCCAAGTTCAGGCACAGAAGTTGGGCGAGTGCTTTAATAACCAGCCAGCAGCTTGCGGAATTACTTCGTCCGGTTCACTTCAACAAGTTTGCCAAGGCGCTGGACCATAAGTAATGAGCGCCCGAGAAGCTCCTTTTCGTGTATTAACGGTTTTAGAGTGGTCGTTGTTTTTATTTAGAATTGATAATCGATTTTTAAGAAATTTGGAAAATTATTCTTTAAGGGAATCTTTCAACAAAGTTCAGCTTTACAGAGGTAATTATAATGTTTGAGTATGGCATCCCAGAAACGTTTTTGCAACTGCGAGCTCGGCGCGCGCATGTCTCGCTCTTCCCTATAAAATTCAGAAGTTTGCAATAAATAATGGCTTCGACTGTAAATTCGAAGCAAACGGCCGTAAACGGTGACCTATCGTCAAGAACAGTTCCGTGTAAAAAATCTAAAATGGAAAATAAAGTTGCCGTTGTTTTGGGTGCTCAATGGGGAGACGAGGGAAAAGGAAAAGTTGTGGATTTATTGGCTGTAAACTGTGACATCGTGTGCCGTTGTCAGGTTAGTTATATCTTTATTGTTTTTCTAATTAGAGTTCCAATAACATTGTATTTTTCAAGAAGTACTTCGTTTCTATTAAACATTACCTTGGACTTGATCTCCACCGCTATGTTTATGGATGATATTTTGAGGTTAGATGAGGCACGAGAATTAACGCGATTAATTGATTTTATCGTGTTTTCATTACGTTATCATGTTTCTGGCTACGAAAACAGAATACAGATATTTTGAAAAGCCTTTGGTTTTGGCGGCGCGCCAGAATTTGTTTGAAAACATGTGAATAGTGAACACAATGTTTTTGTATGATTTTGCGAATACTAGACGCGTGCCAAGTGTCTTAGCGGGAACAGCTGAAAACTGCTGTGCGCTAGTTCAATATTGCGTAAACCCGCCAGTTCCGGTCATCATTATGTAACAATTATATTTATATTCAGCAATTTTTCTAAATATTTGTAAAGTCATGTGACAGAATGGTTACATATAGTTTTTATATTCGTACATAGACCTTGTGGAGTGTGCTTACTAATTGTGGATTACTGCCAAGGTCTGGGACGTTTATTGTTGTTATGCTGTGATTATTTCTTAATTCTCCACTATTTAGACTAGGGCTCTATCTAATTATAAATTTGATATTATTCTTGCTAAAAGAATGTTTGACACTTCAAGGAACAACTACTCTTCAGGTTTGGAAATTACTAAATACAATTGCATCTATGATATTGGTTTTATGTATGGAATTACTAGGTACTATTCAATTGCACATGCCTAAAGCTCTAATACAATATGTTGCATTGTTTGGTTTGATTGCATTTTACATTGAATTGATTGTTATTTTTCTAATCTAATTTTTGATTTATATCAAAATAAATAACAACTGGTGGTCTTACAATGTTTTTAAAAATGGAATGTCACCATTGATTTCATGGTAGGTACATTAAATGTAACTACCATAAAAATGAGCCATTTTAATTTCAAAAATGGAAAAGCTTTTTTTTTTTTTTTGATTTGTCTGCATACCTATGACTCATAAAATAAATAACTAATAATAATACAATTAATTACTAAAACACATAAATTAATTCCACAGTTATTGATTCATTTATGTAGGTAATAAGTTTATTAGACGCATAACTTAAACAAATGATACATAGTAATAATATCTCATTTAAAATCTAGTTTTAACAGGAACCAACTCGCTACGGTGACACTATTCATATTTAATGTTAATTATTGACTCTGAACTTTATATTAGATGATGTCTCAGCCTAGGTATTTTATTTTATATATATCTAAATTTATACAAGGTCATATGGCACCTATAACTATTATCTGTATCTCAAATGTTTATTTTGTCTATTGAAAAAATTCAAAAATAGAACAGCTGAAAAGATAGCTATGGGTAGCAACACGCAACAGAGGTGAACAACCTTTCAGCATAATTATATTATAAGTAACTAAAGAATACTTTATTTTGCTATCAGTAAAATTAGTAGTCATTCAATTCAAACCAATTAGTTTGAATTAAACTCTTTTTCTTCAAGCAAATAATTATAGGCCATTATTTTTTTGCCCATTGCAATTTAAATTACCTATCGCACTAATAAATTGTGAATAATTCTGCCCCATCATCACTTGTATTAAATTATCTTAGCAAAATAGTATGTATATTATGTAGTAATAAGGAAATGTATGTAATCACAATGTTATGCAAAATATGCATTAATTGCAGGTCAAGTTCAATATTGCAATAAAGATTGCAGTTTTGGTATTGATAATATAATAATTTATTGAATATTTGTTTTGAGTTCATAGATCAAAGTCCACAATTTATATTGTAGAAGATGTTTTTTGGGCACTTGGTTGAAAACATTATCTCCTTTTTGCTTTCTTAGAAGAAAGTAAAAGGAGATAATGTTTTCAACCAAGTATATTTTAAGAAGGTCGCGGTATATAAAGCTAGCGTCACACGGTAAGCAGGGCGAGGGTGTGACCTAGACTAGATGGTGTCTCCCTCATGGAGCAAAAACTATCTTGTAGTACAGTAGACACATCTCTTTTACTTTTCTTCATGCACGTATATTTTGTGAAGGTCGCGGTATATAGCTCGCGTCACACGGTAGGCAGGGCGAGGGTGTGACCAACAGCGATATTTTTGTCCAGTTTATCAATAATTTACGTCACAGAGATCTATCAATTCAGATTGACTAGAAGGTCTGATCATGGAGCAAAAACTATCTTGTAGGACAGTAGACATATATCTCTTTTAATTTTCTTCATGCACGTATATTTTGAGAAGGTCGCGATATATAAAGCTAACATCACACGGTAGGCGGGGCGAGCGTGTGACCGACAGCGATATTTTTGTCCAGTTTATCAATAATTTACGTCACAGAGATCTATCAATACTGATTGACTAGATGGTCTGATCATGGAGCAAAAACTATCTTGTAGGACAGTAGACATATATCTCTTTTAATTTTCTTCATGCACGTATATTTTGAGAAGGTCGCGGTATATAAAGCTCGCGACACACGGTAGGCAGAGCGAGGGTGTGACCGACAGCGATATTTTTGTCCAGTTTATCAATAGTTTACGTCAGAGATCTATCAATACAGATTGACTAGATGGTCTGATCATGGAGCAAAAACTATCTTGTAGTACAGAAGACACATCTCCCTTTTACTTTTCATCATGCACGAATATTTTGAGAAGGTCGCAGTAAACAAAACTCGCGTCACACGGTAGGCGAGGCGAGGGTGCGACCGACAGCGATATGCTCAGTTTTTCAATAATTTACGTCACACCGATCTATCAATACAGATTTTCCAGATGGTGTCTCCCTCATGGAGCAAAAACTACCTTATAGGACAGAAGACACATCTCCCTTTTACTTTTCTTCATGCACATGTATTTTGAGAAGGTCGAGGTAAAAAAAGCTCGCGACACACGGTAGGCGGGGCGAGGGTGTGACCGACAGCGATATTTTAGTCCAGTTTATCAATAATTTACGTCACAGAGATCTATCAAAACATATTGACTACTAGATGGTGTCTCCCTCATATAGCAAAAACTATCTTGCAGGACAGTAGACATATCGCTCTTTTACTTTTCTTCATGCACATATATTTTGAGAAGGTCGCGATATATAAAGCTCGCGTCACACGGTAGGCGGGACGAGGGTGTGACCGACAGCGATATTTTTGCTCAGTTTTTAATCATTTACGTCATACAAATCTGTCAATACAGATTGCCAAGATGGTATCTTTACCATAGAGCCAAAACTGTTGGAAATGCCGCCTACATTCCACCTTTGATCATTTTGTTTAGGGTCGGCGGCGCAGTCTCAATTTTTTGCCATCTCAGCAGTCAGCCCCACAGATATAAATCTTACTAGATGACGCGATTGTACGTACTTCGCGTGTCAAAAAACGGAGTAAAATTACGATCAATGATCGTAATTTGAGATTTTCATTTAGCATTATCGGCGCCGAAAATCCACCGAAATCTAGAAAAATGCCGTTTTATGCCATATTGAGCTGAAAAGACTGTATAGACAAAGTTGGTCGAGGCATTGGAAATGTTTTCTTTCATTGGTAAGTAAATTTGTTTTTAAATTGTGTGAAAAATGGCACGTTTGGTTTTCATACAGATGAAGTGACTTGCGTTATCTAGTTAGATTTATGTCTGTGGTCAAAACGCCTTTTCAAGCCATACCATCTTTCTTAAGACGGTACCCTGACCAAAAAATCGACATGAGATATGAGCATTCCTATTGGTCTAGCGGCACTGGTGGCGCAAGAACAGTAGTGAATACGCCCAGATTTTAGAATAAAATCTTATAAAAATCGAATTTTGGTCTTTTGAAAAAAAATAATCTACAAAAATGTTCGTTATTAAATTGTCTATCCATTAGTGTTAGTACAAAAAAATAATTAATGAACACTTTACGAGGAGATGCATAATATCAATAAATATTTTTCATTTTTATGTTTTTTTGGAAGGAGATTAGTGAAATATATACAACATTAAAAAAAAAAACTAAATCTACCATTTTAGAATCAATATTATGTAGAAATTTAATGTATTTTTATTAATTGATATTTCTTTTTAAATAACGAGTAGATAGCTCCTAAAAACAGCACAAAAACGGCTTGCGCGGCGTTTTGCTGGGGGTACCGCCTTAAAGTCCATCCTTCATTTCTTCGGTCTTCTCCTCACTCCTCATTACTTTTGTGAGACGCGCAGTCTATATTTTTCTTCACACATTTATTTACATACGATACGAGAATAGCTCTTGATTACCTACGTTACCTACACATATATGGTCGGAGAAGTTGATATGATCGGGGCACAAAGACGGGGTGCGCCGGACGTAGTTACTAATAAAACGCGAAGGCTTGTTTGCTATCTGAAAATAACGGAGAAATTTCAATATTGTAGTAACAAAATGTACCATCTGCATAGCGTTTTTGCCAATTATGTTGTGGTCAGCTATTCAGCTTCCAGTCTAACAGGATGCATCTGCCTATCTTACCTCCACAACCCAGTAACTGGGTAATACGATGCCCCTTTGGCAAGACTGGTGTCAGATTTTCTGGGTTCTGACTATCCGTAACGACTTTCATAGATCTACAAATGACAGCCGGGACCAACTGTTTAATATGTCTTGCGTTGCGGTCCAGTGGATAAGGGTTTGTCCCCAACACCACGCCACGACATCGTCAACGTGGAACGAAGCTATGTCACGGGGCGATGGATCGACGTGACGTGCAAATCCACGTTACGGCTACATTAGCGCGGCATGACGCGTCGTACGTCGTCGGAAGCGGTACGTGACGATGCGCTCGCTAAGTTGATGTTCAAATGTCTTAGCGATGAGTTGTACAAAAAAGATGTCATAATTTATGACATCTCTTTTGCACAACTCATCGCTACGACAGCATTTATGACTCATAAAATGATGTAAATTTCAGAAATTACAAGAAACTAAACGTTGTTTCGTTCTGTCAGAAATGCTGAAAATTGTACGGGAATATTTTCAAGGCACGACAACGTGTTATGTTGCGTGGCATCGTGACGTATATTTTTACCCGACTGCCGAAGGAGGGTAATGTGTTTATCAGTCTATGTATATATGTATGTTTGTTCCTATATGGCGTCCCAGAGACCAAACGCGTTGGCCGATTTTGATGATTCGTACGTCAATCGATTCGTCTTAACCCTGCGAGTGTCACTGGCTACATTAAAATTGGACAATAGAAAAATGGCGGATTTTGGGCGCCATTTTGTGGGGGCCCAATTTTTCTTCCAAACACATCGTGTGGGATATCAAAATAAAGGGTTTTAAAAGTTGATTTCAAAAATATATAATACTTATATGTTTAAAGGTACCTAATTCGAAAAAAAAAACTATTTAAAAAGATAGAAATAAAAACAAAGTTAAATCAATAAACCCGACTGCTTCAAAAGCGAACTAAAAAGACGTAAACAAGGAGAAAATCATGCTGTGCAGGCGGAGGATACACGAGTTTTTTTGTCAGCCAGCACGCGAATATGTATCCTCCGACTGCACAGCATGATTTTCTCCTTGTTTACGTCTTTTTAGTTCGCTTTTGAAACAGGCGGGTTTTTTGTTTTTTTTGTAATTCTGAAATAGCCAAGTCAGAGAGGTCTTTGGGGTTCCCAAAAGCGGCTTAATTAACAGATGATAAACTGCTTTTTTCTTTTTCGTGTAAGATGTGGTCACACATCTTACACGAAAAAGAAAAAAGCAGTTTAATGTGCTTTCTGAGGCACAGAGGAATCTTGGTATGGTCACTCATCCACGGACCGACCTTGCTAATTGAAAGTAAGCACTAGAGTCGATCGAAAAGCGAGCCAAGAGGCTCATCGGCGATGAGGCGTTCGTCAAGTCAAAGCTCCAGAGTCTTGAACATCGTCACCGAGTTGCCAGCTTGTCGGTTTTTTATCGGTTACATTTCGGGGAGTGTGCGATGGAATTGCACGATATAATTCCACCTAGCCCGTTTCATCATCGGACTACCAGACGTACGGCGATGCGCCATCGATACATGGCGGGGATGTCAAAACGTTTTGTGCGTATGGGGGGATGTTGGTACATCCCCCCATACGCACAAAACGTTTTGGGAACACTTTTATTATGCGTACAGCTTAGGAATGGAATTCCCTGCCGGAGTCTGTGTTTCCCGATAGCTACAATCTAGGGGTCTTTAAGTAAAGAGTGAATAGGTTATTTCTAGGCAAGCGTGTTTCACCGTCGACCACATCATCGCTTACCATCAGGTGAGACTGTGGTCAAGCGCGAGCCTACAGGTAAAAAAAAAAAAAAAACGTAATGGAAGATCAAAATTTTGTAGCACAATATAATTGATAACGTATACTTTTTATATAGTTAAAAGATAATTGCAGTTGCGAATATAGCAGATACCGAAGTAGAGTTACTTCAGTTATCTTCAAAAGTAAGGAAGTGGTGTAATCTAAAATAAACAACTGATTCTTGTGTCCTTCACTTCGTATTTTCACTATCGAAAGAAAATTACTGTATGTTGAAAATAATCAGTATGTTGTGTAATATTATACCTACTCTCAATTGTGCGCAATAAGGCTTAGTACGCACTGCTGTTTTTACCCGACTGCCGAAGGAGGGTAATGTGTTTATCAGTCTATGTATGTATGCAGGTATGTATGTTTGTTCCTATATGGCGTTCCAGAGACCAAACGCGTTGGCCGATTTTGATGATTCATACGTCAATCAATTCGTCTTAACCCTGCGAGTGTCATAGGCTACATTAAAATTGGACAGTAGAAAAATGGCGGCTTTTGGGCGTCATATTGTGGCGGCCCATATTTATATATAACACTTATATGTTTAAATGTATCTAATTCGAAAAAAAAATAACTAAAAAGTTATAAATTAAAAAAAGTTAAATTAAAAAATCAAAAAACCCGACTGCTCAAAAAGCGAACTAAAAAGTCGTAAACAAGGAAAAAATCAAGCTGTGCAGGCGGAGGATACACCAGATTTTGGTCAGCCAGCCCGCGAATATGTATCCTCCGACTGCACAGCATGATTTTTCCCTTGTTTACGACTTTTTAGTTCGCTTTTTGAGCAGTCGGGTTTTTTGATTTTTTGATTTTTATTCGCATGATTTTTGCCGCACATTCTGCGACACATGGAATTGTATGAAGCTGAACGCATTGCGGTAAAAATCCGCGCGGAAATAGGTAATACAGCAACAAATCCGTGTTTTGCCACTGCTACGCGGCGGGGATTAAATTCGTGCCAATAATTGAGCTCTATGAACAAGTAAATCAATCTGCCTAGCCTTTTCCCGATTATGTTGGGGTCGGCTTCCAGTCTTACCGGATTCAGCTGAGTACCAGGTGTTTTACATGGAGTGACTGTCTATCTGACCTCCACAACCCATTAACTGGGTAACATGATACCCCTTGGCAAGACTGGTGTCAGATCGCAGGCTTCTGACTACCCGTAACGACTGTCAAAGATCTTCAAATGACAGCCTGGACTAACAACGGCTTAACGTGCTTTCCGAGGCACGGGGGAATCTCTGTATGTTGAAATGGTCACCCACGTCCCATCCACGGACTGAACTCGTCAAGCGTTTCTCAACCTTGAGGATCAACCCATGCCGCTGTTATTATTTAGCCACGGGCACAGACAAAAATCGCGCGGTATTTTATCTGCAGTGCGTGTTAGATATGATTCAGTACACAGATAAAAAATCGTACGAATTTTATCCGCGCGGCTAAAAACCGCTATGCGTGCTAAGCCTTAATGAAACATGCACGCTGCTCAAAAATAACAGAGCCACCATCTGTTATTTTTACGGGACTAGAATATAATAAATCTGCTTATCTGGCATTCTGGTTGTATCACATCAATACAAGTTAAATCAGTATAATATTAATATTCGCAACGGATCTTTGTGTCTCTGAATTGGCTGCAAGACCCTGCGCAGTAGCTATTTTGGCGTCAATATTGAAAGTTAAGACAGCATTGTATAACTGTCTCTTTCACTCGCTTACGTTTTTTGCATCATCCTATCTCGCTTACTCTATGCAGTTTATTCGATGACAAACTGTTTTATGCGCAATGGTTGACAGAGCCAACATCAGAAACTAATCAGAAAACGAAACGAAAAAGATCCGCTGTGAATATTATACCAGTATTTTATTTCAAGCGAATACCTCTGACTTCCTCAACCTACCCACTGGGTAACACAAAATCTCTTGGCAAGACTGGTTCCAAAAAGGTAACGCACATTTTTTTTTTCAAAAAAATACATATTTTTTGTAAAAAAAACGATTTTGTTTTTATCTTTTTAGTTGTGGTACCTAATGAGCAAGTTTTTGTAAGGTGTATGCAAACAGTTATGCCAGACTAGATTACCAAAAACACACAAAATAACACAAAAATTTAACATAACCGCTGAAAAGAGAGTGTACCAGGGTGAACAGTACACATCTGCGTACCCCTTTAGAGCGTACCGGCGTGATGTTATGTTATGAAATGGCGTAAACAATAAACAAACAGACTTGCGATTGTAGCGATCCCGAGAGATTTGCCGTTGTTTATTGAAGAGTTATCTATCTACTATATAAAAATAAGTCGGGTTTCTCCCTGACGCTATAACTCCAGAACGCACGAACCGATTTCCAAGGTTTTGCATTCGTTGGAAAGGTCTCGGGCTCCGTGAGGTTTATAGGTAGGGTAGGGTATGGTAGTGTAGGGTTGGGTAGTGTAGGATTGGGTAGTGTAGGGTCGGGTAGGGTAGATAAATGTTTGGTCTTTTTATGGCAAAACAAAGAGGATCTACCTATCTGTAACATCTCGCACTCTGTTGTAATTTGACCTATGTTTACAAATAAAGCATTCTGATTCTGATTCTGAAAATAATACAAAAATCTTAAATTTTAACTTTCAAAAAATCTAAATTGTTTCACCTAGTAAATAGTTTTGAGGTAGTAGACACATAAAAAAAATATACTTAGTCGAATTGATAACCCCCTCCTTTTTGAAGTCGGTTAAAAATGACCTAGAGCTGAACCAACCAACGCGGTCAGTTTTTTTTTGCCGAAGATTCTCTTGTCAATTTATCGACAGTGCTAAAAAGCCTACAGCCTACAGGAGCCGTAAGGAAAATATTTTAAAAGAACTTGTGTGAATGTTTAGCCTACCGCAGTTTTATTGTAAACAGACGTCACAATTTATTGCTAGCATCAGCTCAGCCGTTCGTTTACAGAACACAACAGCCGTTATTAATAAAGAATAAAACGTGTGTTTGTGGTTGGGGAATTTAAAAAGCGAAGCGAATTCGATGTGGCATTGTAGTTCAGATTTTGGTCAGTCAGCTCGCGAATATGTATCCTCCGATTGCACAGCATGATTTTCTTCTTGTTTACGTTTTTTTAGTTCGCTTCTTAAACAGTCGGGCTTTTTGTTTTTTTTTTTGTTGTTTTTGGTATTGTTAGGAGAAGGTTCTAAAGAAAAGTACCAATTTTTATTGTAGGTAGGGTAGGTAGGTAGGGTTGGGTAGGCAGTTGACGGGAGCGAAGTCGCGGGGTCAGCTAGTAGAATAAAAACCGGCCAAGTGCGAGTCGGACTCGCGCACGAAGGGTTCCGTACTTGGTAAATTGCGGTTTACGATTAATGACGTATTAAAAAAAAACTACTTACTAGATCTTGTTCAAACCAATTTTCGGTGGAAGTTTACATGGTAATGTACATCATATATTTTTTTTAGTTTTATCATTCTCTTATTTTAGAAGTTACAGGGACACACACACACATTTTACCACTTTGGAAGTGTCTCTCGCGCAAACTATTCAGTTTAGAAAAAACATACTTATATTAGAAACCTCAATATAATTTTTGAAGACCTATCCATAGATACACGTATGGGTTTGATGAAAAATTTTATTTTTTTGTTTCAGTTTCCAAAATTTATTGTTTTTTTTCTATTATTGTGTGAAAATCTTAATGCGGTTCACAGATTACATCTACTTACCAAGTTTCAACAGCATAGTTCTTATAGTTTCGGAAAAAACTGGCTGTGACATACGGACGGACAGACAAACAGACATGACGAATCTATAAGGGTTCCGTTTTTTGCCATTTGGCTACGGAACCCTAAAAACAAAGTAAACATAAGGCATGCCCTTGTAATTCAACATAAAAGAGAATAAAATGGAAATATAATTGCCAGCGTAAAGTTTCTTAAACAATCAGTTGTTACTGTTGACAAAGCAAATATTTTGCAACTGTTGAGAGACTTGGTTTGTTTGTGTTTCACAATATTGTGTCAGTTTGTTTATTTGAAGCGGTAGGATAGACAATTAGATGGAGAAATCTGTAACTTATTTGTCACAAGGCTGCTAGCTTTTGTTATTTGATTGAATTTCTAATCTATATATATCAAAATCAATGCCACTTTTCGTTGTAATTTTATTAACGACTAGCGGACGCCTCGCGGTTTCACCCGCGTAGTTCCCGTTCCCGTGGGAATACTGGGATAAAAAGTAGCCTATGTCACCCGGGGATAGTGTAGCTTCCCAACGGTGAAAGAATTTTTGAAATCGGTCCAGGAGTTTCGGAGCCTATTTGGTACAAACAAACAAACAAAAAAATCTTTCCTCTTTATAATATTGGTATAGAAAAGCGTTTTTTTTTTCGTTCTTTTTTTATTATTTTATTTTGTTAACTCAAGAACGGGCTCACCTATCCAAACCAAATGTTTAGGCTTTGTTCGGACTATTTAGTGGATGGTTTATGTTTTTCTTTTTTTTTTCGTTTCAGTAGGTAGGGTATGGTAGTTTAGGTAGGTAGCCTGGCCGGGAGCGAAGCCGCGGGGGTCAGCTAGTAGTAACATAATTAGTCCTACAGCAAAACTTATTACATGTACTTATAAGAATTTGTAAGCCACTGTTGGGCCTTGAAACTCAGTCGCACTGTCCTCCTGTCTGGAACTGCTCTAATAAGCTATGGGGTTTTTTCCATTTATGATACGGCACTCAATAAAAAGAATATTTAATAATAACAAATAACCCGACTACTTAAAAAGCAAACTAAAAAGGCGTAAACAATAAGAAAATCATGCTGTGCAGTTGGAGGATGAATATGCGCGAGCTGGCTGACCAAAACCAGATGTATCATCCGACTGACATTTAAACATATAAGTATTATATATTTTTGTAATCACCTCGTAAAACCCTTCATTTTGATACAAGGGTTTGGAAGAAAAAAAAATTGGGCCCCCACAATATGGCGCCCATAAATTTTTCTATTTTGCAATTTTAATGTAGCCAGTGACTCTCGTAGGGTTAAGACGAATCGATTAACGTAAGAATCATCAAAATCGGCCAACGCTTTTGGTCTCTAGAACGCCATATAGGAACAAACATACATACGTACATAGACTGATAAACACATTACCCTCCTTCGGCAGTCGGGTAAAAATGGGTTTGATGCGAAGAGTCTATTCCAAGTTCATGGCCGAAATATAATCTGTACGAAGTGTGTACTTGGAGTACCTACTTGTCATATGCAGGGGCAACGCGGTTATAAAAGTACGTAATAAATAAAAACTACTAAATAAATAAAAACAGCTTTTTTCGTATTCTTCTCAGCAAAACCCTTTCATTTGATACCCATATCATGGCAGTGCCCAAAAAATAACTAGTCCGCCATCTTGGGTCGTCCGCGATATTGGATTTTGAGTGACGTCACTTAGCTATCCATGCATTGTCATCCAAACTAAACGTGTATGCAAAATTTCATCTTAATCGGAGGAGGATAACTGGGGACACATTTTACCACTTTGGAAGTGTCTTTCGCGCAAATATTCAGTTTAGAAGTAAATGATATTAGAAACCTTAATATCATTTTTGAAGACCTATCCATAGATACCCCCGTATGGGATTGATGAAAAAAAAATGTTGAGTTACAGTTCTAAGTATGGGGATACCCCTAAATTTATTGTTTTTTTTTTCTATTTTTGTGTGAAAATCTTAATGCGGTTCACAGAATACATCTACTTACCAAGTTTCAACAGCATAGTTCTTATAGTTTCGGAAAAAGTGGCTGTGGCATACGGACGGACAGACAGACAGATATGACGAATCCATAAGGGTTCCCTTTTTGCCATTTGGCTTCGGAACCCTAAAAATGATGCAACAGATATAGCTGGTTACACAGATTCGTTCTCTGCCCATCATCAACATTTTCACAATGTTTCATGAATAATTCACGCGAATACCAAACGATCCTACTATGATTAAGTTTTCGCTAATCTGGCGTAGGTAAATAGTGGCCTAACATTAAAAGGCGAAAATCCTGAAAGCTAAACTGAAAAACCGGCCAAGTTCGAGTCAGACTCACGCACGAAGGGTTCCGTACCATTCGCAAAAAACGGCAAAACAAGTTTGTTGTATGGGAGCCCTACTTAAATATTGATTTTATTCTGTTTTTAGTCGGAGTGAGGAGAGTGAGGAGCTCTTGGCTAAATAATAACAGCCGCACGGGTCGATCTTCAAGGTTAAGCAACGCTTGACGAGGTCGGTCCGTGGATGGGACCATTTCAACATAGTTTCCTCCGTGCCTCGGAAAGCACGTTAAGCCGTTGGTCCCGGCTGTCATTTGAAGATCTTTGACAGTCGTTACGAGTAGTCAGAAGCTTGAGATCTGACACCAATCTAGCCAAGGGGTATCGTGTTACCCAGTTACTGGGTTGTGGAGGGCAGATAGACAGTCGCTCCATGTAAAACGCGGTAAGACTGGAAGCCGACCTCAATGTAGTTGGGAAAAGGCTAGCCAGATTGATTGATTTGTGTGATTTTTACGTTGCGTCCTCTCTTGACCTCGAATACGGAACGCGATAAATGATGTCCACGATGGAACTTCGAAGCAATGCATAGAGGAATTCTATTTCAATTTCTAAATCATAACGACAGACTGTCTGTCCCGTTTTCACACTTTGGGTACAGAACCCTAAAAATATTGATATGAAAACACGTCAACTCCATTTAGTTCACAACTGCACACAAATGGCGCTTCTTTTGTTGGACATAATATAGATAGATGTACGGAAATTACTTGGGCGCACGGTTGGCGCAGTGGTTGAGCGATTGACTGCTGTGCTGCGTGTCGCGGGTTCGATTCCCGCACGGAACAAATATTTGTATGACCTACAGATAGTTGTTCCGGCTCTGTGTGTTGTGTATGTGAGTTTATGTGTTTGTAAACGCACCCACGATACAGGAAGAAATTCTTAGTGTGGGGAAACGTTTAAAAAAAAAAGAAAATGTTAATAAGTAAGCACCATTTAGTTTGTCTTCCTTAAGTATTGAGCCAGTCTTGGCATAATCATTCCTTGCTCTTATTCCATTGCCTGACTGTACAAATGACACTGAATTGATAGTGAAACATCTTTTTTTAGGGTGCCGTACCCAAAGGGTAAAAACGGGACCCTATTACTAAGACTCCGCAGTCCCGTCTATCACCAGGCTGTATCTCATGAACCGTGATAGCTAGACAGTTGAAATTTTCACAGATGATGTATTTCTGTTGCCGATAAACAACAAATACTAAAAACGGAATAAAATAAATATTTAAGTGGAAACGTGTTTTTTTTGCCGTTTTTTGCGATAATGGTACGGAAGCCTTCGTGCGCGAGGACGACTCGCACTTGGCCGGTTTTGATTGCAGCAGTATTTTCGGCAGTTTCGCGGCTATAAGCCTAAGGGCCGATTTCACCAATAAAACTAAACGCGATTAGTTCAACTAAACTCAGTTTATGCAAATACAGCGTTCTGATTGGTTGAGAACGCTAAGAAACTACCAATCAGAACGCTGTATTTGCATAAACTGAGTTTAGATGAACTAATCGCGATTAGTGAACATTGGTGAAATCGGCCCTAAGTGCAAGAATGTATTAATCAAGCTACCGTTAAATGACACAATAGGGTAGTTTACTGAAAATAAGTTTTTAACCCCAGCCGGAAAAAGAGGGGTGTTATAAGTTTGACGTGTGTTGCTGTGTGTCTGTCTGTGGCATCATAGCTCCTAAACGGATGAACCGATTTTGATTTAGTTTTTTTTTGTTTGAAAGGTGATTTTGTCGAGAGTGTTCTCAGCTATGTTTTAATAAAATTTCGCCGTTCAATAGTTATGGGTGTTTTACTGTTTGAATCGGGGTGTTTTCGCAAGATAAATGTGTCGAGGGCTTTTTAAATTTTGTAATTTTTCTTGTTTGTCCGTCAGGTAGATTAATAAAAAATATTGGAGACTATTTTTTTTTTGACACGTAAACAGAAAGTGACGGCGATATAATGCGTTGAAATATTGTATAACGTCACGCCGCTAGTACACTTTATACAGCCTCAGTGACGTCACAAGCCCCCACTCCTGAACTTTGATGCGATTTAACTTTGTAATTTTTTATTGATTTGGTAAAGCAAAAAATACGTGTCCAATATTATTTGATAATCTCACTGACGGACTAAATAGAATTATCATTTTTCTACTCAGGACACATCCCTATTCTTGAAGTTTATTGTATTCGTATCGTGGTCGCTCACAATGGGCCTCGTCAGAAAGCTTACAGTCACGCAAAGGGCAATGGAGAGGGCTATGCTCGGAGTATCCTTGCGTGATCGAATCAGAAATGTAGAGATCCGCAAGAGAACCAGGGTTACCGACATAGCCCGAAGAATTGCCAAACTTAAGTGGCAGTGGGCGGGGCACATTGCTCGCAGAACGGATGGCCGATGGGGCAGAAAAGTTCTGGAGCGGCGACCGCGAACCGGAAGACGATGCGTTGGAAGGCCTCCCACCAGGTGGACCGATGACCTGGTGAAGGTTGCGGGGATTCGCTGGATGCGGGACGCACGGGACCGGTCAATGTGGCGACACTTGGGGGAGGCCTATGTCCAGCAGTGGACGTCTTTCGGCTGATATGATGGTGATATGATGATTGTATCCAGTGTTTCTTACAAAAGTAACAAACAAAACTATTAAGTTTGAACCATGATTGAACAGTCTAGATCTAGAGACATTTTGAATCTCCTATAAAGGTCGTAAACTAAGTTTTATAGACGTCATAAAAACGTACTGACTAATAGCTAGGTATTTATGAGGTGCATACAAGGTACTTACTAGAACTAAACCAGAATTTGCTGTTTATGACGTAATAACAATGAAATATAGTCGAGGGAATTATGCAACAGATGCAGTATCATAAACTTATAATGCAGTCACTCTCGCTATATTTCATTATAATTATTTAATTAAATATCATCAAGTCCAAAAAACCAATCTTACGTTTGTGTCAAGATTCACAAGGTTCCATCTAAATAATTTAAAACTAGCTTTTGATTGTAGCTAGAGTATACAATCCCGGGATTACGGAATTTTTCGGGACAGACAAACAGACAAACGTCTTTGGATAATCAAATCACAATATAATAAAAAAAGACAACAAAAAAACTACTTTTGCAAGAATTAATTTCTTGCAAAAGTATAGTTTCATTGTTTTGTCAACACAAAAAAAAACTATTTAGAATTTCGAAAATATAATCGCAGAAATATCAAAGTATCCAAGGTTTCACTTCCATGCCATCGTAGTTTATTGCCAACATAAGCAGCAGCTGAAAACGTTCGCTCAGGTTCTACGCTAGTTGGAAAGAGTACGGCGTATCTAAGGGTTGTTTTTTGTCGTTATGTAGTATAAGCTAGGCAAGGTTATTGCCAAGGCGCAACGGACTACGGAAAACTTGTTTGTGGCAATCCCGAAAATTCCGAGATTAACCAAGTACATTCCCGGGATTTTCGGGGCCAGAAAACGGTCATCACACGGGCGACATCGCTGACAGATACTAGCAAAAATAAGTGCTTTTAAAGCTGGTTCTAATTTGATCCCCTTCTATAACTGTGTGTTTATATTTTCTTCGAAAGTTTCATGTTATTTCAACAAATTTTCTGCTGCCCATGACCTATATGTCTTGCTAGAAATAGCAGCACAGCGTAACAAAGATGACAGATTAGTGTTTTTTGAATGAACACGTACGCTCTCAAGAACACCTCCACAATGTCAGCACAGCGGAAGCAATGTGCCAAACATCGTGAAATATGTGCTACTGGCACCTCGACTACGTTGTAGAGAATTTTCTTTTAATTGCGCGTGTATACGCCAGCTGCATCGAGTGCTGTAATTTTGAATTTAGAATGGAGGTGAAAAATAAAATTGTTTTGTTTATTGCTTCAAACTCAAACATTCTTTTTTTAAACTTGGTTCATTCTTCAATGTGACATTGAAGTTTTGTTTTAGTTATAATTATTGTCTTCACAAACGGTTATGGGCCATTCCTACGTTTGAAATGAAGATTATTGTTGCCGTATTAAAAGAAAAAAGAAAAGAAAGAAAAATATTTATTTGTGACCCGCACAGGAGACACGAGAAATAAGCATAAAATTAAACAATAATAAAATAAAAACACCGTGCGAGACCAAAAAGGCTCCTATCTCAGCATGTGCAGTGATAACCAAAAAAGGTAATAACGCTGCGCTGATATTCTGATAGGGCCCACTGTTGATGCCACGGACACACTTACGGAAACGGGACTTATATAATAAAAAATAATATATATATATATATCTTGATCGACTTGCTATAACGGTATAAGTACTAAAACGGAATTTGTATATTAATATTATGTGCTAGATGTGCCCGCGGCTTCTCTCCCGTCAACTGTCTACCTACCCTACCCTACTTACCTACCTAGTATCTTCCTACCCTACTTACCTGAGATAGTGGTCAAGGCGAGGACCAATAAAAGATTTTAAAAGACCTATAATACTCACAACGGATCTTTGTGGCTCTGAAGTTGGTTCTGTCAACTTTTACGCACGAAACAGATTAACTGCATAGAGTAAACGCGATAGGGTGATGCGACAAACGTATGCGAGTGAAAGAGACAGTTATACAATGCTATTTTCACTTCCAATATTGACACAAAAATAGCTGATGCGCAGCCTCTTGCAGCCAATTCAGAGCCACAAAGATCCGTTGCGAGTATTATACCTAGTACCTACTTGCCTCGAGTAATGATCGCTGCGTCCCTACAAAGGGCGCTACGAAGCGGTTTATAGGCATGGCCTTTATACCGCGGTTTCGTTGCGTGCCCGTTACAACGGGCACGAATCAATTGGGTGTGGCCATCTTGGCACATTGGTATATGGCAGGCGTGTATACACTAACCTGCCATGGGAGTAGATGCGACGCTGTCTCACAGCGCCGGTTTTTCACATCACCTAGGCGACACATTCCCACACGGTGAGACTAGAGGCGAACCCCTAGAGGCCGCGCAAGTAATAGTCAGCGACTAGATGATGACTATATAGGCGCGCCCGACTGTGGATGTATGGCCCCGCCTGACACGCTTCCGAATCTAGCCAGTTACGTCCCAGGCTAAGGAACCGTTATGTATGTTTGAACGGTATTGTATGTGTAACACCGTTCATGTATATAACGAAGCACGCACCGCGCGCGGCTTATACTTGTTATGTGTGTTTATACGATTGTGGAGTCGTGCATGTATGGCTAGCGATGCACATAGTACCTATGTTAACTTAGTACACTATATACACCGTATGTATGTAAATAGTGGAGTATTTTTGTATGAACGAGGCGCGTGTAATGAATGTGCGGCTCGCTCAAGCGTCAATTGTGTATATGAGGCTGCGGGGGAGGGGTTGGGGGGAGCATGGGTCTATGCGTTGCACAAGTCACGTGGTAGGCGTCGAGTGTCCGGCGGGCGTGCGTGCCATGGCGCTATCTGTTTGATATGCGGGTGGGCAGAGGCGTCGGCACGCGCGAACATATTTGTAGTGAGTCGGGCGCAAAAGCTGTCCAGGCTCTCAATCCCTAGATCTCGAGCGATAACATCATTTCTCACGTAGCGAGGTGCATCCGCTATCCAGCGCAGCGTCTGACTTTGCTGCGCACGGATACGTTTCTTGTTAGTCTCGCTAGTGAGGACGTACCATGATGGAGCGGCATATGTAATTACTGGACGTATATAAGTTTTATATACGCCCAGTTTCGTACGTAACGGGAGTCGGGACGAGAGCACCGGTTTGAGCATTGCGCGCACAACTCTTGCCTTAGCGACGACTTGTTTCACATGGCCTCCCATGTTGAGTCTTCTATCTATGGTAACCCCCAGGTATTTCGCCCGGGGGGTCCATTCGATATCGACCCCCTGCAGTGTGAGGGGTGGGGGGAGGTGGGCACACCCGACTAGTAGGGCCTGTGTCTTACCCACGTTCACCGACAACCGCCATTTCGACAGCCATTCGGGAAGAAGTTCTAACACGCGCTGCATTTTGACGGCCGCGTGCCGCGCGTTAAGCGAGGTACATATGTACGCGGCGTCGTCTGCATACAGCGCGAGTGTGGATTCCTGCGTCGTGGGAATGTCATCGGTGTAACATGAGTAACACAGTGGCGAGACACAACCGCCTTGCGGTACGCCTGCCGCTATGGGTCGGGCGCTAGATAATACACCGTCGACCACCACCCTGTATTTCCTGTTTTTCAGGAAGGATTGGACCACTTTAATTATGCGACGAGGCGCGTCGGACTTACTCATCTTATAGATAAGGCCTTCGTGCCACACGCGGTCGAACGCTTTTTCCATATCCAGGAATACTGCGACTGCGTGCTCCTTTTTATTTAGCGTCGCTGTAAGTAGGTGCAGTACCCTGGATAGCTGGAGCGTCGTAGAATGTTCAGAGCGGAACCCGAACTGTTCCGGCCTAGGTGTCAGGTGCGGTGTAAGATGTCGCAGCAGGAGTGCTTCGAACACCTTGGAGATGGTAGAGAGAAGAGTAATGGGCCGATAGCTTTCGGGCTTTAGCACATTTTTGTGCGCCTTTGGCAGCATAATGACGCGCCCTTCCTTCCAGCACGAGGGAAAGGATCCAGTGCGCAGTATCCCTGTAAACAGGCGCGCCAACGCTGCTACCATTCGGTAGGGCAGGTGGCGCAGCGCTGTGTTCGTGATACCGTCGGCACCAGGCGCCTTTCTCGGCTTGGTACGGAGAATGGCGCGTCTGACTGCATTTGGCGAGAAGAAAATGGGGTTTTCGTCGAGAGCTATCGGAGACTCAAAGTACTCGACAAGGTGCTGCTCGACTGCCGCGACATGTTCAAGGTTATCAGTCGGGTTCGGCTGGAATTGACGCTCCAGGTGGTCAGCAAAGATCTCCGCGCGGTCTGGCGCGGCATATCTAGGCGTCCCGTCGCTGTGAAGGAGTGGGCGTACCGGAGCTGGGGCACTGGACAGTTGCCGGCACAATCTGTGTACGGCCGGCCAGTCCCCCTCAGTAGCATCTATGTGTCGTTCCCAGCTCTCGGCATTATGCGCCTGGAGCTTGGCCCGGACCTTTTCCGCATGGCGGTTGAGTTCAGTTTTTATGACTGGGCAGCGGGTAACTTGCCAGCGCTTACGTAGGCACCTAGTTTGGGCGACTAACTGTTTTAAGTAGCTAGGCAGGGGTTTAAAAACCGACCCCCGCACCTGCGTACTTTCAGTCGTCGCCTCATTATAGGCATGTTGTATGCAAGCGGTGACCTCCGCTGCCAGTCTGTCCACGTCGACGGCGGTAGTAACGGGCCAAGAGGGAGTGGTGGTCTCAATCACTTCCTGAAATTTGGTCCAGTCCGTCGTACGACGTGGCGCTGGAGGCGAGAGTCGGGTTGGCATCTCAGATAGGACGACGAGTACTGGCTGATGATCTGACAGCAACTCGTCGTCTATAACCTGTTGTGCGATCTGACATTTTAGGCCGCTATGAACAATGATATCTAGCACATCCGGCGATTGTAAAGAGTTCGCCGGATAGTGCGTGGGCACCTCTGGGCCGGATACCACATATCCATGCGCCTCTGAGTCAGCGAAGAGTCGGTTTCCTCCTGTGTTGCGAGTCAGTGAGTTCCACGCGGGGTGCTTACAATTCATGTCGCCAGCTAGGATTACTGGGTGCGACGAGTTCGTGACTAAGGCCCTTAACTCGCTTGTGTCGTAGCGGTTAGCGGGCGGGCTGTATGTCGCATAGATGTCTAGGTCCTCGCCGGCGACGTGAACCTGCACTCCCAGCACGTAGAAGGTACTGACAGGGGGCGGGGGAAGGGGTTGATGTACGACTCTCCGCTTGACTAAAACCGCCAGACCGCGGTATATCGAGCCAGAGGCCGACCTCTCGTCCTTCCTGTAGACGTGATATCCTGGGAACCTGATCTTGTCTGTAGGTCCCAGGAGTGTCTCACTAATGAGCGCCACGTCAATAAGCTGATCTTTAAGGAGGAGGCGGAGGGGGGCGACCTTAACTCGCAGGCCGCGGGCATTCCAATGAATGATTCTCAGCGAGCTAGCCATGGTACATAGCTAGTAGCTCGGCCAGCCCGTCGAGGATCACCATTTCCACGTCTTGGCCTTGCCTGATGGCCTTAATAAGGTCCATCAGGAGCTTAATGGCGCAGGCGGTGAAATCATGTCTCGGTCTGGATGTAGGATGCGAGTGTGTATCCTCTGTGTTGAGGCTCTGTCGCTGCTGAACTGGCGCAGCGAAAGAGGTCTTTTTGGGCTGTGTGTTATGCCCTGTAGATACGGCGGTATTTACCATTTCTGGTTTACGCGCCTTAAGTTGAGATCTGGGCTCTTTAGCCCTGGATTCAGCAGCGACAGGGGCGGTCTGTGCCGTCGCCTGCGCCTTGTAAGTGGCGGTGTTTGTCGCCCCTTTTTTGTTAGTATCAATAAAGGTAGGGGGTTGGGGTTGTTTCCCCTTCTTACCCCCCCTCTTATTTTTCCTCCGTTTCCCGGAGGGGGCTTCATCCCTATTAGTTGGCCCATTAGGTGCCGCCATCAGGGACTCGCTAGGAGCCTCCATGGCCTCGGCATTTATGGGTTTGTCGGTGGCATTTTTAATGTTTTTATTTTGCCTAGTGATGGCGACAGTACCCGCCCGCTTGTTTTTAGCTTCCCGCATAAATACGGGACAGCGTGGATTGCTGGCAGGATGGTCACCTGCACAATTGGCACAGGTTGCGGGCTCAGTTCTAGGACGCGGGCAGTCCCTGGCGGCATGATTCTCGCCGCATCTCACGCAAGCGAGCGGGCGGTGGCACAGGTGCGAGCTGTGTCGAAACTTCTGACACCTGTGACACTGGGCAGGCCCTTGTTTGCCCCTCCACGCCTCTATCTTGACACCACGCATGTATAAGAACGTGGTGGTGTCATAGATCTTGCGGAAGTCGGGCGTCCTTTTTATGACTGCATGGAATATGCAGCCGGGTCGCTCGCCGCGCGCCTTGATATGGCGGACGTATTCCGGCTCATATCCAAGCAATCGCAGCTCTTCTTCTATCTCCTCGACTTCAGTGTCCGCTGGCAATCCGCGGATAGCCAGCTTAACGCTCCTCTCAGCGGGCAGAGAGTAAGCGAACCAACTTAGGCCGCTTTCCTTTTCCAGGTCCGTTAGGTACCGCTGGACGACCCTGTATTCCTCCGCGCTTTCCGGCATAAATCGTATGCCATTTTGATATGGACGCGCGTTAGGAGGGTGGCCCAGCTTTTGCCTAACAGCCCTGAAATGAGCCGCCCAGTTGGGCAGCTTCTCCACAATAAGAGGAGGGTATCTCGGGGACTTAGGTTTCTTATTCTGAGCCGCGGCACTGGCCTGTTGCGTCGCGCACGTGCTCGACCGATTGTTTACATCGGTCATTTGCGTCGCAGAAACAAAGTCAGTGCACGCCACTGGCTCAGAATTTTTAGGGGTGGGTTCGGAGTTTCGTCGCCCCCCAGTGGCGTAGTGGGGGGGCGGAATCGAACCGCCCCTCTCACGCAGATTATGTTGCGGTATAGGTGAGTCGACACAGTGGCGCTTCGCTGCCTCGTCTGTGTTTTCCTCATCTGGGCTTCTTTGCCTACGCTGGGGCCTAGCTGCGACATCGAGTGTAAACTCATAGTCGAGTCCCAGCGTATCTAATGTTGGACTGTACCTACTCCTTGTGTTTTCATACTCGCCCTTTGTGGTGGTTCGATCGGACATATCTGTTGACATGCCTCGACGATCATCACGGGAGCCCCCTGAGGTGATCGACATGTCTGATCCCTGACGGGACGAACATGCAGACAGCATAGCAGGGGAGTCCTGGGCGGACATTCTAGGTGGCGACGTAAAAAGTGTTTTGGCTACACTTCGATATGCGCCCCCCCCGTCGCCCATGGCGCTCGTCAGTCGGCGGCGCGACATGGGCGACGCGGCGCGGCGCAGATCGGTACTAACCTTATCTTTCGTCGTCATTTTTTTCTTGGGCGCTTTGCGGGTGTCAGTTAAAAACTGTTTTTGCGCACTTGGTGAAGTTCTTATTTCTTCTTTTCTTTGGGCGGTGGCATGATGTGAGGTGGCAACCGAAGTCGCGACCCGCGCATAAGTGTCACGTGTGAGCGGGTTAGGCGCAGCGGGGCGCACATTTGGTGGCGATTTGAACGCTGGCGACGCCACGGGGCGCGCTTGGTTCCTGTAGTTGTTGTCCCGCACTGTCATCGCCGTGGGGCGCGAAGAGTGCGTCTCGGTCACGCGCTGGCCCGGCGCAGCTTGGCGCACGGCGGCGGTGGCGGTACGAACAACTTGTGCTCGACTCGGTGGTCCGGTCGTACCCGGTGCCTGTATAGGCACAGGGCGAAATGCAGGTGGCCGGATAGGTACAGCAGGTTGCCGGCTCGGCGGCGGCACTGGCGAAACACGCGCAGTCGCCAGTGACGACGGCGATCCGGTGTGTGCAGGGCCGGTTCGGCTGGTGGGCGGCGTGCAAAACACGTTTTCAGCTGGTGAGACCGTTCCAGGTGACGCACCCATAACATTGGGCATCGACGACGAGCGGTCTCCCATCTGGCTGCTGGTAGATCGGCTGGAAGAGGGGGCGTCTCGGTCATTAGGACCTCGACCACCAGAGGCATCGTCATGCTTCATCATCATCTTCGATGGGGGCGGAATTTGCTTATGTGGCCTCCGCAACCGCAACGGTTTGTAAACAAACCGAGCAGCGCGGGGCGGTACCTTCCCGTTGCGCTCCCAGATGTATTAATTTACTTTAAAGTAAACAAACACCTCCGAGAACACAACAGGTAGCTACACTAAACGGCTCGGGCGGATAGGTGACGTCACTCCGGAGGCAGCTAGCTCGAAACGAACACGACGACACTTGATGGCCACAGGCGATCCACCTACTTGCCCTGCTTAGCTTGCTAGTCTCATTCTACCGCGGAGAATCTTAACACCGCCATTCAGAAAATGACGTCAAATGCACAACGCCATCTATCGAATATGGAGTTCAACTGTCCGAGGACTTATTTGAATTGCGGGTGTTGTGATATTTTACATAACTTTTCATAGAGTGAACCGGATGCGATGCAACAAAAACTGTAATACTTCAAGTTACGCACAATTTTTATGTATAAAAGTTATATACATTGGTTTCGTATACTTTACGTGATGCGTGGACAACTAAACAGACAAAAAATCCAAATTGGGTTCTGTTGGTTTTCCTTTAGCACCCTGGCTATTATTTTTGGAAATAATTTCGATGCATAAAAACGACTTTTCTACAGATTTATTTATTACCACAGTAAACATATACAAACAGCATGGCAACTACCTACAAACGCTCGAAACGGCACACTCACACGAGACGAGACCGCTCGGGCACTTTCGAGGTAATGTCAGTACTAAGTGCCGCTTCGCGACAAGTGGTCACGTACGTTTGTGTGAGTGTGCAGTTCCGAGCGTTTGTAGGTAGTTTCCATACTGTTTGTATATTTTTACTGTGATATTACTCCGTATTTTATGACTACCTTCGTTCGTATGCCCATTGTAAAATGTTTACGTCAATGGAAAGCCTTTAAATTCATGATAACGTAACGTTATGATCGTAAACTCCGACCTACTTTTCCAGTAACTTCTGTATTCAGATTTGGCAAAACGAATAGTTAAGGTTGCCCTAGTCGACGGCACGAACTATTTTGTGTGCGGGGTTAAAATGCATGCTATCTCATCCGACAACACGTGCGAAAGAGATAGATGCTGTGATGAACAGTAAGAAGCTAGTTCGCGTACGAATTAGCACTTTTGCAAGTTTGTAGATGATTTAGGACGAAAACGAGCGCGCGAAATTTTATAAACAGACCTTTGGGAATCTAGATATCATAAAAAACTACTAAATAAATATATTCAAAATAAAATTATTTGCATTATTGAACTACTAATCTATCTCTGTATGGTGGCCGTTATGCAATTTTCCTTCTTCTTATGGTATTTATTTCCGTCCAAAGATGTGTAACTTTCGACGCTCATAACTTTCAAATATATTTTTTTGCCCTTTTTTGTTTCCATACAGGGCTAGATAGGGCAAGTTGTTTTTTTTTTTTTATTATGAACGTACATCGTCAAACAGTGGAGTAATCGCCAGACTATGTTTGTATGGAAGAATGATCGACTAGCGTAACCTTAATCGGTTGAGTAATCTAAGTTTTACGTTGTTAATGAATAAGTCTCAAACATAATTGGTACATAATAAGTCGGAGGATACATACGCACGAGCTGGCTGACCAAAACCAGATGTATCCTCCTCCTGCACAGCATGATTTTTTCCTTGCTTACGACTTTTTAGTTCGCTTTTGAAGCAGTCGGGTTTTTTGATTTAACTTTTTTTATTTATAACTTTTTTGTTAAGTTTTTTTCGAATTAGATACATTTAAACATATAAGTGTAATATTTTTTTGAAATCACCTCTTAATACCCTTTATTTTGATACCCCACACGATGGGTATGAAAGAAAAAAAAATAGGGCCCCCACAATATGGCGCTCAAAATCCGCCATTTTTCTATTGTCCAATTTTAATGTAGCCTATGACACTCGCAGGATTAAAACGAATCGATTGACGTATGAATCATCAAAATCGGCCAACGCGTTTGATATCTGGAACGCCATATAGGAACAAACATACATACATACTTACATACATACATAGACTGTTAAACACATTACCCTCCTTCGGCAGTCGGGTAACTACTGGACCGATTTCAAAAATTCTTTCACCGTTGGGAAGCTACACTATCCCCGGGTGGCATAGGCTACTTTTCATTCCTGTATTACCACGGGAACGGGAACTACACGGGTGAAACCGCGAGGCGTCCGCTAGTCAACCATAAAAGGCGAAAATTCGCAGCCATTATTACGACAAGAGCCTATAAACCTGACCTTAAAATACCACTGATCTACAAAGGTCAAAGAGTAAAATCTACCCTACGTAAAAATTAAAGCGTGTTATCATCTGCCTAGCCTTTTTAACCGACTTACCAAAAAGGAGGAGGTTCTATGTTCGACTTCTTGTATGTTTTTTTTTTTATGTATGTTCACCGATATCTCCGTCAATTGTGGACCGATTTTGAAAATTCTTTTTTTGTTTGAAAGAGTATGTTTCGAAATTGGTCCCATTTTAATTTGGTGAAGATCTGATGAAGAACTTCGGAGATATACAACAGAACTCTTCAATAAATGATGGCAAATCATTCGGGATTGCTGCAATCGCATGTGGGTTTATGGTTTATACCATTTCATAACATAACATCACCATATCCATCCTACCATATCGCAAAAAATGGGAAACAAGAAAGACACCGACTTCCAAAATTAAGTTATTTTTCACTTTGTAGTTTTTTGTTTGTAAGTCGGTAGTATTTTTTTGCAAAAATGTTTTGTTTCCCAATTATGTTGGGGTCGGCTTCCAGTCTTACCGGATTCAGCTGAGTACTAGTGTTTTACATGGAGCGACTGCCTATCTGACCTCCACAACCCAGTAACTGGGTAACACAATACCCCTTGGCAAGACTGGTGTCAGATCTCAGGCTTCTGACTACCCGTAACGACTATCAAAGATCTTTAAATTACAGCCGGGACCAACGGCTTAACGTGCTTTCCGAGGCACGGAGGTAACTCGGTATGTTGAAATGGTCACCCATCCACGGACCGAACTCGTCAAGCGTTGCTTAACCTTGAAGATCGACCAGTGCGGCTGTTATTATTTAGCCACGAGCTTCTCAAAAATTAAAGCGTGTATGTATTCATTATATATGAATTGTGGTCAACTGTATATTTTTTTCACAGGGTGGCAACAACGCCGGACACACTGTAGTCGTCGATGGCCAGGAATTCGACTTCCATTTACTACCCAGCGGTATTATAAACCAGAAATGCATCTCTGTTATTGGTAAGTCACCTTTTTATGTTGGTAGTACATCATCTGTGAAAATTTCAACTGTCTAGCTATCACGGTTCATGATATATACAGCTTGGTGACAGACGGACAGACAGACAGATCGTGTAGTCTTTGTAGTAATAGGGTCCCGTTTTTACCCTTTGGGACGTATACGGACGTACGTACATACGGAACCCTAAAAATGTCATTGCAAAAATACCACTATTTTTTTAATGAGTATAAACATGTTAGGTACTTGATAATAATAAAAAACAATCTTAACGAAGACAAAAGCCTATTTAGTTTAAAAATAACATCTGAAATAGGTAATTAGATATTTCGTTTATGAAGAAACAATGCTAATATTTTCTAGCATTGTTGTGACCTAGAACAGTTTGATAAAGAAATTATGATAAATAAGCACTTGTGTTTAAAATGGCATGTTGTTTCGCGTGCACAAAACTTTTCACTTGGAGTTTATAATTCCAAGATCACGGATTCTCAGCACGATATTATAAGCCTTCGACCCAAATAAAAAGATAGCCAATTTTATCACCTCAGAACAATAGTACATTATTGCAAAGGCCGTGAAACAGGCTATTGCAGGACGAGTATGAGTTCGCTAATACGAGACAGGCAATTGCCATTTCTGCCGAGCCATGTATAGTGCTTTTCTCAAAATAATGCAGGGAAATAAAACATACCTTTTATATAATTTAATAATCTATATAAAAGAAAGTCGTGTTAGTTAAACTATTTATAACTCAAGAACGGCTGAATCGCTTTGGCTGAAAATTGGTGGGGAGGTAGCTTAGAACCAGGAGAAAGACATAGGATAGGTAGGGTAGGGTACAGTATTCATCTACCCTACATACCCATGTAGGGTAGATGAATGTTTGGTGTTTTTATGGCAAAACAAAGTTTGCTGGGTCAGCTAGTTAATATTAAAAGTTACAACAACATTGCTGGAGCGTTGTAATGTTCCAAATTCAAAAACCGCTCCTGCAATGGATTTGATTTTCTTTGTCCGTAAATTCGGTACTTCGCGTGTTCTTTTTCGAAAACAATGACAATATTTCCATGCATGTTTGAGACAATTCTTTTAACAGTGTACTTGTAGTGTGTATTTAGTAAAAAAAACACAAAATGGCAACACAGTTCTTTTATGAGTCAAAACATTAATTAATACAGATAGGTAGGAAGGTTAGGTATTGGTATGGCTCTGAAAATCGAACTTATGATTCAAGCTTCACGAGCGATGTCAAATAAAGAAGCTACGCTGCGACTACGCTATATTTATGCAGTTAATTACCCGACTGCCGAAGGAGGGTAATGTGTTAATCAGTCTGTATATGTATGTATGTATGTTTGTTCCTATGTGGCGTTCCAGAGACCAAACGCGTGGGCCGATTTTGATGATTCTTACGTCAATCGATTCGTCTTAACCCTGCGAGTGTCACTGGCTACACAAAAATTGGAAAACAGAAAACTGGCAGATTTTGGGCGCCATATTGTGGGGGGCCCCAATTCTTTTTTTACTTCTAAACCCATCGTTTGGGGAAAATAAAGGGTTTTAAGAGGTGATTTCAAAAATATAAACACTTATATGTCTAAATGCATCAAATACGAAAAAAATAATTAACTTCAATAAAAAAAGCTGTAATAGCCAAGTCAGAGGCCTGTGGGTTTCTCAGAGGTGGCTTAATTAACTCTGACACTAGACTTGGCCATATCATCATTTGTTTTTTTTTATTACTTGTAAATTTTAATTTATGTGACGTTCAAAAGTGCTGTTTATTGGCCTAATTGAATAAATATATTTGACTTTGACATCTTCACACGAAAAGAAGAAGATCAAAGTAATATAGATAATCAAGACCCATCAAAATCTGTCTAGCATTCCACAGCAAAATCGTGTTTTTCTCTAAAAAGAAAGTTCTGGTCTTATAAATGAGACTGAAGACGCTCGCTACGACTGAAAATGTATAAACCTGCTATATTTTTAATCACATCAATAATTTCTATTTAAAAACTTTATTCCTGTGACGACAACATTGTACAGTGATACTGATAATTGACCGATAACGCTATGCTATCTATCCTTGAACGGATGCCAAAAGCTCGCATCATTATACTTTAGTACGTTTTTTGGACTCTTCATAATCAGTGTCTGGTTCTACTTAAGACTGCAACAAGAAAAAGAAAATACTATAGTAACAAGTCTAATCATAACTCTTAGGGTGTTATCAGACAATCGATCGAAGGAAGAATGTATTTAAAACAATTTTTAACCAAATCATAACAACAAGTTGATGATTGGAGCGTAATTTTAGGCAAAAATGCCTGTATCACGGGGTCTCATTGCTATGAAAGAAAATTTGGTTCAAATAAATCTCACTAGATGGCGCGACTTGTACACTCAATTCAATATAATTGTGTGTAAAATAAAAAAAAACTGGAATTGAACATAAAAATTGTATGTTCTTGTCTAATCAACAGTCCTAAGTACAAAATTATGGAATATTGGGCTCTTAATTCACATTTCAAAGATTATTTGAACGGATCATTTAAAATTGATGCCAATAGATGGCGTATTTTTAACATTATGAGGCAAACCACTTGATTGTTAAAATTTGCATTATTAATTAAGTAACACAGTACCAAAATATGGTACAAAAGAAACCGCAAAAACGTGCAAAAAATACTATAAAACGAACCCTCACTGTATTTAAAGAAAAAAATATTCACGAACCTAGTCAACCCTTCCAGTAGTTAACCAGTCGCTGCTTACCATAGACATACTAAATAATATGGACTGGAAATACCTACGAAAAAAACGTGCCTATCTAAACCTCAAAATGTCTCATAAAATGGCCGCCGATTCTAAGGTTGTTTCAATCAAGCAACACACACACACTCACAAATCTCAACAATACAATATGTAAACAACCATTTGACAGCAGGACTACCACGAACACAACCACAAAATTCGTCACATAAAATGGCAAATATAGCACGTACCTACAACCGTCACTACGTCCCAAAATGTTGCCATAATGAGCAACAACTGAAATATTGTTGTCTCTTCCATCAAATACGATTACTACATTAGAAAGAATGAAACAAAACGATGTTTCACATTCTGTATCGTATTTCACTCATATTTGTATAAGCTAATGTATGTATAGAACATCGCGGCGCCTCCATATATTTCCTATCTCAATGCTGCTAACACCATCTATTGCCGTGAAACGGGATCGAACGCGATTGATGTACTAACAAGATTAATCAGATGAAAAACGCTAGTTACGTCGGCACGGTTTCTTTGTATGAGATGAGGCATCTGTATGCTAGTATTATGTTGCAAGAGCGCCTCAGTATCTTCATAAGTAAATGGTTTTATCCATTTTGTTACTGTTAGCATTTTTTTTTTACATTCATGTGGATTAGTCGACGTCGATCGATATTTTCTACTAGACCAATCGATCGATCGATGATAGAACGGATTAATCGACGTCCTCTTGTGAATACGTTTCGAAAGAAACTGATGAATTATAGCCGGGGTTAATCGATCAACGTCGACCGATGCCATCGACCGGAAATTGTTTGATTGGTTAATCAAACGTTCATCAATTAAAGCTACCAGACCAGTCGATCAACTTCGATAGACGTTCGATAGATTGGTCTGGTAACACCCTTACACTTCATGACTCTAAAATAGTTTTAGTGGTACACCTTGCTAAGATCTTATTCAATACGGAAACGCAAATAGCTTGATGCCTGGGTTTTTGAACTGGGTTAATTCAATATGCAGTTGCATTTATATTTTAAGGCTGCTTGTGCAGAGTTTCCAGCATACCCTTTGTGCCTTTCAACATCATCATCATTTCAGCCGTCCACTGCTGAACATTATCCCTCGCCCAAGTGTCGCTACACCGACTGATCCCGTCCGTCTCGCACCCACCGGATCATCGAACCACCTAGTTGGAGGCCTTCCAATGCAGCGTCTTCTGGTACACGGTTGCCACTACAGATGCTTTCAGCCTCATCGACCAATCTTTCTTCTTGCCCACTGCCACTTAAGTTTGGCAATTCCTCGGGCTATGGTGGGGCCTTTGGTCCTCCTGTGGGTATCCTCATTTCTGATGCGATCGAGCGAAACTTCATCACTTGTGTTTTGTATTTGATTTTACTAATTTATTTATTTATTTTATTTATAAATGGATCATTTTCGCTTCGTCACTTGCCCTTAAGGTTTAATTGTTTCGGCGTCACCCAGTCGACACCGGCTATCGCTGAAAACCAGCGCTGTGGCTCTGTCTTGCACGCGAGTCCCAGCATTATGCTGAGTGATGACCGTTTTGCGTGATTGTGACGCATACTCTGTTTTGATTTTATGCGTCGTGCCTGGCGCAAATAAACGTTTTTTCTTTCTTTCAAACTCCAAGCAAACCCCTCTTCATTGCCCTTTGGGTGCCCCTTGTGCCTTGTTTCATCCAAATCCATCGAGGTGCAATTAATTATCAAACAATAATTCTTTCTCATTTATAGTATGCAGGTTTATAGATTGAGAAATAGGGTGGAAGGTCCCGGGTCAGGATACTCAGACCTGACGGATGTTGTGGCCAACTGTCTGACGGTTGTTATCGGACTGTTCTATAAGTTCAATCAAATCATGCTTAAGACTTTGATTGCATTGCACCATGTAGGATTTGGGCGAAGTTAAGTTTTTTTTAACCGACTTACCAATAAGAAGGAGGTTCTATTTTCGACTTTCTGCTTGTTTTTTTTTTAGTATGTTCACCGATATCTCCGTCAATTGTGGACCGATTTTGAAAATTGGTCCCATTTTTTCGTAATTGGTCCCATTTTAATTTGGTTAAGGTCTGATGAAGAACTTCAGAGATACACAACAGAACTCTTCAATAAATAACGGCAAACCTATCGGGATTGCTGCAATCGCATGTCTGTTTATTGTTTATACCATTTCATAACATAACATCACGCCAGTACGCTCTAAAGGGGTACGCGGATCTCTCATTTCACCGGTTATGTTCAAGTTTCACGTTATTCGGGTAATCTATTCTATAGGGACCTTACTAAACAACTTGTCTATTAGGTAGGTAAAACTAAAAAGGAAAAAATAAAATAAAACTTTTTTGCAAAAAAAATCTATCGGCTTCCAAATGATAAACTCCCTTCCTAATCGCAAAAAAATGGTACCTACGAAAGACACCGATTCCAAAAATTAAGTTATTTTTCACTTTGTAGTTTTTCATTTGGAAGTCGTTAGTTTTTTTTATTTTTTTATTTGTCTTAAGCGGCATAGATTTGTAGTCAATTTCTATTAAATCTGGGCAGCTGTTATCTGTCTTCAGTCTCCACTACGTATTAACCTTCAACAAAGTTCCAAAGTCACCGCATCCATTACCGAGCTATCGCCCGAAACAGATCGGGCTGTTTAACGGATCAGACGGATTATACTAGTATAATAATAATCTACCGTCAATCTATCCATTTGTTACGACCATTTGATGGGATTAATAACACGTGTCGCGGATCTATTGTTAATGTTTCTACGTAATATTCGTATCATAGTTATTATATTCCATAAAGGTTCCTCCAGAAAGGCTCAACAAGTCGGTACGACAAACATACGACGACTCATTTTTAACCGACTTACCAAAAAGGAGGAGGTTCTATTATCTTTTTTTTTTTTGTATGTTCACCGATATCTCCGCCAATTGTGGACCTATTTTGAAAATTCTTATTTTTTGTTTGAAAGAACATGTACCGAAAGTGGTCCCATTTTAATTTGGTGAAGATTGATGAAGAACTTCGGAGATATACAATAGAACTCTTCAATAAATAACGGAAAATCATTCGCGATTGCTGCAATCGCATGTCTATTTATTGTTTATACCATTTCATAACTTAACATCACGCCAGTACACTATAAAGGGGTACGCAGATCTCTCATTTCACCGGTTATGTTCAAGTTTCATGTTATTCGGGTAATCTATTCTGGCGCTATAGGTACCTTACTAAACAACTTGCCTATTTTAGGAAAGTACAACTAAAAAGGGAAAAATAAAAAAACTTTTTTGCAAAAAAATACTACAGAACCGACTTCCAAATAAAAAACTACAAAGTGAAAAATAATTTTATTTTTGGAAGTCGGTGTCCATATCGCAAAAAAATGGGAATTAAGAAAGACACCGACTTCCAAAAATTAAATTATTTTTCACTTTGTAGTTTTTTATTTGGAAGTCGGTAGTATTTTTTTGCAAAAAAGTTTTTTTTATCATGGAAACGTTTGTAAGGTTAAACTTAATCGGGTTTAAAAATTATTCACCAATAAAATTATTCATTAATAAAATAAAAATGATTACAATTTCGTAATTTCAATCGTTTATCGCAATTAAATATAAAAAAATAGAGATCCTTTAAAAATTGCAGTAATGTAACCCAAGATAGCAACATGTTGACTATAAAATTCATTCTGTGGCGTGTGCTGTGAAAACTATTGATGATTGATACATTTTGTTGGTAGGTACCCTAGGGTAGGTAGGGTAGGCAGGGTAGGTAGGTAGCTGTTGACGGGAGCGAAGCCCCGAGGGTCAGCTAGTCATTCATATAAGTTTGTATAAGCAACAATACCGTCCCCAATTTGAACAAACAAGACATTATACAGAAACATAAAATAAAACCTACCGTTAGCATGTCAGATAATCAGCAAATTGAATAACTTGTACAACAAACAGAGCACGCTAATCTAACACGCAAAAAAAAACCTCAAATTTGTGAAATCGTGACACCACCAATTCGAGCTCTGTACCAGGTACGGTTTGCAAAATCACAGTTATATTAATAGGTTTACGTAACGAGTAATTTATCGTCAAGGTTAAGGTTTGCACGAAGATGTTTAGGTTTATTTTGCTGACGTTACTCCGTTAATGCGGGGTACTTGTCATTGACTTATGTCATGTCATCAAAGATGGCGGTAGTTATTGAGGACTTGTTTTGTATATTGATGGGAAAACGATTTGACGAATTGTTATAGATGTTAGAACATTAAAGTTATTGGTAATAGTGCTCTTAGGTATTTAAAGAACCTACTATACATACTAAAATACAACCGACTTCCAAATAATAAAAACAATACAAAGTAAAAAATACTCCAATTTCGGAATTCAGTGTTTCTGTTTTCGTTTTTTGACACCGCCTTCCAAAATTTAAGTTAGTTTTATTTCACTTTGTATATTTTTTATAGTTCCGTATCCAAAGGGTAAAAACGGGACCCTATTACTAAGACTCCGCGGTCCGTCTGTCTGTCTATCACCAGGCTGTATCTCATGAACCGTGATAGCTAGGCAGTTGAAATTTTCACAGATGATGTATTTCTGTTGCCGCTATAACAACAAATACTAAAAACAGAATAAAATAAATATTGAAGTGGGGTTCCCATACAACAAACGTGTTTTTTTTGCGGTTTTTGCGATAATGGTACGGAACCCTTCGTGCGCGAGTCCGACTCGCACTTTTTTTTTATTATTATGTATAGGCTCGCGCTTGACCACCATCTCACCTGATCGTAAGCGATAATGTGGTCAACTATACTTGGCCGGTTTTTTATAAATACTTGGTTCCGTTCCACGGCTATAGATGGTGTTAGCAGCGACTTGCAAATAAAAGGGTTATCTCGGTTTGTTTTATAGTATTTTTTGCACGTTTTTACAGTTTCATTGAGTTATAAGTTATAAAACAAAATAAAAAAAAAAATAAGTGGCATGCCTCAGAAATTTAAAACCGCGCCATCTATTGGAATCAATTTTAAATGATCCATTCAAATAATCTTTAAAATGTGAATTGAGAGCCCAATATTCCCTAATTTTGTGGTTTGGTGAGTTGATTATAAAAGAACATACAAATGAAAGAATATGTTAATTTTACACACAATTTAATAAGAAATCGATGCACATGGCGCCATCTATTGACATTTATTTGAACCAAATTTTCTTTGTTAGCGCTGGGACCCCGTGGCCATGTGGACCAATGACACATCCATAGCAACGTGGCAAAGCAAATCTCTGGTGGAAAAGCAGTCTAATCTCGATTCTGCAATGCTTCGGTTATTATGAATGAATGGGTTATGAATTGCCATGAACAATTGGAAAGGTGATTCAGTTAATTTAGATGACAAATCAATTAATATAATTCTCAATTATCTATGGAAGCGTTGCACATTTATGTATTGTTATGATTTAGGGTACTTTTATAAACTACTAGCTTTCCCACGCGGCTTCGCTCCCTTCAACTGGCTACCTACCTACCCACCTACCCTACCTACCCGACATTACCTACATACATGATTGTTGCGTAACTTAAACCGTTAACGCAGCGCACGCAACGGAAGCTCTCAAAAAGGAATAATTTTGCCCGTTTTTGCAGCATTTTTCATTTATGCGCCGCTCCTATTGGTTACGACCAATAGGTCGTAGCGTGATGTTTTAAAGCCTATAACCTTCCTCGATAAATGGACTATACAACACAAAACGAATTTTCTAATTCCATCCAGTTGTACCTGAGATTAGTTCAAACAAACTAAACTCTTCAGCTTTATAATAGAGAAATGAATGTTTGAGACCGACCATTTTTCAAGGTGGTGCGAGGAAAATTTTATGACTCCTCTATCAAAATTGGTACCTAAAAAATTGCCGAAAGACGTCCACTGTAGAACATAGGCCTACCCCAATCTTTGTGACATCGACCGGTTCTGTGGCTCTCGCATCTGACGGTCTCCCGCGGTCCTAACCAGGTCTTCAGTCCACCCTTATGGGAGGCCTTCCAACGCTATCAACATAATATGAGCTTAGATTTAGCTTTAATATCCATCCGAAACTATTGGCTTAATATCTACTGGTTCCAGATATTATTATGCTTTTACACTGAATTACCTGTTGGGGTTAATGAGGTGGGCACCAAAAAAAGACCAGTTTAAGGGTTTAATAATAACAGTTTCATTAGCCTTTGTTTTATATATCGGAAAGGTGTGTGTAGCACGTGTGGTCCCTACTAAGGTTGACGAAATACAGTACCGTAACCAGCTAGCATTTCAGTTTCAAGTGTTGAGAAGGGCTCAAATAATAACAGTTTCATTACCCTTTGTTTTATATATCGAAAGGTGTGTGTAGCACGTGTGGTCCCTACTAAGGTTAATGGAATACAGTACCGTGACCAGCTAGCATTTCAGTTTCAAGTGTTGACAAGGGCTCAAATAATGAACTTAATAATTTATGGTTAGACAGAGAAGGCTGTGTTGAATAATATTGATTTATTTTTGATAAACTCCAACATTACCCATAATATATCGTGAGATGTCCCCTGTAATGTAGTCTAACTTATCCTACATTGTTTGCAGGAAACGGCGTGGTGATCCACCTCCCCGGGCTGTTCGAGGAGCTGAAGAAGAACGAACTAAAAGGCATGAAGGGCTGGCAGGACCGTCTCATCATATCAGACAGAGCGCATCTCGTCTTCGATATGCATCAACAGGTAAATGGATTCTATTACAGCTTCTATCAACGCAACAGACATTTAAGGCGCCTTCCTCACCGGGTTGGTGCGTTATCGAATCTGTGCAGATATACTGTACGTGTATGCGGTCGGTAAATAATCTGTACCGAAATGATTAAGTCAGGGAGACACCCGAGTGGTAGTCTGTCAGAATCGAAAACGAACCAACCCGATCAGGAACAACTTGGCGCTTTTGTCCATAGGCGTGCATTAAAGTTCCCAGTCTCCATTTATCAATGCGGTTGGTAAATAATCTGTACCAAAATGAGTCAGTGAGAAAGGCGTCCGAGTGGCCGTCTGTCAGAAACGAAAACGAACCGACCCGATAAGGAACAACTTGGCGCTTTTGTCCATAGGCGTGCATTAAAGTTCCCAGTCTCCATTTATCAATGCGGTTGGTAAATAATCTGTACCAAAATGAGTCAGTGAGAAAGGCGTCCGAGTGGCCGTCTGTCAGAAACGAAAACGAACCGACCCGATAAGGAACAACTTGGCGATTTTGTCCATAGGCGTGCATTAAAGTTCCCAGTTTTATTCCCAATCAACTTGCCCTCTCCTCCATGGTCCATCGGCTGGCGACGCCTTGATTCAAGTGTACTATGGCTGTATGGCATATAAGCAAAGCTATGATGTCTAAAAATTTCAGTGGACTTATTCCGAATTTTAACTCATGCTCACTCGCGTTAACGTAAAAGATATCTTACGTCAATTTATATACAAATGAAGTCTGTAAAAAATGGGTTTTGTCTTTCTGTCACCAGAGGCCTTAGGCCTTAGTGCGAGTTTTTACTCACGCTCAATCGCGTCAACATAAACGTTAATTTGTATGGATAAGCGCCGTCTGAGGACGGTAAGGAGAAACCTCTTTTATTGTATACATTTTGACATACGAGATCGTTTACGTTATCACGATTGAATTCGTTAATAAACTCGCACTAAGGCCTCCGATGGCGCTTATCCAGTGCAATACAAATTGACATTTACGTTAACGCGATCCAGTGTGAGACAACACTTGCACTAAGTCCTCAGACCATACTTACTCTTTGTATGAGTTACTCGTAACAACATTGTTATTCATGACTTAGACAAAGCAGTGTTTTAAGACTCAGTAGCTGGAATTTAATAATCTTAATTTCAAATCTAGCCTGTAAAGCCACAACTGAAAGCCTCTTATTGTCTTTCACAGAACAAACTTATTTCATTGTAGCGGTTCTCATAATTAAGATTAATTATAATGTATGTTGTATGCCACAGGATATTTACAGCTTCCGTCACACGTTTCTTGTTTATGCCAGCCCTTTGCCGGTTTAAATAATAATTATATAATGCGGGGAATTCCTTATAAGTAAACTTTGTGGTTAGAACAATGCCCTGTATGTATTTGTATGGGTTACGCTAGGTACAGACAGGCTAAGCAAACGAACGCTTACGAGTGGGAATACGCAAGGTAGCTCGCCTTCGCGCATTCTTTCTCGTTTGTTCTTGTTCCTCTTTTAGTGCGGTCCGTTCGCAGTTATTGCAAGCTTTTATTTAACTTGCAATTTATGTATGTAAGTGTCTTCGGGTCAAATCTTGCAACTGAATTTCAAAGCAGTTTCCGCCACCGATTAATATGAAATGTTGCATACACGTTTAGTTTGGATGACAATGCATGGTTAGTTAAGTGACGTCATTCAAAATCCAATATGGCGGATGGCCGACAAGTTATTTTTTGTGCACTGCCATGGTATGGGTATCAAATGAAAGGGTTTGCTGAGAAGAATAGGTAAAAGCTTGTTTTAAAAAAATTGAGTAATTTAATTTTATCTCTAATTTTGTCTCACCGTTTTCTTTATTTTCGTGGCTAAAAGGTTTCTGTTTGATTGCTATCACAGCTAAAAAAACTTAAAAGGACTGTACCTATTAGTACTGATCAAGTGTCCCGTCCATCGTCGATTCCCATTCGTTAGCATTCGTTCACTCGTTCGCTTGGTCTGCACCCGGCATTAGCTTTGGAATCTTTTTGCATATTCTTACTGAGGCCTTAGTGCGTGTTTTTACTAACGCTTAATAAACGTCAATTTGTTTTGAAACTGGATAAGCGCCGTCTAGGGACGTTAAAGAGAAACCTTTTTTTTTGTATACATTTTGACATAAGAAATCGTTTACGTCATCACGAGTGAGTATGTTAAAAAACTCGGAATAAGCACACAGTGTGCTTGCAGCTGCAATCATCATCATATCAGCCGAAAGACGTCCACTGCTGGACATAGGGCTCCCCCAAGCGTCGCCACATTGACCGGTCCCGTACGTCTCGCAACCAGCGGATCCCCGCAACCTTCACCAGGTCATCGTTCCACCTGGTGGGAGGCCTTCCAACGCAACGTCTTCCGGTTCGCAGTCGCCACTCCAGAACATTTCTGCCCCATCAGCCATCCGTTCTGCGAGCAATGTGCCCTGCCCACTGCTAGTTGCAGTTGCAATGTATACAAAAATAAAAACCGGCCAAGTGCGAGTCGGACTCGCGCACGAAGTGTTCCGTACCATAATCGCAAAAAACGGCAAAAAATTCACGTTTGTTGTATGGGAGCCCCACTCAAATATTTGTTGTCATAGCGGCAACAGAAATACATCATCTGTAAAAATTTCAGCTGTCTAGCTATCACGGTTAATGAGATACAGTCTGGTGACAGACAGACAGGCAGACGGACCGCGGAGTCTTAGTAATAGGGTCCCGTTTTTACCATTTGGATACGGAACCCTAAAAAAAGAGTTTTCTTCTTACTGTCCCCAGACGGTGATTATCCAGTTTCAATACAAATTGACGTTTAAGTTGACGCGATTGAGTGCGAGTAAAAACTCGCACTAAGGCCTCTGTTCAAAACAACAGAAACTGATTCATAGTTATCCATAGATTGAAATAGTATACAAAGTCATGGTTATATACTTATGACAATATTAACTTTGAAATGGTTCATTTTATCTTGATTGCTATTAACCTTGAGTGAACGTTTTCCATTACAAATAATCGTTATTTTTAATGCAACACGACAGTGTTTAGAGATAACAAGAAAACGGTTGATAATATTTGTAGGTCTAAATATCCTGTTGGCAAAAGTTATAACAGTGAAGTATATTGTTGCGAATGTTGCGATAAAGTCAGTAGGAGAATACGTTCAATGAAAATACTTTAAGACGACGACTAACGCCAACGACCTTGAGGGAACAAAACGCGCACACGTTTCACACCCGCGCGACCCGAAATTTAGTAGTTTTTTGTACTTTTCTTATTATTCTATGACTTTAAAAAAAAGCTTCAGATCAAAATCTAGAATCTTAAATTGTCTTTGATATGGTGTCGATTTTATTAAAATACGCCCAGCGGTTTTGTTGTGATTGTCGTGTTTTTGTCCGTTTTAGACATAACTTTACAAATTAATTACACTATATTATACGAATAAAACTCAAAATTTGCTCAGATGAAATTATTAAGAAAATAGTCTAATATAACATATATTTTTTCCAACAAATTACAACTAGCCGTTTAGACGTGATTCTCATTTTAAAATCGGCTTCTCAAGGGAATCGGCGCCAAGTTTGAATACTTCATCATATTTTGCTTGCGCTCCTCAAGAGAGACATATTTTTCTTACCAGGCATTATTTTTCTACAATCCACCCGATACTAACGTTGAGGTTATAGTTCTGTTAGATATAAGACATTCGTAATTTCGTATTGCACATGCAAATCTATACCTACTAAAATTATAAAGACGAAAGTTTTGTAATTTTGTATGTAACGAATAAACTTAAAAACTATTCGACTGATTTCAAAAAATCTTTTCACCCTTACGAAGATACACTATCCCCGGGTAGGGTTGCCATCCGTCCGGGTTTTCCCGGCTTTGTCCTAGTTTAGAAGACGTCCGGGGAGCGTCCGGGCGGGATTTTAAAGTCTTCAAATCACCAAAAGCAATTTTTTACCGAATTCTTCGTAAATTTTGGACCGCTTTTGAAAATAACTTTTTTTTTGGAAGGGTGAAAAATAACTTCAATTTTGGTAGTCGGTGTCAAAAAACGAAACCATAAAAACCAACTGCCGCATATGAAAAAAATTTTCACGTATTGCTTTTAATTGGAAGTCGGTTTTTTTTAATACATATTAAAACTACATTTAGTTTTAAAAAGTTATGAAAATAAATAAAATGTTGATTTATAACCATTCAAACTATATTTTATTCTACTGAGTAGGTAACTTAAAAAATAAAGTCTGTTTAAATGTCCGGGTTGTAAGCTCCAAAATCCGGAGTTATCACGCTTCTTGTCCAGGTTGGCAGATTTTAGAGATGGCAACCCTATCCCCGGGTGGCATAGGCTACTTTTTATCCCTGTATTCCCACGGGAAATACGCGGGTGAAACCGCGAGACGTCCGCTAGCTTTTCATAAAAGAACAACCATTCTTCATCATTACTAAGAAAAGAGGCCTTAATCACTGAAAATGCAAACTCGGGAGTGGCGTGACGAGTGACGCAAGCGCATAAAATTGCGCGAGAATTCTGTGACGTCGGCGGCGGTCAAGGTGGAACGCGAAGCGATGCATATCGCGAAGTTTACGACGTAATTAATATTATATGCCTAAAGTTGATCTGTTCAGTGCAAAGGCCTGTTACGACAGAGAAGGAATATGAGTAGGTATTTGCAAGGAAATTTCTCGGTAGGTATTCTTTCTCTGGCAACTTTAAGGTTAAAATGCATGCTATCTCATCCGACAACACGTGCTGTGATGCTGTGATGAGCAGTAAGAAGCTAGTTCGCGTACGAGTTAGCACTTTTGCAAGTTTGTAGCGAAATGGATGATGATTTAGAAAGAAAACGAGCGCGCGAAATTTTATAAACGGACCTTTGGGAGTCTAGATATCATGAAAAAACTACTAAATGTATATTTTCAAAATAAAATTATTGGCATTGTTGAACTACTAATCTATCCCTGTATGGTGGCTGTTTTACAATTTTCCTTCTTCTTACGGTATTTATTTCCACCCAAAGATGCGTTAAAAGTAGTGTTGAAATATGGAACTTTCGACGCTCATAACTTTCAAATATATATTATTTTTATTTTGAACGTACATCGTCAAACAGTGCAGTAATCGCCAGACTACGTTTGTATGGAAGAAAGATCGACTAGTGTAACCTTAATAACCACTCCCACATAGATAACCTAATCACAACGTGATCTAACCATTACCAACACATGCAAGTCACACCCCACATATAATGTTATGACGTAGTTAGTGTTTTTAGAGATGGACCAACTAGTCGGGCAAGACGACTTGCGACCATAGTCGCCGACTAGTCTGCATACAATGAGATATAGAAAAAAAAACAACCTACATAGTACCTATTATATAGGTAATATATAGGTAAACATAATATGTTTTATGTGTTAAATCATTTTTAACAACCTTGCTAGAGATCAGTCATGAGAGAGATTTGGAAGGAGACCAAAGTCAGTTCTTTTTAAAAAAAATAGTCTGAAGATTTTTTAATTTCCCATTGACCTATAGACTTCAAATTTGGAGATAATTTTTATTTATTGTATTTATATAAAAATTATATTAATTGTAATCACGCATATTTTACCAACAAATACCAAAATTTTTATATATCAGATTTTTCTTTGAAATTCCTTCATTTATTCTATTACAAACAACTTGATTTTGCGGTTTGGTACGAAACCCGAAATATGCGAAGTCCGGCACGCACTGGGCGGGTATTTCATCAACTTTTTATTGTCCTATTGGTGGGCAAAGGCAAAAACAAAAATTATTATTGGAGATGTACCGAAAAGGTACAAAAGCCGACTATTTTAGTGACTTGTTCGGCAGACTAGTCGGCCATTTGTGTGCAGACTAGTCGTCTAGTCACCAACTCCATAGTCTGCCCATCCCTAGTAGACACTCGATAGTCATTTCTCGAACATTGAAGAACAATTTACCATCCAAACACGTGCTCAAACCGTCGCTTTATACGCCTATATCCTATGCGATACGCTCTTGATAATAGGCAGTAGAACTAACTAATTGACACGCTTGAATAAAAGTCATTAAGTCGGCTTTAACCGTACTAAACTGGATTATACTAGAAATATATTTGTAATAGGACTTGAATATGGAAAGGCCGTTAAACCGTCCCGCCTGTCAATTGTGGATCTTTGACTCTCGTTAAGGTTGAACTAGTCGACGGCACGAACGATTTTGTGCGCGAGGTTATAATGAGCATGCAGTCTTATCCGACAACACGTGCGAAAGAGGTAGATGCTGTGATGAGCAGTAAAAAGCTAGTTCGCGTACGAATTAGCACTTTTGCAAATTTGTATCGAAATGGATATATCGGATGATGATTTAGGACGAAAACGAGCGCGCGATTTTTTGTAAACAGACCTTTGGGAGTCTAGATATCATGAAAAAACTACTAAATGTATATTTTTAAGATAAAATTATTTGCATTGTTGTGTATGTGTTTTATCTGTATAGAAGCTGTTTTGAAATTTTCCTTCTTCTTATGGTATTTATTTCCGCTCAAAGATTCGTTAAAAATAGTGTTGAAATATGGAATTTTCATAACTTATTTTTTTAATATATTTTTGTTTACATACAGGACTACAGGTTGGCCAAAAAGAGTTGACAAAAATTGAGGTCGCCACTATCGTTTATATGGCATCATTTATACTATAACATAAATAAATTTGATACTTGAAGTATTTTTAAAGATAAATCAGAATGGGGAAAATCGTTAAATTAGATGGTAAACTTCTATATTTTTCTAACTTGTAAATAAAAAAGCCTAGGAGAGTAAAACATCTTTATTATAGTAACTATTATTATTAAAATCATCCAACTCTATTTTTGGACGGCCTTTTCTGTACTTGGCTGGGGTAGTAAATTTGCCTTTGTTTTTATTCCCTTCTCTTATTATGCGACGTACAGTGCTTTCTGATTTTCCTGTAATCAAAATAAAACATTAATGTTTTATTGTATAAAATGTAGCATGACGTGCAAAACGATCAAAAAATGCAGTCGCTCTCTAAAAAGTCATTGTGTCAAAGTTATTTTCCTATGTAAACATAATCTGTAAAATTATACAAAATCCGAAAAAACTTCGATGATGTGGTATATTTTGAAGACCTAACCGACTTTAACTGTAACTTAGATCATGAACTATGTATATTATATAAAATTAGAGTGAATAAATACCTGTCATATCAGCAACTCGTTTGTAAAGCTCATCCAACTCTGTTAGAAGTTTGCCGGCATTGTATTCCTCCAAACACCTCTTAAAAACATTGAAAATAACTTCCCTGGCACCACTTTTTACTATCTGACCCATTTTCAATAATAAATTACCGACTAATGCGTTTAATATCAACCAAAAATCTCATTAACTAACAATAGACTTTTTTGTTTTGGTGGTTCGACTGATGATGACATTTCTTTAGAGTTGCCATGTGTAGAAAAAATTTAGTTCCGATTTATTTAATGTCAACTCTTTTTGGCCAACCTGTAGATAATGATGAGACAAATTAATGTCATTTTTTTATTTTGAACGTACACCGTCAAACAGTGGAGTAATCTAATACGACTACGTTTGTATGGAAGAATTTTCGGCTACCTTAAAGCCCTTACTCCGCTTTAGTGGAAATCAAAAAATATTTTGCAAACAAAACTGTCATCGCGCCGGCACGTCATTGGCTAGTAACGTCCCCCGCCACCCGCGCGGACCATGGGAAACTTTAGTGTCAAATATTTGGAATGGAATGCATTACTAGGTTGTTAAAACAATAGTGAAACCAACATTGTACAAAAATCTTCGTCCACATAAATCTGTAATACGGGCCACATAGCTATATCATAAGTATGGAGTAATTCCAGTCTGCCTAAATACGGCCGGGTATCAGAAATGAACATAGATCGATTGCTAGCTAACCTCTGTAACCCAATTAGTTGGGAAAACCGTTATCCTGATATTGGCTAGCCAGAATATCGGACGAAGATAAATCGGTATAAATATATACGTGTTGGTATCCAATATTGTGTCGTCCTACAGCTTCTAGATTACGGATCGTAAATCATATTGTGACTACCAGGAAAGATTAAAAATGTGGTTAAAAACTTGCCAAGTCGCACTATTGATTGGCAACGAATATAACAAATTTCCTTTTATATCCAACGAAGAACGTTGTGAACGATTGTAGCGACACAGATTTGACAGATTACTCAATAGTTACTATAATAGCTTGGCAAATTCGTACGTGACACGGCCAAGGCCCTCGGGCGCGGTGGACTGGCAGCGGGGGTGGTAAAACGTGCGTGCGGGACGGGGGTCACCTGACGGCATAGACATACTAAATAATATGGACTGGAAATACCTACGAAAAAAACGTGCCTGCCTAAACCTCAAAATGTCTCATAAAATGGCCGCCGATTCTAAGGTTGTGTCTACTAATCAAGCAACACACTCACACATACAAATCTCAATAATACAATATTTAAACAACCATTTGACAGCAGGACTACCACGAACACAACCACAAAATTCGTCACATAAAATGGCGAATATGGCACGTACCTACAACCGTCACTACGTCATAACAAAATGTTGCCATAATGAGCAACAACTGAAATATTGTTGTCTCTTTCATCAAATACGTTTACTACATTAGAAAGAATGAAACAAAACGATGTTTCACATTCTGTATCGTATTTCACTCATATTTGTATAAGCTAATGTATGTATAAAACATCGCGGCGCCTCCATATATTTCCTATCTCAATGCCTGACGGGAGCGTCTCATTGAACTGGTGGCGGCAATTCTTCTTTTCTTCTTCCGTCCCCTTGTCGTTGCCCTTTGTGCCTATTGGCCTTGTTTCTTCTGTCTCCTGCTTGATTTGGAGGGAAGTGGAAATTTATATTTTTGCCTACTCCTCCGTTATTCTTTTATGATTAATTTCGTTGCGGGATCCAAGACAGTTAAATTATTTCTCCGGGACTTCGTCGAGCTTCATTGCCTCGGCGCTTTTCTGGTAGTCGCCACTGTTGATTCTGGCTTTCAGGAGTTGCAGTGGTTTGGGAATAGTGCGGTGGGATTGTCCCAACAAAAAAAAAAAAGCTGTAACGTAAGTAGTGGTATGATTTAAGGAACTTGTTACTTGATAGACAGATCTCATTTCTTTTATCAGCGAAGCCGTTATCAAGAACTTGGCGTTCTTGTACATTTATGTTTTGGGTGCGATATATACGAGTAAGTATCCAATATTGGGTTGTCCTACTTTCTAGGTTCTAGACTACTTATCATAGCTCGTATTATGACTACCGGGACCGATGACATAGTACAGAGTAAATGTGTGTCGTATGATATCAAAGTCCATAGCTACTAGGTTCCTATATAAATATACTTATTAAGTGTATGAAAATGATAATGGCACAGTTATGACAAGTGTGCTAATAAGGATATTAGTAGTGTTTATTTATGTACTTCTAAAAGTGGGCTATGATAAAATAGTATGCATACAATATATATCCAGGTGACGACAGTATTGACTTTAACTTAAGGAACGTCCTCACTGGGAGCATTCGTTCGTGAGCATTTGTAAACAAGCAATCGTAGGCGGGCAACAAATGCTTCCCTTGCAAGCTTGGAGCATTCGTAATACGATTGACCAAGAAGGTCACAAACACTTAAGATCAAGGAACTGTTCCTTGCTACCAGTAATATTCCTACATATATACTCATTTATTTCATTATCTGAGTACTCGCTTTCGAGCGTTTTATTTGCATGATCATTCGAACGCGAGCCGTTTCCGCGAAAATCGTTGCGACGTCCACACCGGCCGAAGATCGCGCTTGCGTGTAAGCTAAGCTTTGTAACGCCTGGCTCAACGACCACACCACTCGAATATTCGACGTCGAATGCTCATTACACGTGAATGCTCTCAGTGAGGACGCTCCTTTATAGGAACCAATACAGACTCGGAGCCCAGCAACTTAATCACGTAAATTAAGACGATGACTGTCGCCAATGACCTTGAGGGAACAAAACGCGCACTCGTTTCACACCCGCGTGACCCAAAATTCAGTAGTATATTGTACTTTCCTTATTATTCTATGACTTTATAAAAACCTTAGATCTAAATGTTGATAATTAAATTGACTATTAGATGGTGTCAATTTCATTAAAACACGCCCGGTGGTTTTGGTGCGATTGTCGTTTTTTTGTCCGTTTTAGACATAACTTTACAAATGAATTACACTATGTTATACGAATAAAACTCAAAATTTTCTAAGATCAATTTATTAAGAAATAAAATGATCTTATGTAACATATATTCTTCCAAAATAATGCAATACTTCCTTACTTAATGTCCTGTATCCCCAGAAGCAGGGGTAGAAGGATAAAACAAGCAATGGAGACTGCAAAATTATCAAAATTAAAGCGTGCGCGCTTGCTTTAAACCTTTTAAGACGGTACCCTGACCAAAAAATCGGCATGAGATATGAGCATTCCTATTGGTCTAGCGGCACTGGTGGCGCATGAATTACAGTAGTGAATACGCCCAGATTTTAGAATAAAATCTTTATAAAATCGAATTTTGGTCTTTTGAAAAAAATAATTCTACAAAAATGTTCGTTATTAAATTGTCTATCCATTAGTGTTAGTACAAAAAATAATAAATGAACTCTTTACGAGGAGATGCATAATATCAATAATTATTTTTCATTTTTATGTTTTTCTGGAAGGAGATTAGTGAAATATATACAAACATTAAAAAAAAACGAAATCTACCATTTTAGAATCAATATTATGTAGAAATTTAATGCATTTTTATGAATTGATATTTCTTTTTAAATAACGAGTAAATAGCTCCTAAAAACAGCACAAAAAACAGCTTGCGCGGCGTTTTGCTCGGGGTACCGCCTTAATAAAAGAACGCAATTAGGGTGTAGTAGAAAATGAGAATTTCTCGATGGGAAAGTCTCATTTGGTCGGGCTTATTCTAGGGATCGTACCTAGGACCTCCTGCTTAAGTCGTTTGCGACCAAAGATTGCCAACAAGCCCGTCAACTGTCTACCTTCCATACGAATGGACAGCAAACTGTATATTTGATTATATCAGCCCATTCTGTTTAAACTGCAGGGCTAAGGCTTATCTCCACTCTTTTCACTTTTTATACCTCGAATATTCACTCTTAACTTTATTCCAGGTCGATGGTCTTCAAGAGGCCGAGAAGGGAAAGAACTCGCTGGGTACCACAAAGAAGGGCATCGGCCCGACCTACTCCTCAAAGGCGACCCGCAACAGTCTGCGGATAGGAGACCTGCTTGGGGACTTCGCTACGTTCGAAGAGAAGTGAGTATTTTTCTTTACATATCGGAATTGAAAAACTTGACCAGAGTCTTTGGATGGGTGACTAAAGTCACCGCCAGATAAAGATATAAAAGTCGTTAACACCTGTTTACCAATGTATTTCAAAACGATACGAAACAAAATTAAAGGCAGTGTCGCTAATACGATCAAACAATTGTATCGCGGTAAGGGGCGTCCGTGACCCTTTTACATGTAATTTATTTTTATTTTTATTATTGATAGGCTCGCGCTTGACCACTATCTCAAAAGCGCGTGGACCGATTTACATGATTTAAACGGATAAAATGGCTGTACGCCTATACCTTTAATTTGAGACCAAAATCTTCAATATGTGTCACCATTTAGAGAATACAATCCCGGGATTACGGGCTTTTTGAAGCGTAATCCCGGGTTCCCGGGATTAGACTATGTGGTTTCTAATTGGGCTTAAATAAAAAAAAAAAAGTTCTTAATGTCTTTGCACAACACATATCACAGTATAGGTAATAAGAAAAGAAAAAGACAAAACAATAAACCTATACTTTTGCAAGAAATCAAAAAGATACAAAAAAAAAACTATTTAGAATTTCGAAAATATAATCGCAGAAATATCAAAGCATCCAATGTTTGACTTCCAAGCCTGCTTCGTAGTTTATTGCCAACATAAGCAGCAGGCGATTAACGAAAGGTATTTACAAGGCAGACGTGAAAGGAAACGCCGGGAGGGGACGCCCTAGAAAGACATATTTAGACCTTATAGGTGATGTTCTTCAGAAAGGCCAAGTGCGCAGTACCCATAACCGGCGTGTGTGTATGACTAGATGTATGAATGTGTGTGAAGCAAAAGAAGTATGTAAGGATCGTAGCAGGTGGCGTTCTGTAGTTTCTGCCTACCCCCATGGGAAAAAGGCGTGAGTTTATGTATGTATGTATAAGCAGCAGCTGAAAACGCTCACTCAGATTCTACGCTGGTTGGAGTACGGCGTATCTAAGAGTTTTTTTTTGTTATGTAATAAATGCTATTAATATAATCTAGGCAAGGTTATTGTTAAGGCGCAACGGACTACGGAATACAAATTAGACTTGTTTGTGGCAATCCCGAAAATCCCGAGATTAACCTAGTACAGTCCCGGGATTTTCGAGGCCAGAAAACGGTCGGAATCGCGAGATTCTGGATCCCAGGCTTGTATTCTCTAATCACAATAAACAAAAATCATGTTTTCAAGTTACGTAAGGTACAAGTCGGGTCGATGACTTTTTTTTGTTATCTGGCGGACACTTTATCCATTCTATACCGAGAACCGTCTGTACCTAGGTTAGCACGATAAGGGGATGATACTCTTCCTGGTTGTTAGTCGTACAATATTGACGGTCGTTACGGGTACCTTGAAAGTCTGCTAATCGGTTTTGCCAAGGGGTATCGGTTTGCCATGGAGAATACTGATTGATGAGCAGACCGAACACCGTCTTCATCATAGTTTGGAAGCAGCTAGACAGATGATGCAGTATTGACTTCAAAATTTGCATATCAATAAACAATTGTTTGTGCATACTGTGAATTATTGGCGTAGCAAATTGTTTTCCTAGTGTTGCAACCTTCGATCAATAATATACTAGATACACATTCCTATAAAACAATTGTGTTGACGTAATTCTATGAATTCTAGTTGAAATAAATATACATTAATGCAAATTCAACCTTAAATGCCATGCTTAAAGTTGTATTCACAAATCTTGTACAAAAATCAAAATAAATGATGACCTTTCTTCGCTGTTAAACATACATCAAAACAAATTTAATCTTACACGCATGTTCTAAAGTCTAAATTACAAAGTTCCAGAACAGTCGATGTTTTTTACAATAGTTGTCGACGCAAAAATTGGTCAAACAATCAACATATTTGGTAATTGTTACTATTTAATTCAGTTTTTACTTTATGAAAAACACTTAATCCAAAATCTCCGTGTTACGGTGGTTATTTGCTTAATTTTTTAACGCACTCTGCGGCATTTTGACGTCTTAATGTTGGATATGATTGGACCATACTAATTTGAAATAAGACCACAACCGTATTTGTGATCTTATTTTTTCGGCCCGTTTTTGAACGCTTATCGGTCATCTAGTGTATTATTCATCGAAGGTTTGTGCATACTGTGAATAATTGGCGTAGTAAATTGTTACAACAACTGTGTATACTGCGTGGCCCACCTTAGAGCATTTAACTTATGGAGATGGCATAGCTGAGCGTACCCCTCTGCCAAAGTCGCTTGGCCATATGACCATACGCGTTATATAAAACTAGTTCATTCGCCGACCGCTGCCATTGTGTATCGTATTGTGTCGTAAGTAAGTTCTCCGAAAAAATGGTTAATTGTGATTGGTGTGTGAATGGTTGATTGCAAAAAGCGAGCTGCCACTTTCAATTTGCGAAGCCATGGTGTTTCCTACCACATATAAGTATAAATTATACATCAACATAGTTTTATTTAAGAACAATGTCGAAATAATGGATAATGCCTTTACGATAGAAAAATTCAGTGGTACGTTGGTAGCACAAACGCAGTACAGGGGCTGACAGGGTAGCGATGTGCATAGTGCTGGGACAACGTGAATGAATGATTGATAAATTAAATGATTTTTTTGAATCAGTATGTTCAGTATCAAAATAATTTTGTTTGTCTTTGTTTCTGGACAAATCAGGTTGAACTAAACAAATATATTATTCATAAATGTCTATGAGAATAGATTTAAATTCTTTTATTTTCAAGTTTTAGGCTAATAAAAAGTAAGTTTGTTCGTTTCGTTAGTGAGTTTTCAATCATTTTTTATCATCCCCGACGGAAAAAGAGGGGTGTTATCAATTTGACGTAAATTGCTGAGTATCTGTGTGTCTGTCTGTGGCATCATAGCTCCTAAACAGATGAAGCGATTTAGATTTTTGTTTGATACCTCTATCGAGAGGAGACTATCGCAGCCATGGTAGTTACAATGACAACCCCACTGCACATCAATTCGAAGCCATAAATACAATTGCGAATGTTAAAAATACTCAAATGTTCGTTTATCCTTTTTAACCAAAAAAGTTGATCCACAGAAATGTGTTCGACATGTAAATAATAAACTGGTACATTTTAAAAATCAGTGATTGCCTCTAGGCGTGATCATTGAGACATGTATATGAACTAGATTATGGCTATGAAACCATACACGTATGTTTTTTTCTAAGATATTAAACTAGCTTAGCTAGGAAACACCGTACTCAAATAGTTCAAAACAAACGAAAAACTGACGTGTTAAATTGTTACATAAAAAAGTGGTAAATAAAAGTCTATCCGGCTGATTGTATTATTTACGCTTTCCTACTATTTAACACGTATATTTAAGGTCCGTATTAAATAACGGGGCTCAAGTATGAATCCCGAATGCCCGAACCTAAATAAAACAAAATGTCAGTGACAGTTTCATACTATTCTAAGCTGAAACCTGTAGGTACTATAGTTTATGCTTAACATTGTTCCAAGACGTATGCCACCATTTTATTAGGTACCTACTATACCCAGTTCGTCTACCATGCTTGGTGTATTTGGATATTACATTTATTTGTAACGTCATTCTTATAGGAAAGACACGGGTCCAACAATATATATTATGTAATTATGAAATATTATTGACTAAAAATATATTCAATCGTTCTTTTTTTAGTGTATCTTAAATTCTCCTACCTTTCTTACCTACCTACTTAGTTTAGCAGACCACAAATCATATTGCGTATTTTTTTTTATTTGTGAAATTAATTACTTTAGTTTATTATTATTTAGTATAACAAAAATAAAACGAATTAACATTTTGCTCATTCATTCATGCATTAAAATGAATTTCCAGTCATTCTTTGTATCACATCACTAGCACTTTGTATTTGTTGTCATAGGATTATTGCATAGATACACACAAATATGTCAATGTATGTGTGTTTTTTGATTGTGTGATTATTATTTTTTCGTGTGCGTTTGTAGCAATAGAATGCATGTATCTGTGAGTGATTGTCATTTTTTTGTAGTGTGCTGTATGTGTTTTCCTCGTCTCCCGCAGAAAGTGGCAGAAAAAGTTGTTCGGTGATTCGTGGCTTGCCGTCTCCATAGGTTAAATGCTCTAAGTGGCCCACACGTGGCTTACACTATATTACACATAGATAAAGATATGACGGTCTAGAAGTAAGTTTAATATGACTATTATAAGTTCAACGTGACAGAAGTGAGAATACTGCTGCACCTCATCTCTTGCAATGATATATACATCTCCCAATTCATGTAGGTACGTTTAATTAAAGGAATTGACGGTAAAGCCAGAAATTCTGCAGTACAATAATGACTGTAAACATCTTCGTTAAATTTCAATACGAATGGGTATAAAATGCGCATTATTTATTATTATATCGTATGCATATCATGAGTGTAAATCATTCAATACAACAACTTCCCATGCAAAACAAATTGATTGTTTTGAGTGATAAAGATATTGTCTTTACAGTACAACTATATTCTTAATCATCATCATCATCATATCAGCTGAAAGACGTCCACTGCTGGACATATGCCTCCCCCAAGCGACGCCACATTGACCGGTCCCGTGCGTCTCGCAACCAGCGGATCCCAGCAACCTTCACCAGGTCATGGGTCCACCTGGTGGGAGGCCTTCCAACGCAACGTCTTCCGGTTCGCGGTCGCCACTCCAGAACCTTTCTGCCCCATCGGCCATCCGTTCTGCGAGCAATGTGCCCTGCCCACTGCCACTTAAGTTTGGCACTTCTTCGGGCTATGTCGGTAACCCTGGTTCTCTTATGGATCTCCACATTCCTGATTCGATCACGCAAGGAAGCTCGGAGCATAGCCCTCTCCTCCATTGCCCTTTGAGTGACTGTAAGCTTTCTGATAAGGCCTATTGTAAGCGACCACGTCTCAGAGCCATTATCACTGGCAAACATAGAAATATTAAATACAGGAGAAGTGGCAAGGGGGCGTGTCGGTGTCTGCGCGACGTGGTCACAGTGCCCATGTCCAAAATCATGTTTCAAAATATCACAGCGACTGTACTATTTTTGCAATAAATACATTGCTCCTTAACCACTAGCTAAGTTCGTCGTGTAGTGTGTCGGGTAGTGTCGTAGCTAAGTGACTGGACAAGCAATGTAAAAATCACAAAACGATACTTTATTAAGCGGATGCATTGCGTAGTACGGCCGCTGCTTCTTGCGACGAGTTAGTGATGTGATTGTAAGATGTTTTTGTGTGGGTAAGTTGTACGGAGCATGGTAAATACACGCTGTGCTTGATGAGATAAGGTTTATATTTGATTCTGTATTACGTTCTGATTTAAGAGTTGCGGGTGTGTGCGCGACTGCGTGTCTATTGCTTTTTCTGAACTGCATGTGTAGTAGTTGCCGTGTGGTAGGGGCAAACTGGAGACACAGGTTGCCAATATATTTCGTCTACCGGGCATATCTTCTTGTTTATTATATCTATGCTGGCAACACACACTGGTCATAGAATTTCGTCTTGAGACACTTAATGTACCTCGGCAATCATCGCATATCCGAATACAAACGAATTCTAATTTCCATGTCCATCAATTATTAGATTTATCGTTTATAATAATTTGAATTCAGAACTAAGTACTTTATTGTAGTTTTGATTTCGTGTGAACTATATAGAGCTGTAAAAATATTTTCCTTTTTAACCGCAGCAGCTTTCCACCCATTTTTAGGGTTCCGTAGCCAAATGGCAAAAAACGAAACCCTTATAGATTCGTCATGTCTGTCTGTCTGTCTGTCCGTCCGTATGTCACAGCCACTTTTTTCCGAAACTATAAGAACTATGCTGTTGAAACTTGGTAAGTAGATGTATTCTGTGAACCGCATTAAGATTTTCACACAAAAATAAAAATAAAACAATAAATTTTGGGGGTTCCCATACTTGAAACTAAAACTAAAAATATTTTTTTTCATCAAACCCATACGTGTGGGGTATCTGCGAATAGGTCTTTAAAAATGATATAGAGGTTTCTAATATCATTTTTTTCTAAACTGAATAGTTTGCGCGAGAGACTCTTCCAAAGTGGTAAAATGTCGTCCCCCCCCCCCTGTAACTTCTAAAATAAGAGAATGATATCATCATCATTTCAACCGAAAGACGTCCACTGCTGGACATAGGCCTCCCCCAGAGAGAATGATATAACTGAAAAAAATATATGATGTACACTTACTATGTAAACTGCTAGCGAAAATTGGTTTGAACGAGATCTAGTCAGTAGTTTTTTTTTAATACGTCATAAATCGTAAACCGCAATTTACCAAGTACGGAACCCTTCGTGCGCGAGTCCGACTCGCACTTGGCCGGTTTTTTAAATAAATTACATTTTGTTAAAAGAGTATTAACAATTATATATACTTCCAAGTTCTTCAAAAAAGTTTTTTTTAGTAACAGGGGACATTTTTCAATACTCAAAAAGTAGTTTTTTCATGGCTGATACATTTTTAAGGCAGGCATAAGAGCAAGCAGAGCAGTGGTGTCCCAGTGGTATTGGCCGCGACTTACAAGTTGTAGGTCGTGGGTTCGAGCCCAGGCAGGCGCTTTACTTTGTGTAAATTATTTTCTTCACCACTACTCTCAAAACGGTGAAGGAAAACATCGTGAGGAAACCGGCATGTCCTAGAAACAAAAATTTGAAGACATGTGACATCCACCAACCCGCACTGGGCCCGCGTTGTGGATTACGGCCCATTCCCTCTCACAGAGGGGAGGCCTGTATCCCAGCAGTGGGAACATTAATAGGCTGATGATGATGTGATAAGAACAAGCCATCTGGTTTTGCTATAGCCGAGCATTTGTTGATATAGAAGAATATAGAACTTCAACTCGAAACGTGTGAATAAAACAATAAAAAAAACCTATATCTTCACAATAATGCTTTCGTAATCTAAGGGTAGCCGTTCTGTAGCAGATTTTATTGCATTGTGAATTACATGGGCTGCACATCCAATACCTATTAATGGCTTTTTCAGAGATGATTGTAATTTCGAATTATATAAACATATAAGTATTATATATTTTTGAAATCACCTCTTAAAACCCTTTCTTTTGATACCCCACACGACTTTTTGGAAGAATAAATTCTTAAAATGACTCTCTCCGTCTCTATCGAACTAGAAACGGAGTTTAGCAAAGCTTTAGGTAAGCTAAAGTCATTTTAAGGAAGTATGGACATTTTGGGTAAAAACCGATACTATTTACAAAAAAAAATTTGACCAATTATTGAAAACGTAATCTAGCAAGTGTTACACCATTTTTGAATCCTTATTAAATGCGCCAATTTTTCATGTTACTTGCCAAACTAGCGTAGTACATTTTTTTTTCAGTACAGTCAGTTAAAGTTGGGCGAAACAGTAAATTTGAATAATTTGGTTTTGAAAAAGTTTAATTTTCTTCTAAGTAGGAGGAGTTGGCTTTAAATTTTAGGCAAAAATCTACACAAGCATTATTCAAGATTACATAATAATAAAAAAAATTGATAAATTATGGGATTTGTAGCAATTGGAGTTAAAGAACCATTACAGGGATTGATTTTTTTAGTAAATTTTTAAAGTGAACATAATTTTTTAAAAACATGAGATAGATTTTTTTTCGTATTTTTCTGAGAACTGTTATAACTTGGTCTATCACCCATTTACGGCTTGACGTCGATTTCTGGGACACCCTGTATACATACATACATAGACTGATAAACACATTACCCTACTTCGGCAGTCGGGTAAAAAAGGGACAGTCCCGTTCAAAACGGGACATCTGGTCACGTGAGGTCTGCACCAAGTGCATACGGCAGACTGACATAAATCAGACGACTGACGAAACACGAAGTTATTATCTTTACTGAAATAAGCTTTTAATTTCATATCAGCTTCCTCTAATCAAAGTACAAGTCACTCCAAATTGTTTTTCAGTTATTTATGAGACCATCTACCATAATATTCTGCATGCGATTTTCGATTTATCCATAGACGAACAATATTGGGCAGCTGCTCGAAGGTATGGCTATCTCTTCTCTCTGGTTATCATGGTGAACCATGCAATCGGCAAAAGCTAACTCGAGAATCGCTGGTATTTGAATACCAGTCCTACTCCAGGTCCAGGTTATGGTCTATACGTTATCAAGTTTTTTCAAATCCGTTCTGCCGTTTAGGCGTGAAAAGATAACAAACAGTCAGGCAGAGTTTGGTAATCTCGCATTTATAATAATAATAATATGGATTATTATTTCAAACCCTTTCTAACCCCTCTTAAAATAAAATTTCCAGGTTCCGTACTCTAGCAGCTAACTACAAGCGCATGTTCCCCTCCCTGGAGGTAGACATCGACGTTGAGCTGAGTCGCTACCAGGAGTACGCCACGAAGATCAGGCCCATGGTCAGGGATACCGTGTCCTACCTGCACAAGGCTATCGTAGAGGGCAAGAAGGTGCTGGTGGAGGGAGCTAATGCGGCCATGTTGGATATTGATTTTGGTGAGTAGAATAGTGCTAACACACGTCCGGATTTGGTACGGCCGGACCACGGATTTGTGGGCGGTGTTAGTCCGCCCGTATCAAATCCGGACGTGTGTAGGGTTTTCGGCTGGTTGGGCCATACCAACTACGACCAGCGTTGAAAAAGTCACCGATTTATGTGAGATCTAATGATTTTGGTTGTTGTCTCCCGATAAATTTACATTCAACTCAGTCATAAATAAAAATGGAAAATAATGTTCTATATACAATAATAGTAATCCATACCAATATTATAAAGAGGAAAGATTATTTTGTTTGTTTGTCCAAATAGGCTCCGAAACTACTGGACCGATTTTAAAAATTCTTTCACCTATGGAAAGCTACATTATTCCCGAGTTACATAAAAATTGAGATAATGTAACCCAAAGTAGCGAAATTTTGCGCTGAGAAAACTATTGATGATACATAAACATTATGTACTACATAATTAAAGTACTCATTATTACCTACAAAAAAGTCTACGAGAGAATATATCTAACTATCATAGTTAAGTCACAATAGCAGCTTTTGAGTTATAAAATTTAATAAGATCGCCGGTAGAAACAAAAGTTGGTTACATTCGTATTTTAGTATAATTCTTATTAAAATAAATAGTTTATCAAACTGGTAGGTAGGTAGGTAGGGTAGGGTAGTTAGGTGGTAGGTACGTAGGTTAGGTAGCCAGTTGCGTGAGCGAAGCCGCGTGGTTCAGCTAGTACTCAATAAGAATGTAAGCACAATGATACAACAGTATAGTGTTAAAACCACAAGTGAACCGTATTAACGATAACTCTTATCTAAATCGACATAATATCGCGCAAATGGCTTAATCCACTTGTGTTTGTTTCAGAGACAGTTAACACAAGGTTCTTACAATGAATGATAACAGTTATCATACGACTGATAGTGCAGGCGTCGGGCATATGAGTGTCTAGGAGTGCATGTAATAGATTTACTAATGATAAGCATAAAATATGTAGTCATAATTTACTTTGGCATAACAAAATTCAGCATGATAATCATTACATATAATATGTTTTGGCATAAATATTGTTGGCATACTGAAGCATAATTTTATAAAGCACTAGCCCGCGGCTTCGCCCGCGTAAAAAGTGTTTTATCATCCCAAGGGAATACAAACTTATCATATGTCCTGCCCAGGGTCTCAAACTTAGAGCATTTAACCTATGGAGACGGCAAGCCGCGAATCACCGAACAACTTTTTCTGCCACTTTCTGCGGGAGGCGAGGAAAACACATACAGCACACTACAAAAAAATGACAATCACTCACAGATACATGCATCCTATTGCTACAAACGCACACGAAAAAATAATAACCACACAATCAAAAAACACACATACATTGACATATTTGTGTGTATCTATGCAATAATCCTATGACAACAAATACAAAGTGCTAGTGATGTGATACAAAGAATGACTGGAAATTCATTTTAATGCATGAATGAATGATCAAAATGTTAATTCGTTTTATTTTTGTTATACTAAATAATAATAAACAAAAGTAATTAATTTCACAAATAAAAAAAAATACGCAATATGATTTGTGGTCTGCTAAACTACGTAGGTACGTAAGAAAGGTAGGAAAGAATTTAAGATACACTAAAAAAAGAACGATTGAATTTATTTTTAGTCAATAATATTTCATAATTACATAATATATATTGTTGGACCCGTGTCTATATGAATGACGTTACAAATAAATGTAATATCCAAATACTCCATGCATGGTAGACGAACTGGGGATAGTACCTAATAAAATGGTGGCATACGTCTTGGAACAATGTTAATCATAAACTATAGTACCTACAGGTTTCAGCATAGAATAGTATGAAACTGTCACTCATGTCACTGACATTTTGTTTTATTTAGGTTCGGGCATTCGGGATTCATACTTGAGCCCCGTTCTTTAATACGGACCTTATATATAAGTGTTAAATAGTAAGAAAGCGTACATAATCAATAATACAATCAACCGGATAGACTTTTATTTGACACTTTTTATGTAACACTTTATCACGTCAGTTTTTCGTTTTTTTAACTATTTGAGTACGGTGTTTCCTAGCTAAGCTAGTTTGATATCTTAGATAGGAAAACATACGTGTATGGTGTCTACGACACATTCGCTGTTCATTCTTAAACTTTCATTCTTCGATGTACTTCATTCCTATTCACTCGTTCTATATCATTCATACAACTCTGTACGTTGCTCGTTTTAAAAATTATAAAAAAAAGATTGTAAGGTCTTTATTAAACCTACTGATTTCTACAATTTTTTTTGTTTAATTTATCATAAACATACGGTTTCACAGCCATAATCTAGTTCATATACATGTCTCAATGATCACGACTAGAGGCAATCACTGATTTTTGAAATGTACCAGTTTATTATATACATGTCGAACACATTTCTGTGGATCAACTTTTTTGGTTAAAAATTATATACGAACATTTGAGTATTTTTAGCATTCGCAATTGTATATGGCTTCGAATTGATGTGCGGTGGGGTTGGCATTGTAACCACCATGGCTGCGATAGAGGTATCAAACAAAAATTCAAACAAAAACCTAAATCGCTTTATCTGTTTAGGAGCTATGATGCCACAGACAGACACACAGATACACAGCAATACACGTCGATTTGATAACACCCCTCTTTTTCTGTCGGGGGTTAAAAAATGATTGAAAAACTCACTAACGAAACGAACAAACTTACTTTTTATTACCCTAAAACTTTAAAAGAAAATAATTTAAATCTATTCTCATAGACATTTGTAAATAATATTTTTTTTAGTTCAACCTGTCTTGTCCAGATATAAACACAAACAAAATTATTTTGATTCTGAACATACTGATTCAAAAAATCATTTAATTTATCAATCATTCATTCACGTTGTCCCAGCACTATGCACATCGCTACCCTGTCAGCCCATGTACTGCGTTTGTGCTACCAACGTACCACTGAATTTTTCTATCGTAAAGGCAATAACCATTATTTCGACATTGTACTTAAATAAAACTATGTTGATGTATAATTTATACTTATATGTGGTAGGAAACACCATGGCTTCGCAAATTGAAAGTGGCAGCTCGCTTTTTGCAAGAGGAAACCGCACAATTAACCATTTTTTCGGAGGACTTACTTGCGACTCAATACGATACACAATGGCGGCGGTCGGCGAATGAACTAGTTTTATATAACGCGTATGGTCATATGGCCAAGCTACTTTGGCAGAGGGGTAAGCCCAGCTATGCCATCTCCATAGGTTAAATGCTCTAAGGTCTCAAACTATCTCCATGCCACATCATCACATCACATCATCAGCCTATTAATGTTCCCACTGCTGGGACACAGGCCTCCTCTCTGTGAGAGGGAATGGGCCGTAATCCACCACGCGGGCCCAGTGCGGGTTGGTGGATGTCACATGTCTTCGAATTTTTGGTTCTAGGACATGCCGGTTTCCTCACGATGTTTTCCTTCACCGTTTTGAGAGCAGTGGTGATGCAATAATTTACACAAAGTAAAGCGCCTGCCTGGGCTCGAACCCACTACCTACAACTTGTAAGTCGCGGCCGATACCACTGGGCCACCACAGCCTTGCCAAATTGCATCTAAATCGGTTCAGTAGATCCAGAGATTACCCCCCACAATCTCACAAAACCCTACACGTCTGAACAAACTCTCAAAATTCGGTCTCTCCCTTTATAATATTAGTTAAGATTTCCAGATGAGATAGTTCCTAGTGATTGCCTGTAAGGTTTGCGGGAATTTAGCAATTTTTTTTTTTCCTTTTTTTTGTATTTTTTCCCCATATTAGAAATTTCTCCTGTATCAGTGTGTGCGTTTACAAACATATAAACTCACACCCAGAGCCAGAGCAACTGTCTGTGTAGGTCGTACAAATATTTGTTCCGTGCGGGAATCGAACCCGCGACGAGCAGCATAGCAGTCAATCGCCCAACCTCTGTGCCAACCGTACGCCGAAATATGCTCGGACGACTGGTTTAATGATCGCCTTAATAATTTCGATAACTTATGTATAATATATGATAAATCAGAGACTAGACCTATTTCAACGCTATTGCATCACCACTTTTACACTATTATACGATTTAACTAAGGTCATAATCCAATTTATTGCTCTTATCGTGATTATAAAATATAAAAGCTCTGATGAAAAACACGTTTGCGATAAATAAGTAGGACTTTTTATCATATTCCTTTCGCAGGTATGCTGGAAGAGATTTCATTAGAAATAAGCATCACCTCTGTACCTATTTTCTGTTCCTTCTTCTTGTCTTTGTATTATGTGTGTGTACAAAAATTGTTAAATAAATAAATTAAAAACTTATAATTAAACATATATTACATAATTACACATATAAATAAATAACTATACAAATGACCGACCAACCGTGGTTGACCTTGATCCGACTAGCGTGGAACAGGATTTCAACTAAATGAGGGGCCATCGTATACTGGTTTTGTTACAACTATTGGCGGTTACTAGAAAATCCCGAGCATGTTTTTCAATCCCGGGATTACGGGATTTTTGAAGTGTAATCCCGGGCCAATTCCGGGATTATGTGGTTTCTAATTGGGCTCAAATGGAAAAAAAGTCATGAATTATTTTAAAAAAAAGTTTTTAATATCTTTGCACAACACAAATCACAATATAATAAGAAAAGAAAAATAGACGAAACAAAAAAACCATACTTTTGCAAGAAATCAAAATGACATCACAGAAAAACTATTTAGAATTTCGAAAATTTAATCGCAGTAATATAAAAGCATCCAATGTTTGACGTCCAAGCCTTCGTAGTTTATTGCCAACATAAGCAGCAGCTGAAAACGCTCGCTCAGGTTCTACGCTGGTTGGAGTATTAGGTACGCCGTACCGCCGGGTAATTTTTTGTCGTTTTGTAATAATAGCTATTAATATAATCTTGGCAAGGTTAAGGTGCAACGGAGACTTGTTAGTGGCAATCCCGAAAATCCCGAGATTAGCCAAGTACAGTCCCGGGATTTTCTGGGCCAGAAAACAGTCGGGATACCGAGATTCGGGTTCCCGGGTATGTTTTCTCTAGCGGTTACTCAATCACATCAAGAAACACGTAATATGAGGCTTCTCGTCTGAATTCCACCGAATTTCCCTTCATCTACTAACCTAACATCCTCACGTTCCAGGCACCTATCCCTACGTGACGTCATCAAACTGCAGCATCGGCGGCGTGTGCACCGGCCTGGGCCTGCCTCCGCTGGTGATCGGCGAAGTGCTGGGCGTCGTGAAGGCCTACACCACCCGTGTCGGCGACGGACCCTTCCCCACCGAGCTTCATGACGTTAGTGTTCAGTACTGTTCATTATATCTGGTAGAGAACTAAAGCAGTTGATGTAGGTCACAAGATAAGCAAGCTGCAGTGGCAATGGACCAGCCGTAGAATCGATCTTTATTATCTTTCTTGATCAGAGAGATGGATGGTATAGACAATTTTTTTTTTTTAATCTTCGCCCCACACTAGGAATTTCTTCCTGTATCGTAGGTGCGTTTACAAACATATAAACTCACATACACAACACCCAGAGCCAGAACAACTATTTGTAGGTCATACAAATATTTGATATGAATTCTTGACGAACCTACGACCTTCCTTTTAAATATATTTATACAGCTTATGCAAAACTTAAGTGTCAACTTTTTTCAAAATTCGTAAAGGACAATGGCAAAAGCCCATACATTGTTTTAGCCTAGATTAAATTCCTACGTATTTAAATGATAGATTGAGTAATGAGGTAATAAGACAACATTGTGGTTTAAAAGAAGATGTAGTGACTACAATTGAAAAGAGTATGTTAAGATGGTTTGGCCATGTTGAAAGGATGAAAGAAAGGCGACTAACGAAAGGCATTTACAAGGCAGACGTGTATGGAAGCGCCGGGAGGGGACGCCCTAGAAAGACATACATAGACCTTATAGGTGATGTTCTTCAGAAAAGCCAAGTGCGCATTACTCATAACCGGCGTGTGTGTATGACTAGATGTAGAAATGTGTGTGATGCAAAAAAAGTATGTAAGGATCGTGGCAGTTCGTGTTCTGTAGTTTCTGCATACCCCCATGGGAAAAAGGCGTGTGTTTATGTATGTATTCAAATTAAAAAAATCTGATTTGACTCAGGATCATATTCTGTTTTTTTTTAACTTGGATACTAGTCTTTTTGCCTAACATTAATTAAAAATAATTCATTTATTTCTACTACACTACAGTATTCTTACCTACCTGCAAGGAACACCAACACTTAGACATAAACTGTATTCTTAATTCATTTACTCCTTTTAATTATAATAATAAATGCAATAATGATTTTGTTATTACAGTTACCACTGGCCACTTTGCAGAATAAGTATAACATGGCAACACTAAGCTAATGAAAGATAACGAAAAAATCGAATTACATTCATTTATAATGTTTTTTTGATCTGTGATAAACCAGTTAATGTTATACTTTGAAAAAAAAACCGGCCAAGTGCGAGTCGGACTCGCGCACAAAGGGTTCCGTACCATTATCGCAAAAAACGGCAAAAAAATCACGTTTGGTGTATGGGAGCCCTACTTAAATATTAATATTATTCTGTTTTTAGTATTTGTTGTTATAGCGGCAACATAAATACATCATCTGTGAAAATTTCAACTGTCTAGCTATCACGGTTTATAAGATACAGCCTGGTGACAGACAGACAGACAGACAGACGGACCGCGAAGTCTTAGTAATAGGGTCCCGTTTACACCCTTACCGTACCCTTTGGGTACGGAACCCTAAAAACATACACAATTAATTGAATTTATTTCGTAAATAACTCACTATCAGACGCTCAAATTTAAGTCAGCTAAGATTGCGCCATTGTTCTTTAAAATATTGTTATTCAGACCAATATAGTTCAAATTCAAATTCAAATTATATTTATTGCATCCATAATGTACACACAGGTGGAAAATATAAGTTACAGAAACAATTATGGACCCTGTCGGGCACAGCAACATTCTAGATACAGTCAGTGTCTAGGAGAGACGAATAGCGCCCAATATTAATATTAGTATTAGTAGTGTATTATTATTATTAGTTAGAACAGTTAGTACCCAACCACAAATCAGTTACAGTTGGAATATTCAATCAGCTATGAATACTAACTGTTGTATCGTTTTGCAGGAGACGGGCTTACTGCTACAAGAGCGGGGACACGAAGTGGGAGTCACCACGAAGCGAGTGCGGCGCTGCGGCTGGCTCGACCTGGTGGTCGTGCGGTATACCGCCATGGTCAACGGATACACCTCGTAAGTTACATATACTACTAGCTGACCCCCGCGGCTTCGCTACCGTCGACTAGCTACCTACCTACCATAACTACCCTTCCTTAAATGATCCGCCATTTATTGAATTAATTTGTTACAATAAATGAAGAACCGTTTGACCGATTTTTTGCAAACTTCCCATAAAAAAATAAAAATAGCCTTTATACCATTCCCCCTCTAAAAAGCTTATTTTATTTACTGAAAACAGTGAATAAAAAGCACTTTTAATCACTGTTTTGGTGTTTGAATTTGGAACACACGCAGTACATTCGTCCTCCATCTCAATGCTATATAACCTCCTTGCACAAAAAATACTTTACTCTTAAACTCCTTCTTCGATTTTAATTTTGAGTTTGTTTATATTTAGGATTTTAATAATGATTTTGATTTTAGTCTAGGATATTTACTGAATACTTATTTGGATTGTAATTCTGATATTAATTGCATTGGTGTTTAATTAATTATAATTATGTAACGTAACGGAGGCGGTCACCGGCCCCTGAAACAAGTGCCGTTACCTAGCTCTGGGGTCAGGGTTTCACATTTTTTTGTAAATTTTGTAGGATATAAATCATATATTTTTTATTTATTAATATTCCTTGTGCTTATATCTTTCTTTTTCTCGTAGTCATGGTATAAAATATAGTATGCAACTCTTGAATAAAACGGATTTATATCGAGGGCCATGAATCACTCGCGTCGCTCATGATTCTAACACTTGAATCACTCGCTATGCTCGTGATTCAATCATCATGAATCACTCCCTACGGTCGTGATTCAGTCTTTAGAATCCTTTACTTGTTCGTGATTCATCTATGGCCCTCGCTTTAAATCCGTCTTTTATTCACTAGTTGCATAATATACTATTATACCATTCCCTCTCTAAAAAGCTTATTTTATTCACTGAAAACAGTGAATAAAAAGCACTTTTACTCACTGTTTTGGTGTTTGAATTTGGAACACACCAATGTATTAGACGTCCATCTCAATGCTATATAACCTCCTTGCGCAAAAAATAGTCGATACAAACTTCTTGTGCAGAGAATACTCGACTTTCAAACTCCTTCTTCGATTTTAATTTTAATTTTGAGTTTGTTATTTAGGATTTTAATAATGATTTTGATTTTAGTCTAGGATATTTATTGAATACTTATTTGGATTGTAATTCTAATATTAATTGCAATGGTGTTTAATTAATTATAATTATGTTACGTCACGGAGGTGGTCACCGGCCCCTGAAACACAGGTGCGTGTTACCTAGCTCAGGAGTCAATGTTTCAAATTTTTTGTAAATTTTGAAGGAAATAAACCATTTATTAATATTCCTTGTGCTTATATCTTTCTTTTTCTCGAAGTCATGGTATAAAATATAGTATGCAACTCTTGAATAAAACGGATTTATATCGAGGGCCATGAATCACTCGCGTCGCTCAGGATTCTAACACTTGAATCACTCGCTATGCTCGTGATTCAATCATCATGAATCACTCCCTACGGTCGTGATTCAGTCGTTAGAATACTTCACTTGCTCGGGATTCATCCATGACCCTCGCTTTAAATCCGTCCTTTATTCACTAGTTGCATAATATACTATTATACCATTCCCCCTCTAAAAAGCTTACTTTTTTCACTGAAAACTGAATAAAAAGCACTTTTAATCACTGTTTTGGTGTTTGAATTTGGAACACACCAATATATTCGACCTTCCTCTCAATGCTATATAACCTTGCGCCTCCTTGCGCAAAAAATTGTCGATACGAACTTCTTGTGCAGAGAATATTCGACTTTCAAATTCCTTCTTCGATTTTAATTTTGAGTTTTTTATATTTAGGATTTTAATAATGATTTTGATTTTAGTCTAGGATATTTATTGAATACTTTTTTGGATTGTAATTCTAATATTAATTGCAATGGTGTTTAATTAACTATAATTATGTATCGTAACGGAGGTGATCACTGGACCCTGAAACACAGGTGCTGGTGCTAGCTCAGGGTTTCACATTTTTTGTAAATTTTTAAGAAAATAGTTCATTTATTTATTACTCGTAATATGCCTTGTGCTTTTCGCTTAGATCTTTCTTTTTCTCCAAGTCATGGTATAAAATATAGTATGCAACTCTTGAATAAAACGTATTTATATCGAGGGCCATGAATCACTCGCATCGCTTATGATTCTAACACTTGTGTCACTCGCTATGCTCGTGATGCAATCATCATGAATCACTCCCTACGGTCGTGATTCAGTTGTTAGAATCCTTCACTTGCTCGTGATTCATCTATGGCCCTCGCTTTAAATCCGTCTTTTATTCACTAGTTGTATAATATAATATTATTCACTGACTTTTACAGTTGATTTTTAATTTATCCTTAATTAATTTAGACTGTTTTTTAGTCAGGTTGTCCTTTGACATAGGCCTCCAGGTCATGCCACTTTTTACGGTGCCTTGCCGATCTCCTCCAACCCTGTGGGAGATCGTCCTCCCACCTTTTACTTAAACCATCATAAAACTTCACATAAACCATCTACTAAATAGTCCGAACAAAGCTTAAACATTTGGTTTGGATAGGTGAGCCCGTTCTTGACTTATAAAATAACAACGAAAAGTGGCATTGATTTATATATATATATAGATGTAATGCCGGAAACAGACTAAACAGCAACTAAACAACGCCTGAACAGCTGCTCAACTTGTATAAAGCGCAAGTTCGGTCATGCATTGAGTATTGATCTCACCTCTGGGATGGATCTGCCAAATACCAGCTTGATGCACTTGAGTCGACGGACAGTCGGGTCAAAAGGCTTATTGGCAACGATGCACTGGTCGCTTCAAAGCTCCAGAACCTTGAACATCGACGCCGAGTTGCCAGCTTGTCGGTTTTTTATCGGTTACATTTCGTGGAGTGTGCGACGGAACTGCACAATTTGATTCCGCCTAGCCCTTTCCATCATCGGACTACAAGACGTACGGCGATGTACGAACAAATCGTTTTGCTAATACTTTCATTGTGCGCACAGCTAAGGAGTGGAACGGAGTCTTTGTTCCCTGATAGCTACAACCTTGGGGTCTTCTAGGCAAGCGTGTTCACCGGAGACTACATCATCGCTTAACATCAGGCGAGATAGTGGTCAAACGCGAGCCTATAGATTATATATAAAAAAATGCACTGTCACTGGTCCTTGATAAGTGTGCAAAATTTCAAATTAATCCGACGTATTGAAGGGGAATAAATACGTGTTAAAAATTTTGCTTATTTTATAAAAAATTGTGAATGAATGTTTCAGGTTATGCCTTACAAAGATGGACATCCTAGACACGCTGGATGAAATCAAGGTCGGCGTAGCGTACAAGTTGCACGGCAAGAAGATTGAGTACTTCCCATCATCCATGACCGAGCTCAGCAGTGTAGAGGTGATTATCATTCAACAGTCTTAAGGAGAAGGAGGAGGAGCTCGTGGCTAAATAATAACAGCCGCACGCGTCGATCTTCAAAGTTAAGCAACGCTTGACGAGGTCGGTCCGTGGATGGGTGACCATTTCAACATACCGAGTTTCCTCCGTGCCTCGGAAAGCACGTTAAGCCGTTGGTCCCGGCTGTCATTTGAAGATCTTTGACAGTCGTTACGGGCAAGGGGTACCGTGTTACACAGTTACTTGGTTGTGGAGGTCAGATAGGCAGTCGCTTCATGTAAAGCACTGGTACTCAGCTGAATCCGGTTAGACTGGAAGCCAACCCCAACATAGTTGGGAAAATGCTAGGCAGATGATGAGTAACTATCCTAAGGCCGAATTTCCACGTGCATGCAAGTTATAATACTCACAACGGATCTTTGTGTCTCTGAATTGACTGCAAGACCCTGCACAGTAGCTATTTTTAACAGACTTACCAAAAAGGAGGAGGTTCTCTATGTTCGACTTCATGTATGTTTTTTTTTTATAAATGTAAAGAGTATGTTTCGAAATTAGTCCCATTTTAATTTAGTGAAGATCTGATGAAGAACTTCAGAGATATACAACAGAACTCTTCAATAAATGACGGCAAATCATTCGGGATTGCTGCTATCGCATGTCTGTTTATTCCATTTCATAACATAACATCACGCCGGTACTCTCAATTCACCGGTTATGTTCAAGTTTCATGTTATTCGGGTAATCTTTTCTGGCGTTATAGGTACCTTAATAAACAACTTACCTATTTTAGGTAGGTACAAATCAAAAGGGAAAAATAAAAAAACTGTTTTAAAAAAAATACTACCAACTTTCAAATAAAAAACTACAAAGTGAAAAATAACTTTATTTTTGGAAGTCGGTGTCCATATCGAGAAAAAAATGGTTCCTACGAAAGACACCAACTTCCAAAAATAAAGTTATTTCTCGATTTGTAGTTTTTTATTTGGAAGTCGATAGTATTTTTTTGCAAAAAAGTTTTTTTGTGTGTCCATGATGAAGGTGAAGATAGCATTGTATAACTGTCTCTTTCACTCGCTTAAATTTGTCGCATCGTCCTGTCTCGCTTTTTTTTATATCTTTATTTGAAAAAAAAGGCTTTAATCGCGAAGCGACTATGCCAGCCTCGTAGGTATACAAAGTTAATAATAATAAATATAACTAAGATTTTAATTTAATTTAACAATCCCTATGTTCTAAAGCCTGCTTTGGCTAGCTTATACAAAGCTCTTGTCCTGTCTCGCTTACTCTATGCAGTATACTCGATGACTGTTTCTTGCGCAATGGTTCGCGGAGCCAACTTCAGAGACACAAAGATCCGCTGTGACCACTATATGCAACTTGCAATCTAGCTAGCTGGGTTGCAGGTGGAAATGTGACTGAAAGAGTCCAAATGGACACTATAGTGAGCAGGGGTGGCCTTAACCGTTGCGAGGCTCTGGGCGGGTGGCATACGTTTGCCAGGCCTTTGTCGTTTTGCAATGTCTGTTGTAAAGTGACGATTGACGAGAAATACAAAACTTGGCATTAATCTATACCATACCAATATTATAAAGAGGAAAGATTTTTTTGTTTGTTTGTACCGAATAGGCTCCAAAACTACTGGACCGATTTTAAAAATTATTTCACTAATAGAAAGCTACATTATTCCTGAGTGACATAGGCTATTTTATAATCCCGGAAACGGGTCCTGTGTGGTGGCCCACGGGAGCGAAGCAGCGGGTAACAGCTAGTTATTAATATTTTACTATGAAATACTTAACCAATATTTTTTTTATTGTTATCACACTAATATTACAAAGGCAAAAGTTTGTAAGTGTGTATAGTCAGGAATAGCATATAGGATACTTTTTATCTCGGGAATATGTTCTGTAACTTTCGACCTTCAAGCGGGTGAAACCGCTGGCTACAAATAAATTTGCTAAGTGTTGAATACAGGCCTGCGGATCACAAAGCCAACAGCCGAACACTGGGGCCCATAGCAATGTTGCGACTCTTGGACCCTACCAGGTCTATACCCGCGAAACTGCAATACGCAGCAGCGGTCAGCTAGGGGTCTGTTCTTTGAGATGCTGGTTCCTATCTGACAGGTGGAAAGGGATACTTACAACTATACACTTACCCTTGTCTTCATGGTGGTCTCCTGGGCCCGTGTCCAATCACGCGTGTGGCCGGGGGGTGTAGGGTAAAATATATATAATATCGAAGGGACAACAAACGTGATCTGGTGGGATTCCCGCCAGACTGCGAGACACGTTCCCGACACGAAAATACCTCGCTGCGCGTGAAATATACCCAAATACCAATGTCCCGGCGAAGCACAATACCACCCGCGAATGGCGGACGCAATTTCCAATAACGATAGGTTGATAAAATAAAATTTCAATTGTGCGATTTTGGGTGGTAACGCGAGGTTCCTGCAAGAGTGAGGCTCTGGGTGAATATCCTGCTCGCCACCCCTAAGGCCGCCACTGTAAATGAGAGAATATTTCTCGAACCAATTCAGGCAAGTCAAAGTCGGGCGCTCGCAAGTCAAAAAGCTCCAAACGCAGTCTCAAAACGATTATCCCAAGTAAATAATATAATTTTTCTTTAAGTCTTACAAGTATTTTTATATTACCAGGTGGAATACATAACCCTGCCTGGCTGGGCGTGCAGTATAGAGGACGTACGACAGCTGGACAAGCTGCCCATGCAGGCCAGGAACTACGTCAAGGCCATCGAGGACTTCCTAGAAATACCTGGTGAGTTACATTGCTATTGCGGATTGAATGATCATCACTTCAGCCGAAACACGTACACAGCTGAACACAGGCCTTAACCTGGTATTTGGTCATCAAGGTTAAGCAACGCGTGACGCCGTGTCCATGGGTGACCATTTCAACATACCGAGTTTCCTCCGTGCCTCGGAAAGCACGTTAAGCCGTTGGTCCCGGCTGTCATTTGAAGATCTTTGACAGTCGTTACGGGTAGTCAGAAGCCTGAGATCTGACACCAGTCTTGCCAAGGGGTTTCGTGTTACTGGGTTGTGGAGGTCAGATTGGCAGTCGCTCCATGTAAAACACTGGTACTCAGCTGAATCCGGTTAGACTGGAAGCCGACCCCAGTATAGTTGGAAAAAGGCTAGGCAGGCAGGCAGGCAACCTGGTCTTTGGTCTACCTAATTGACTGGGTCAATGCAACATGACGTCAACCATATGAAGGCTACCGGCATGATGTTATTCACCCCTGTAGGCCACGAAGGGTTGGGCATGGTTGTAAATTTTTGGGTACGCCACAATTGCGGCGATAAGGACTTCTCCTGGAGTGGCTTTAGAGGCGCCAAGGCTTCCTTACCTTCCGCCTGACGAAGGTCCTCACTGGACACGACTGTTTCGGGAGGTTCCTGTTCAGGATAAAGCGGGAGGAAACGCCACGGTGGAGGTCTGCCCCGCTTGGGGTGGAGCACTGCCGTTTCCTTGCGGTGGTGCGAGAGGGCATGGAAAGCTTCCTCCTCGCAGGTGGAGGAACGTGTGAGGGTGACGCAACGGAGACGCCCCTAGTCACCGCAGGATACGCCCTGGACGTCGGGAGCGCAAGCCGATTCCCGGCCACCGTAGGCGCGGGCTTGCGGACGGCGAGTAATGCGTAGCTCGTCGTCCGATAAGGACTAGGCCCGAGCCTATAGCATATATCTTCTCATTTTTATCGAAAGTAAATCTTATGAAAAGGAAAATCTATACAGATACATTCAACCTCGCCTAAACGTGTTCACATCCGCTATTTAAAGCATTTCAATTGTGACCATGGCATTTGATACTATAAATAATGCGACAGTGTCACAGCGATATAATAATAGAATTGTATAATATGTTTGTTTAAAATCATTGACAATGATCCGTTGTTGCCATTGAGTCTTGTGTTCTAAATTCTGGCACAGTTTCAATCCAAACAATTTTAATTTAGGATGAATTGTACTTACTAATAATAGGGGTAGAATGTCTATTATAAACACAAGAACAGAGACATTTTTACCCGACTGCCGAAGGAGGGTAATGTGTTTATCAGTCTATGTATGTTTGTTCCTATGTGGCGTTATAGAGACCAAACGCGTTGGCCGATTTTTATGGTTCTTATGTCAATCGATTTGTCTTTACCCTGCGAGTGTCACTGGCTACATTAAAATTTGAAAATAGAAAAATGGCGGGTTTTGGGTGGCATATTGTGGGGGCCCAAATTTTTTTTTGTTCCAAACCCATCGTGTGGAGTATCAAAATAAAGGGTTTTAAGCGGTGCTTTCAAAATTGGACAACACTTGTATGTTTAAAAGTACCTAATTCGAAAAAAAAATAACTGAAAAGTTATAAATAAAAAAAGGTAAATAAAAAAATAAAAAAAACCCGACTGCTTAAAATGCGAACTAAAAAGACGTTAACAAGGAGAAAATCATGCTGTGCAGGCGGAGGATACACCAGGTTTTGGTCAGCCAACCCGCGAATATGTATCCTCCGACTGCACAGCATGATTGTCTCCTTGTTTACGTCTTTATAGCTCTTTATAGGTTTTTTGATTTTTTTTATTAACTTTTTTTTATTTAAAATCGTCTCTAGAAAATCTTAATATATCACAAAACTCAATAAGAAATCGATGCTTATCACGCCATCTAGTGTAATTTATTTGAACCAAATTTTCTTCCTTCGCGTTGGGTGCCTGGTGGTTTTTTTTTATTTTTCTTAATCGATTGGCTCGCGTTTGACCACTATCTCGCCTGATGGTATGCGATGATGTGGTCTACGGTCCACGCTTGCCTAGAAGTAACCTTTTCACTCTTGACTTAAAGACCCCGAGGTTGTAGTCATTGTCACGGGGTCTCATTGCTAAGAAAGAAAATTTGGGTCAAATAAATCTCACTAGGTGCGACATTTACAAACAATTCAATAGAACAGTGTGTAAAATTAACATTTTCTTGAATTGAACATAAAAATTGTGTGTTCTTGTTTAATCAACTCTCCAAAGTACAAAATTATGAAATATTGGGTTTTTAATTCAAATTTCAAAGATTATTTGAACAGATCATTTAAAATTGATGCCAATAGATGGCGCATTTTTTAATTTCTGAGACATTCCACTCGATTGTTAAAATTTGCATTGTAACACATTTTTGTGCAAAAAAAACTGTAAAAACGTGCAAAAAAATTACTATAGTACGAATCTTCACTGTATTTAAAGAAAAAATATTCACGAACCTAGTAAACCCTTTTACTTGCAAGTCGCTGCTAACACCATCTATTTCCATGAAACGAGATCGAACGCGATTGATGTACTTACAAAAATAACAAGATTAATCAGATGAAAAACGCTAGTTACGTCTGCACGGTTTCTTTGTATGGGATGAGGCATCTGTATGCTAGTATTATATTGTCTGTGTCATTGTTAACTCTTCGGATTCCGTTTTCTTTGGTACTGAAGCCACAAATTAATTTACCTCAACCAAACCAAAAATGTAACAATCTCTTTCTCTTACAGTAAAGTACATCGGCGTCGGCCAAGGTCGGGAGTCCATCATCAGCACTTCTGCTTAACGTCGGTGCGAACCCGCCATCTAGTGTCACTTTCTTGTGTAATGTTATAACTTTTTAAGTGAAGGTATGGCTGCGGGGCATGGCGCCTCTTTTGTGCTCGTTGTACAAGCCTGGAAATTTGAAAGTCATATGTGAAATACAGATTTTAAGATGTACAAGGGTCTACATAAATTTAGTCTATGAAAAAAAATGTCCTAATACAAGAGGATTTAATTATACTTTACTCGAATCAGACATTAAAACCTTATTGACATGATAAAAAATAAATAAAAAGGAGATCGTAACAGTATGTGAAAAATCTATGTTTTTTGTCAATGATATTCTAGTAAACAGATACGTTATACACTCACAAAACAACCGAAAAAAGTGTTCGCACAGCAGCGGCAGCACACATACACACTTTTCATTCATCTGACATTTCACTACAAGTCGAAAGGGATGGCTTGATAAAACCGACAAGAAAAAAAGAGACAGCTAGTGTTTGTCACTTGCGTGTGAATGTAAACAAACATTATTCTGACCACCAATGTTTTTTTTCTTTTTCTAACCTCCAATTATCAGAATATTAGTAACAAAATTGAAATAAATTAGTAAATTAAGGTGTATATCGTACTTACGGTACGAGATCCCTTTTTATGTACTTTGGTATCATAATTGGTACACTTTCTAAATACACACGATGGCATTTTTTTAAATTTTGTTTTTGTTTCAACAAAGCGTATCGCTCTTCGCCATGCGTGACATAGACTAAAGACTATACGTCCCAATTAGGACGTATTCGAGTCTTCACAATGCGCGCGCTCATTACATATCTCTGTTTACTAGAATATCATTGGTTTTTGTAATGAGCGCAAAAGAAGCCCCTTATAGCAGCTTACCATTGGCTTATTTACCTAACAGTTGTTTTAAAAAGGCAATACTTTTAAATAATCGGGCCCATGATTAACACAAGTTTTTTTTAAGTTTAGGGCTTATGTATATCAATTGCCATCACAGCTGGAATTGAATGTACTTAAGTATACACCGTGAAATTTAAATGGTTGTTTTCCCGCAGCGAAATGGTTTTTTCTATGTAATACAATCGTTTCGTAGTTATGTAAAATATTAGAAACAAAAACTGGCATATTTAACATTGTGAAAAACTTAACTCGAAAGCGATCACGAACCAATAGTAATACCTCCCGATATCTACGGCCGAACGACAGCGGGGCGTTGACCCGGGTGCTAAGTAGGTCAGGATCACTGTCAAAAGGATTAGGTTCGAAGGCGGCTCCGTTTGATAATGTTGCGCGCGGGCTAGTTTATGCCGTATTACTACACGCGAGAGCTTATTTTACTTTAAACATTTAATAAATCGGTATTTGCTTTGTCGGCTTAGCGGTGGATTCTTCTTTGTATTGTTCCGTGCAAACTATTTTATGACGTATCACTACGTGCGAGAGTTTATTTTGGTTTGAACATTATCTTGTGCATCGCTTTTCTTTGCCGGTGGTGACGCGAGTAGTACCTAGTACCTACAAGTTACTATTGTAACTCACTTTTTCGAGTTGATGAATATTTTTTAAATTATTTTAAAACAAAAACATCGTATTTTTTTTACTTTAACTCTATGCTTCGAAAGTACTCCTTAAGGCAAGTCGTTCTGCCGCGGGAAAACAACCACTTAAATTTCACGGTGTATAATATTTTAACAACCATTTTTATGACAATATACACCATATAATGTGTTAAAAAGACATAAAATGAATGGGATTTATTTTAACTACGATGCGTTGACGATGTATTTATGAAAGACTAGCTGACCCCCGCGGCTTTGCTCCCGTAAAAAAAATAGCCTATGTTACTCGGGAATAATGTAGCTTTCCATAGGTGAAAGAATTTTTTAAATCGGTCCAGTAGTTTCGGAGCCTATTCGGTACAAACAAACAAAAAAATCTTTCCTCTTTATAGTATTGTATGTATGTATGTAAGAAAGATTTGTACAGTGACTTGTCATGTTATAAAATAAATTTCTTTTATAAATATGCCTCCGTGTACTTATAGTTTCAACTACTATTATAGGGTGCTATTGTTAATGCTTGCGAAGATCATTCATTGAATAAAGCCGTGAAGTGGCATGCATGATCAATTTAATTTCATGAAACTTATTTCGTTAAAAATAAAAGTGTCGCGAAACCTTCAGTATCACAGCTTATTTTTGCAATGCATAATGTTATTAAACATATTTTTTTACAAAATAAAGCAAATACTGTCTCGAAAGAAAAGACAGTGGTGGATTTGAGAGCAATTTATTTCTGAGTTATCAGATGAAGATCCTGAAAGCTATAAATACTATTTATCTACACCCATGCTAAAAATCCTCTATAAAAGTTATTGAAACAGTTAGCTTATTGCCAACATTAAAACAGCCAGTGTCATAGTAACCATAATATCATCCAAACGGGTGTTATAATGTTGTACTAAATTTCCTACTGCAACTCCTTTTTTACTCATCGAACAGCCACATTCTCATGGCATCTTTATGAATTTCAAAAAAAGAACATTGTCATGCACGCGCGTTTCACCACCACAGCGCCGTAATTTAAAAAAACTTATTCGATTTTTTGAATTGACGTCGTATCCCGCCATTTTTGTTAAATAATAGTATTAAAAAAAAAAAGTTGTTTACAAAAATTAGTGATACAAGCTTTGATAATACACCACCAGATATTTCTAATGCAGCAAAGGACATTTCTAACCAATTATTACCAGAAAAGTCGAGAAAACATTATGAAAAGACGTACCAAAATTTCATGAATTGGAAAATATCAAATAGTAGTACATCATTTTCTGAAGATGTGCTATTAGTATATTTTCAAGAATTATCAGAAAAATTCAAATCTTCATCCCTATGGACCTTCTATTCAATGCTGAAAAGTACGCTAAGTATTAATACCCTATGGTTTCAGAACCTTTATAGAGGATTCATATCATGGGTGTAGATAAAGTCTTGTATGCAACTGTTATAATTAGGTATTAAAACACTCATGTGATACTATTATCACACTCGGCTTCGCCTCGAGTGATAAACCCACATTCGTGTTTTAATATCCCTTATTATACAACAGTTGCATAAATAGTATTGTTAAGTAGTATTGTTAAGTACTTACTAATGCTATGCAAACGATAGTACCCTAAGATATTGAGATATCTTACCGATCTCGAATACAACAATCTCTACCTAAAGTAGTTGAAACACAAAATATTTATATACTTACAAGCTTACCACTAGTCAATACATGAAACTGAAGGTGCCGGTTTTATAAAAGAAATATAATTCAGTATTGTTCATTGAAACTAATAGTGCCCGATATTAACGCCCGGTTTCTGGAAAGAAATTATCAACTCTGCAAGTCAAGTGATCCACTTGACTGTTAAGAATTATTTCTACCAATTACAGCATCTATCGCGCGTTTGACAATTTGTCAGATTAGTTTTGCGATAATTTTCGTTCCAGAAACCTGGGCCTAAATATGACACATCGTGGGGAGAAAGAGTTCGCTTTTGTATAGAATAGCAAATTTTATCGACAGAGAAAACAGTAACTAAGTTAAAATTAAAAAAAATATGAAGAGCGTGTCCATTCCGAAAATATTACCAAATTTGTGGACATCAGACACCCAGAGCTCTACAAACACCAGCTCTGGGTATATGATGCCCATCAGAAACCCAGAGCTTTTGTTTGTAGTGTTGTCTCTGTCACTCATACCTCTCTCCCTTTCTAAAGCCCGAATGTGTCATATTATGCCCGGGTACAGTAATACTTATCGGCTAAGTGCTGATAGAAAATCTTGCCTCCCTTATTCTCCAGGAAAAAGCGTCATGTACGTGAATTTCTTACATTGGTATATTGTATTAAGAACTTTTGTCGACGTATTTAGAATTATATAAATGTCTTTATCGGAAAGTATAGATTGAGGTGTACTTGGTAGAGATGCGTATGGCGATGCAATGTATAGGAATTGGATCAAGTGAGTAAAATCGATATCTCACTTCGATAATAAAATCGTTTTTTTGTGATGCAAACTCGTTGTATCGCAATACGGAATGCTCTACCAATAGTTAAATAATTTAGCTAATTTTAACAGAACTATCTGGGGGTCTAGGCAAAATACTTTTCGCTACGGACGCGAACGTTAGCGGCGACACTAGAAATTCGTAGAAAACTCAACACGCTTTTACCCGCACGGCTAAAAACCGCAAATTCTGCGGCATATTGAATTTTATGAAGCAGTTGCGGTAAAAAATCCGCTACAAATCTGCTGTTTTGCCCCAGGATCTACCGCACCGCGGTGCGGATATTTTGAGCTCTATGAACAGGTAGAAAGAGACAAAAATCACGCGGTATTTTATCCGCAGTGCGTGTTAGTTGTGATTAAGTACGCGGAAAAAAAAAACGCGCGAATAAAAACCGCAATACGTGCTAAACCTCTAATACGCGTTCGAGTCGAAATAATGACATTACGTGTCCTTTCCACAGGATATGACATTGCCATAAATTTTGACCTAGCGTCTGCACTAAAGAAAAGTTTTTGTCTAGGCCTCTAATCTTAAAGTGTATAGAAGATGTTTCACAGCGTATTTAGTACAAAAGAACTGTTGATGGTATTTATTGGCGGCGCATAGCTGATGGTCAACTTTCCTTTGCAGCAATACTAGGGTAATTATGTATAAACAAACTGTTAAGGTGCAACACACGTTAAGGCGGAGTTATATACTTGAGAAGTATTATTATAAAGACACCAAGGCTTAATTAATTATTCCTAAAGTTTATTTTAGTTCAATCGTTCTAAGGTGTCAGACGGTTCCAGGATGACAATACAAAAAAGTTCTGTAGATAAGCACGCAATCACAAGAAAATCCTGGAACGAAAACGTTTTTTTTTTTATCAATTTGACTATGTCGGTTTTTGCACAAACGAAATAGCAGTACTATTGAATAAAGACCTTTTTAGTGTTAAATATAATTAATTAACTTTTGTTTGAAATCAATACTTTTCTACTAACTTTTTCATTTAGGGCTACTTTACAGGTTTCAGTAATGTTGAAAAGCATCGAAACTATTTAGACATTATTTTAAATCAAATATAATTTAATCAATTTTTACAAAGGCCCATTCCAAAGATCTTTTAAAATGAAATATTTTATGTACTTATTAATAACGATCATCGTTTTGCTTCTACATTCTGTGAGTCGTGTTTTTTATGTGATAATTGTGTATAATTAATATAAATCTTTACATTCATGTAATAAGAATGATATTACATCAATGTAAATGTTTTATTACAGTTAATATGCCAATAAAACGGTTTATTCTTTTATGCGTGTGTTTTAATTCAAATTAAACCCCAATGTGTACTTATCGGTCTTCACTCTTCTACACGCCCCTTCATATTAACACAAAGCACGTAAGCGGCGGTGCGCCGCAGGGGTGTGCAATACCGTGTTTTTACCCGACTGCCGAAGGAGGGTAATGTGTTTAACAGTCTATGTATGTATGTATGTATGTTTGTTCCTATATGGCGTTCCAGGGACCAAACGCGTTGGCCGATTTTGATGATTCATACGTCAATCGATTCGTCTTAACCCTGCGAGTGTCATAGGCTACGTTAAAATTGGACAATAGAAAAATGGCGGATTTTAGGCGCCATATTGTGGGGTCCCAAATTTTTTTTTCTTCCAAACCCAGTGTGTGGGGTATCAAAATATAGGGTTTTAAGAGGTGATTTCAAAAATATATAACACTTATATGTTTAAATAAAAAAAAAATCTAATTAGAAAAAAACTTAACTAAAAACTTATAAATAAAAAAAGTTAAATCAAAAAATCAAAAAACTGTGACGTCACCAAAATAACAGAATAGGTAGATACTTTATTCACCACAAAAAAAAAAAAGTTAAATCAAAAAATCCGACTGCTTCAAAAGCGAACTAAAAAGACGTAAACAAGGAAAAAATCATACTGTGCAGTCGGAGGATACATATTCGCGGGCTTGCTGACCAAAATCTGGTGTATCCTCCGCCTGCACAGCATGATTTTTTCCTTGTTTACGTCTTTTTAGTTCGCTTTTGAAGCAGTCGGGTTTTTTGATTTAACTTTTTTTATTTTTGTGGTGAATAAAGTATCTACCTATTCTGTTATTTTGGTGACGTGTATCATTGTACATTTGGTGAGTCGTGCTTGTACTTCTCCAATCTTTTACAAGTGGCAGCGTGGATCAGCACCCCTGAGTTAAAATATTCTGTTCATAGTACACCTACCCCGAACGAAGTCTGAAGAAAAATCGCTGAGAAGAGACGATTTCGCAGAATATGGCAGTCATCACATAATGAACGGGACAAAACCCGTCTTAACCGTGCCATTAAGGAACTCAAAGACCTTCTTGAGGAAACTAAGAATGATGCTCTTCAACACAGGCTAGAGAGAATAACACCTGAAGCTAAAGGAATTCACTCCCTTTGGAAAGCAACTAAGAATCTAGCACAACCTCAGCAACGCTTCCCTTCCATCAGATCAGATAATTCATGGGCTCGTTCGGATCAAGATAAATGTGAAGCTTTCGCCACTCACCTTGCCAATGTCTTCAGGCCGAATGAATCTGAAGTTCCTGATGATCCTGAAATAGATGCCATTCTTAACCAGGACTTGCAACTTTGTACCCCTCTGCCACCAACATCCCCACGGGAACTATCTAGATTGATATCTAGGATGAACTCCAAAAAAGCACCCGTATTCGATCAGATTACTCCGAAAGTTCTTAAGGAGCTGCCAAGAAAAGGATTAGTCTTTCTTACTATCCTTATCAATGCCTCTCTCAGATGCTCTTATGTCCCTGCTCTCTGGAAAATATCACAAATCGTAATGATCCCTAAGCCTGGAAAGCCGGAAAATGAAGTTTCATCTTACCGCCCTATTAGCCTTACTCCGGTACTATCGAAGCTATGGGAAAGAGTTGTCTTGAACAGGCTGAAACCTCACCTAAAAGAAAACCAAGTAGTACCTGATCAACCATTCGGCTTTCGCGAGCAACACTCCACCGTTGAACAGGTACACCGAGTCTACCGCACCATAAGACAATGCCTAGAAAAGAAGAAGTATTGCTCGGCAGCCTTCCTTGACGTTCAACAAGCCTTTGATCGTGTATGGCATAAAGGACTACTGTGCAAGATAAAGTTGCTCCTGCCCCATTCATTTTACATGCTGATGAATTCATACCTTAGTGACAGGCAATTTCAAGTAAAGGTACGAGACGCTAGATCCTCTCTCACCAGGTGCCTTGCAGGGGTACCTCAGGGCTCCGTCCTGGGCCCAATTTTATATAATATATTTACTAGCGACCTCCCTCAATGCCCTGACGTATTTGTAGCAACCTATGCTGATGATGCCGCACTCCTGGCCTGTAATCAGGATGCCAACATAGCAAGCAGCATGCTGCAAAATCAACTTGACAGGACTCATGACTGGCTTAACAAATGGCGTATAAAGGCAAGTGCACCAAAATCGCATCACATCACCTTTGCACTCAGACATGGAAATTGCGCCCCGGTCACATTGGGTCAGGACACTCTACCACAGTCGCCATGTGTGAAGTACCTGGGATTCTACTTGGATCGTAGGTTGACATGGAAGGATCACCTAAAGAAAAAAAGAACAGAAATAAACGTCCGATTCAAGAACTTGCTCTGGTTACTTGGTAGACAATCTTCACTCACCCTGAGTAACAAACTTAGAGTTTATTGTTCCATCATAAAACCAATATGGACATATGGGATTCAAATATGGTCTTCTGCAAGCAAATCAAACATCATGTGCATTCAAAGGAGTCAAAACAGTATCCTGAGGGTCCTAGCTGCGGCGCCTTGGTATGCTCGCAACTCAGAAATACATGAGCACCTGGAAATCCCAACAATCCTAGAAGAAGCGAAACGCTATCTAGAGAAATACAAAGACAGATTAACCAACCATCCCAATCCCCTTTCACGATCGCTATTGATGCCAAATCATACTAAGAGACTCAAAAAAGCTGATATTGTGCTGCCTGATTAAGTAGAATTTGGACACTGGTCCTGATTCTATAAAAATGTGATGCATCTTTCCACACATCTGATCATAGTCAGGGATGACTGAAAGCAGATGAAAAAACAAAAAAAAAAATAAAAAAAATTGGTGAGTCGCGAATCTGGTACGTTGAGAATCTGGTGACTTGCTAATAAGCATAATAGATAGTATAATATCACTTGAAATAACGTTCACATGATATAATATTCGTATGCTGTAAAAAAACAACCTAATTTCATGTGATCTAATGTTATATTTCATATAACCTTCATTGGCTCTAATAACATTTAGTATAACTATGCTAGTATTATATTATCTGTGGTATAACGTTCATTTCATATAATTTTCAATTTGTATAATGCTCTTTTTATATAACACTAGCTGACCCAGCAAACTTTGTTTTGCCATAAAAAGACCAAACATTTATCTACCCTACCTACCCGACCCTACACTACCCTACCCTACCCTACCCGACCCTACACTACCCTACCCTACCCTACCCTACCCTACACTACCCTACCCTACTCTACCCTACCCTACCCTACACTACCCTACCCTACCCTACCCTAACCTACCCGACCCTACACTACCCTACGCTACCCTACACTACCCTACCCTACCCGACCCTACACTACCCTACCCTACACTACCCTACCCTACACTACACTACCCTACACTACCCTACACTACCCTACCCTACCCTACCCTATGTCCTTCTCCTGGTTCTAAGCTACCTCCCTGCCAATTTTCAGCTAAATCGATTCAGCCGTTCTTGAGTTATAAGTGAAGTAACTAACACGACTTTCTTTTATATATATAGATTAATTTAACCAAATTTTCATATTTCCTAATTTTCTAAAGAAACGCACCTTTCTTGAGAAAATCTTATTATTGTAACCTAACTTCAAAACCCTAAAGTTGCTTCTGCATCGTCGCCGGCGCTGCGGGTAGTGCAACCCCTTCGCCCTTACGTAACAAAGGGTAGGCACCCATGTTCACTGTCGCGGCTTCGGTTTGCTGGTCGCCTGTTTTGTTACAGCGAGCGGGGGCGGCTCTCCCTTCGCGCCTACGGTTTTTATATACACTCTAGGGGTAGCAGCCAAAAGACTACGTGAAGTCGTGGGTTTGATTCGGTTTTGGAACAGATTCGACCTATTTCTAAATTATATTAAGCTATAGATTTTATTTATAAATTTCTATAGATTTTGGTAAGTAACTGAATATACTAATTGAATATTAATTCAAATGTGCAGAAAATGTTCATTAAACCATGTGAAATTAGGTAAAATTAAATTATACCAATAACTCATTATATCATTTGATCGATAGATAAAAAAAAGAAATGAAATTAGGTGCTGCTCTAAAAACGGTGACGGAAAATATCGATTGAGTCATGTCCTAGAACCAAAAATTCGAAGACATGTAACATCCACCAAACCGCACTGGGCCTGTATGATGGATTACAGCACATTCCCTCTCACAGAGAGGTCTGTGTCCAATCAAAACTTGAATGAACCTTTTATAGTTCTTAGCTGCTCACTTATTTGCCAGAGAAAAAAAACGATCCGTCGTCGATCGCCATTATTATTGACTCGTTGTTTTCGTGCGTCTGTCGTTAATAATACATATCTCTACTGTATCGATATATCAGTGATCGTTTCATCTTGTTTAAGTCACTATGCTAATCCAAATCAATACTAGTCTAAATTCAAACAGGTTCAAAGCAAACTTAGCACATAACTAGGCTCCCCGAGTGAGCGCCAACAGGTGGTGGGTACCAATAAGTTGTTATGTCTGGAGGTCAACCTGTAGCAGCTACGCTACAAATTTAAGAGCTTACTTACCAGTTTGCTGTTTGTAATTGTATAGCGATGTTTATATTTATACCCCAGCTGGAAGGGGCGGTGACCCAAAGATTTCTTTAGTTGGGAACTGAAATTTAAGTATACCGCTACTTAATTCTTGTGGTATCAATGATTTGTTAAAATCAAGGAAGGATATTGTTATATTAATTCTAGGTACCTAAGTTCGGTTATTCCGTTTATCCGCCCTGTCCTGGGGGATCGATGAACACGGGTTTTTGAGAATCCACCATGGTGGATTTTTACAAGCCACATACTATAATAATGAAGGTCATCCACAGGATCACAGCTTGACCTCGACGACAGCTGGGCATAGGCTTCTTTTCTTGTGCCACCCTTATCCAGGTTCTAAATACCCGCGATGACAACAATAGCCGTGGCTTGATTACCCACGGTGAAGAAAAGAGGAACCCGAAGAGGGAGCTCGACAGGGCTTTTGCCGATTAAGCCGACGACGTAGCGGCCAATCGCCCATCGCATCGCAACTGAGGCGGGCCGCGATGTAGTATGGGAGGCACCGCGGCGGGAGAGTGCCAGAATTTCGGTGCACAGCTCTCCCTACCTTCTGCGGCCTGTACGAGTTCGCCACCGTCTGATTACAAAACGATTTACAAAAAGTTAGACAACAAATTTAATGCAACATTCTCTAACGTCATATAACTGCTTTATGGCAGCACCTTTAAGTGCAGTAGCATTTCAACGAAATGCCAATTACCGAGTTCATCACATGTTGCTTTTAACCATTATTGTTCAGTAGTTTAGGGAAAATGGACGATGGATGTCCTTAAGAGGAAACGGGGGTGGTCTTTTCTCCATACAAACGTTCTCGTCTGTTTTCTCTCTGGTTTATGAACTTAAAGCAATGATTTTTTACAGTAAAATAATCATCAACTTCTTCTATGTCCCTATGTTTTCCTTTTTGGTGATATATTATCCGTATAAGAACTAGAACCCTCTCAAAATGCTCAAAATTGTCTGTATTGAGTCGCTGTCTTCAGAGCCCTAGTGTACAAATTTGACAACTATTAATGAAAAAAGGAAAACATAGGGACATAGTAAATATCCTTCTTATTCAGTTTATGAAATATCTTCTAAATCGGTCCAATATTGGAGGAGAAAACAGACGAGAGCCAAACCTCGAATTATGACTTTTTACTTATGAAAATTTGTCGAATCTGCAGTTGTCCTTATCGCACGAATTTGTGGGCGGGGTGAGACGCAAGGGGTCTGCATAATACGTACACAGACGGAAAGGTGATGCGTAGTAGTTGAAAACAGTAAAATAATATCGATATACTAGTGTTGAAAACAGTTATCGATAAACACATTTATATTGTTTACATGTGCTGTTCGTGAGAAATACAAATAGAAGTATTAAAAAGTATTGGATACAAAATAAAATAAAGTGCATGTCTATAAATGTTTATTACAAAAAGTTTTCAATACAAAACAGTAAATTATATATCGGATAGGTATCCGCAATCTCTAGATCGCCTACTAGGTACATCAGCGAAATTAAACTTATTTCAACGTCAGCCGCACGGGTCAATCGATCAGGTTAGCTTCACAGACTACTTAGAGATACTACGTATCAGACGGCCAACTGTAGAACAAAAATTCTCATCATTGTGTTTTAATGTCATATGACGTTTCGTTTTTTTTTTTGCTTCCGAGTATGTTACATAGAAAATGGCAAAGGAATAAAACGGATACAGCCTGAGACGCCGTGCTTATTAACCGACTTCAAAAAAGGAGGAGGTTCTCAACTTATTTTTATAATTGCTATTGCTGCTATTCTGAAATCAATTTTGCGGATAAGTAATTAAAACAAAGAATTATTTATTCATTATTATTTATTTGAAAGTTCAGACAATATACAGTCCATATCTTGTTAGTAACAAATCCTTATGAAACTTGTGTTAGTAAACGTACATTCCAAATCAAACATTTACAAAATTTTGCGAAATTAGACGAGAAATTAAATAAAAACAAATTATCAATTGATTAAATTTAGAGTCATAATTAATCAAAATTTAACAATTAGATGTTTTTTTTTTTAATTTCTTTTATGTTTTTCAAAAGCTTTTTTTGCATCGCAGGCAAATTACGGTTGAGTAACCTTCGAATATCCGAGCCCTTTAAAATTCTATTAATCATATTGCACCAATTCTTTAATGTAAACCTCACAACTAAGGAAATGAAATGATTTAGGAAAATTGTCTTGTGTTCGGTCCAGTCAATAAAATCAAATGAATACTTGGAAACAATAACATCATTTACATTTGGTGCTACATTGTTTAATGGCATTGTGTTCCAAGTATGCAATTGTTTAAGATATTACTGTACCAAAACTCCTCACTGCACCTTCAGATGGGTAGTTTACTGCCGTGTATTCCCGGTAGTTTATCCAGTCGTGGATACTACTTTCATTACTCGTTAGGCTATTTTTGCAAGAATTACATTTTAATTTTAATTGATCAAAAAATTTGCGTACTACCCATCCAGCAGAGTAGGCTCGCGAGTGGATATTCAATCGTTTTCGGCGAGCCTGCTCCACAATCATTTTAATATTTTGACCTGTACTTGAATGACCCGGCTCGACATTTTCTTTGAATTATTCAGTAAACAATGACTGCAAATTTATTACTTGGTCTGCCGGGTCATCCTCACAATTAAACATTTGGTTGTAGAACTTTATGATTCTGGTTATCAATAATGACTTGAAGGTGCAATTGAAGCTGTGGCAGCTTGGGTCATTATTACGGTAATTATATGCTCATAATTGACCAAAAAAGTTTTCTATAGGATCAAAATTAAAATATCTGGGTCTCATTATTTTTATATTATTGCTTTTAAATATCTGCCACAGCCTCATGTAACTTTTTAGAGTTATAACAAAATTTAATAAAGAGGGCACAGATTTTTCCTTTGCATTGGAATCAACATAACGTATTTTCACCAATTTACTAACTGCCTCTTTCCAAAACTGGTAGTGAGGTGATTTTTCTACCACTGCTGTTCCCAGGATTTTCCTTTGTTTCTTTTTGAAAAGGTCCAGCTACATTGACACTTTCAAATAGTTGGTCAATAAATAAAACTGTCTCTGCTGTATTTTGTAATGTGTTACTGACAGGTCTTCCATCTGCATGAGCTGAAAAAAAAATATGTTATGTTTAATATTATAAACCAAACCGCCTACTCCACCCTGCCCCCAGATTAACCGCCGGTTTCCCAGCTCTCAATTATAGGGCTCTTAACGTAATCGACGAATAATCGCCGGTTAATTCTACTTTCAGTTTCTCAACACCAAGTGTGACAAGTGGTTGACAGTTTGTCACATTTGAAAAAAAACTCTAATTAACCACATGTTACAGCAGTTTTGGGTTTCTGAGAACCTTTTTCAATGTTAATCTCTTCTCAACGAGCCTAATTTATAATTGTTGGAAATTGGTCGATTATTCGCAGATTATAATTAATATTATGTTTTAAAGGCTTATATTACGATAAAAAATTAATAGGGGTCGACGAAATCTATGGTATGGGTTGAGTTATAAAACATAATTATGCAATTTAGATCAATTATTTAAGTAGCAAGATTAAAAAATAGGATATACAAACTTTTTAAATTAATTACAGTATAAAAACATGACACAATTATCAAAAATAGTTATTTTGTATTTATGTAAATAAAAATAAAAAAATCAAACCTGGGAATCGAACCTACCTCACGCTAATGCGCGTGAGGTAAGGTTCGATCAGTGACTGTGCCTTGAACTTAGTACTTACCAAGGTCTGTTTCTGGATAGGTTTGTGTTTAACTTGAAGCGGCTGGGGTAGTGACTGCGCCAGGGTAAGCAACACTTACCAAGGTCAGTCTTGGGATGGGCGACCACTTTTTTTTGGATCGTTTGTTTATGGATAGGTGACTCCGCTAGGGTAAGCAACACTAACCAAGGTCAGTCTTTGGATGGGTGACCATCACCACAAAAAAATTGATCACCCATCCTAAAGTCACCCTGCTAGGTTAAACAACATCTACCAATGTCAACCATCCAAAAACAAGCGAACCAAAAAAATGTGGTCACTCATCCAAAATCTGACCTTGGTAAGTGTTGCTTAACCTGTGTGGGGTCACCTATCCAAAAACAAGCAAACCAAAAAATATGTGGTTATAATAACAAGCGATTAAGTAATTTCTCGATGATCAAGTGTTGAGAAACTCACTAAGAACTGAGGGCTGGTTAATTTGTGACAAATTGTCAGCGGATTTGAGATGTCACGTCGACTACAGAAAGCGGCCCTAAGGGCCACCCATCCCAAGACTGACCTTGGTAATTGTTGCTTACTCTGGCGCGGTCACCACCCCAGCCGCTTCAAGTTAAACAAACAAACCTATCCAGAAACTGATATTGGTAAGTACTAAGTACAAGGAACAGTCACAGATCGAACCTTCCTCACGCGCATTAGCGTGAGGTAGGTTCGATTCCCAGGTCAGCAACAGTTTGTTTTTTTTTTTTTTATTTACATAAATACAAAAAAAAACTATTTTTGATAATTGTGTTATGTTTTTATACTGTAATTAATTTAAAAAGTTTGTGATATCCTATTTTTTATTAAATCTTATTAATTAAATAATTGATCTAAATTGCATATTTTTTATAACTCAACCCATACCATAGATTTCGTCGACCACTATTATCTTTTTATCGTAATATAAGCCTTTAAAATCTTAACATTAATTTTAATCTGCGAATAATCGGCCAATTTCCAACAATTATAAATTAGGCTCATTGACAAGAGATTAACATTGAAAAAGGTTCTCAGAAACCCAAAACTGCTATAACATGTGGTTAATTCGAGATTTGTCTGAAAAGTGACAAATTGTCAACCGCTTGTCACACTTGAAATTGAGAAACTGAAAGTAGAATTAACCGGCGATTATAAATAGCTAGCTAAATAAAATAAATTTTAAACTACCTTAATTTTTTTATCTTTTCAGGAATGACATGCTGGTCGTTCAATTTATACAGAAGTCTGGCTTCTGTGTGATGGCAATATGTTTCATACACATCTACTATATCTTGCCATTTCGAAATTTTTTTCCCAGTCATTTTTACATTTTTGTTCAAAAAATTATTTCGCAGTCCTTTTATAAGATGTGACGGGTCATATACAATACTCAGATTGACTCCGCTTATTGTGAATGTGCCATCTGAAATAATTAAACATTTTGAATCAAATAATAATTCCAAAGTGCCATCAAGTTAAACAATATTCATGTAAATATGGTTAAAAACATTGGTTGTTTTACATCTTTGCGATGCAAGTTCCTTAAACGACATGCCCACCGCTGAGCCAGTTGATTAATGCCAGCAATTTTAACTCTTGTGATGACCATTCACAAATGTTTCTGAATGTATGGACCGCTAGGATGGAAAAGTTAACTGAATAAAACTGACCTGGTTCTTGATTTGCAAGTAATTGATAACGTGTTGTGTCTGCTTTCAGACTTCTTAAAGCAGATTGAAAAGCATATCCTTGGTCACAAATCAATGCAATTGGCTTCAGCCCACATCCTACTATGGCAGAAATCGCATCTTTCAAAATATTTCTTAATTCAAGCCCTGAAGTAGCTCCCCAGCAAAAATAATAGGCCACTGGTTGCTGCCATTTAAAAACTGCTCCTCTCAGCATAAATACAAATGCATGATCAGCAAACTGGGTATTTTTCATGTTTAGCTCTATAAAGCCATCAATTGTGTCCTTATTTTTATTGTAACTTAAGGCAGTTTCTAGTGACAGTTCATCAAATAACAGAGAACACATTTTCTTGCTGTCCTCCCATGTTGCAACCTGGAAACCAACAAATTAAAAACTGAAACTTGTTAGGGTAGAGTGACTTGAAAAGAAAAAATTAATGAAGATTCCTCAAAATCTTAACTATTTTTACCATACAGCAAAGTGCAACTAAAAGATATAAATAATTTATAAAAAAAAAGTTAAATCAAAAAATCCGACTGCTTCAAAAGCTTTTACTTCAAACTTTTTAGTTCGCTTTTGAAGCAGTCGGGTTTTTTGATTTTTTGATTTACCTTTTTTTATTTATAACTTTTTAGTTAAGTTTTTTTCAAATTAGATACATTTAAACATATAAGTGTTACATATTTTTGAAATCACCTCTTAAAACCCTTTATTTTGATACCCCACACGATGGGTTTATAAGCAAAAAAAGATTTGGGCCCCCACAATATGGCGCCCAAAATCCTCAATTTTTCTATTGTCCAATTTTAACCTATGACATTCGCAGGGTTAAGACGAATCGATTGACGTATGAATCATCAAAATCGGCCAACGCATTTGGTCTCTGGAACACCATATAGGAACAAACACACATACATACATAGACTGTTAAACACATTACCCTCATTCGGCAGTCGAGTAAAAACTGGTTATATTATGTGCGTTACGCATGGCCAGCCATACAAGCATTCTGTTTGTATTAGGTTAGGGTTCCACTAACAAATAATTATTATAAGATTTAACCAAGGTTTTTCATATTGCATAGTAAAGGTACAAACCTGTTTTTTTTATTAATTTGAAAACTTGAGGGCAGATTCCTGTTTTAATATTTAATTTTGTCACCATCTAATTCAATGTTGACCTCGATGGTAATATAAATATTTAGGGTAAAAATCTGTAGCATTTAGGACTTTGCTTCATTATCGATAATGAAATCAGTTTTTCTTCTATGGTAAATCGACGCCTTTTCTTATTTATAGTGCAAAGATTAATCTGCGTTTTCATAATTATTTTTGCATAAGGGTTCATGTGTGCTGTCAACTTTTTGAAGGAAGTTTCCTTATTAAACTTCAGAACTTTCTTAGCTCTTTTGTAAAAGTCTATTTGTTGTTTTGCCTTTTTGTACTCTTTTTACATTTGGCATGTCGGTGTTTTTTTTTTAAATATTTGTTATTAATCGTTATCTGGAAGTGTTCAGTGTTTTTACATTCCGGACTTGACTCGAATCTGAAACATTGCAAAATACTCTGTATGATGATATAATAAGGCCTTAATATAAGCCTATGGGTTACATTTTTTGATTATTTTGATTCATACCAGAAGGTTATTATAATTTAAAAAATATCTTCTAATTGATTGGAACTCTGAATTACCTGACTCCTATATAGTTGGTGGATTTTGTGGAACTTGTAGTAAAGTTTGGAGGCCACAGGAGCTAGAATCAAGGACTTCTGAAAAAGACAAAGTCAAAGAATAAATGATCAAAGAGTTTGTTTTTTTAACAAGGCATTTAATATACATAAACTAAGAAATTTGAGATACCTGAATCTTGACTAGATTGTGGATACTGAGGTAAGCACTACAGAGGCAATTCATTTGAGTTAGAAGCAGCCGCCTGAATTTCTGAAAAAGCAAAAGAGAAAATTATGGCACTTGTCTATTAAATTAGTACATTACTGCAGCGGCCAGCAAAAGAGACATTGATGAACGAACATGTAAATGTGGGCCGAGAATTTGAGCATTACTTTAGACTACCAAAGTAGTGCTCAAATTACCAAGCATGTTTGAGAAAAATAATTTAATGAAAGTAGCAAGACAAAATTATACCAATAACAAATCTTTCAGTGGTTCCATGGAGTATGTGTGATCAAAGTGTCTTTTACGGGAGTATAAAAGCTCCACCTGAGGTAATACATTTTCTGAAATCAGACAAACAACAACAATTTCAGTATCCTTGAAACTGTTTTGAAGACTGTAAATTTACTTTGTTAAAGCAATATACTTTAGGTCACAATTGCATTTTAATACCATATTACATATATATCCATATGTTATAGTTTGATCTTGTCATTGCTATATTTTCTCATGTTTTATTAGGTCTGAATCTTGAATTACAGTGACAGGTTTCTTTATTAAAGTTGGACCGGAGTGGTTGTTAATTTTCTTTTTAGGAAGACACCAGATTGAAGATCACATGATAATGGTTATATTGGTTCATAACTACACTTAATGACTTATAGATATTTCTAACAAAAGTACATTAAAGGGTAACAATATCCTGGAGTTTGTTCATTTTACTGATGAACTTAGGCACCTCAGTCACTGAATTAAAACCTGAGACTAGTGAGGTAGGTTTGAAAATCAGCATGGTACTACTAACGAAGCAAGAAATAGTAATAATTAATGTATCTTCATAATATTTACCGTCATTCTGCCGAAATGCTGTTCCAGTCAAAATCTCATCTTCAGCAAACAGAGAAGGATAGGCACTGCCAATGAGACGTAATTTAGACGTATTGAAATTCTTTTCAAATTGTTTTTGACAAACAAAAATCTTTGAAAGTTGTTCTGGTGATAATGATTTCAGATCATCACGGTTTAGACACTTTAACCACTTAGCGAGTCTTTTCTCATTACACGGGAAATAATGCAAAATAGCGACTTGTCGCGAAGATTTACAAACACACCCTGTATATAATAGTAATCTTTGCAAACACAGCAGGCGTAATACATTTAGCAAGTAGCAAAAGTAATCGCAGAGACCTGGTACGACTTCACTCGATCAACACAGCAAGTACCTGTAATGTCATTTCAAAATTCAAATGATACAAAAACAAATGGCGGCCTACCGGTGATTGCGACAACCAATCACAGCCAAGCAGAAACGTCATGCATCATTAAAAAAAAATGGCGCTACGTCGAGCGTTTCGTTCTATGAAGATTATCAGCCGTGGTTAGCTTGCCGTGGTTGGTCCGTGGATGGGTGACCATCTTTACATACCAAGACCCGTCCGTGTCTCGTTCCGGCTGTTATTTTCGGCTTTTACAGCCCGAAAGTCTGACCCGTTTTACCAAGGGGTTGTATATTACACAGTAACTGGTTGTGGAGGTCAGATAGGCAGTCGATCCATCAAAATCCTGGTATTCAGCTGCATCCGACTCTAAAGTAGATGGGAAAAGGCTAGGCAGATTATGACGACGTGCTTTCTCTTACTGGTTTATTCTTTGGTATCCAACCGTCAATGATTTCTGTTAAAAGGCTAATGCCTTAGGCTTGCCACTAATGTGGTAGAACTTTTCAAATTAAATCAAATCTCTCGAACTTATCTAATAATGGTTCCATTTTTATGCCATAATGCATCGTCCCTCTTAATATTTTGAAAAATAAAAGCTTTTGGGGCTACCTAAATAAAATAACAGAAATCTCGACGAGTTATGTGTAGTTGGCCTTGTACTTGGTAGAAGTAATTGTGATTCTGTTTTAATTGTAACATATTGCCTTTAAACATACATAAATCTATTTCATCATCATCATCGTCATCATATCAGCCACTGCTGGACATAGGCCTCCCCCAAGGGTCACCACATTGATCGGTCCCGTGCGTCTCGCATCCAGCGGATCCCCGGAACCTTCACCAAGTCATCGGTCCACCTGGTGGGAGGCCTTCCAATGCAACGTCTTCCGGTTCGCGGTCGCCACTCCAGATCCTTTCTGCCCCATTGGCCATCCGTTCTGAGAGCAATGTGCCCTGCCCACTTAAATGTGGCAATTCTCGGGCTTGCCAAATTCTATTGCTCGGGCTATGTCGGTAACCCTGGTTCTCTTGCGGATTTCTACATTTCTGATTCGACCACGCAAGGAAACTTCATGCATAGACTTCTCCATTGCCCTTTGGGTAACTGTAAGCTTTCTGCTGAGGCCCATAGTAAGCGACCATGTCTCAGAGCCATATGTCTGGCAACACACACTGGTCATAGACGAGAAGATACCGCAACTTCCCGAACACTGCCCGGCCAAGTCGGATTCGACGGTTGACCTCTTTCTCGAAGTTGGCCCTACCCAACTGGATCGTTTGTCCCAGGTAGACATAGTCACCCACAACTTCGAGTGTAGAGTATCCGACCTTGATTGGAGTGAGTGTAACATGGACATTCAACATCACCTTGGTTTTGTGCATGTTCATCCTAAGACCCATTCTTTAGGAAGCTCTACTGAGGTCATCGAGCATTGTACTGAGGTCCTCAATAGTCTCAGCCATGACCACTATATCGTCGGCAAACCGAAGGTGAGTGATGTATTCGCCATTGACATTTATGCCTAGCCCGTTCCGGGCCAGAACCCTGAAGACATCCTCCAGTGCAGCGGTGAACAGTTTTGGAGATATTACGTCTCCCTGTCTTACACCTCGCTGCATAAGGACGGGTTCCGAGGTCTGATCCTGAAGTCGAACTGACATAGCAGCGTTTTTATCCAAACATTTCAATACTTCAATGTACCGGTAGTCAATTTGGTACCGTTGGAGAGACTGCAGTACAGCCCAAGTGTCGATCGAATCGAAGGCTTTCTCGTATTCCACAAACGCTAAACAGAGAGGCAGGTTGTATTCTTCGGTCTTCTGTATAACCTGCCGCGTATGTGTGTGGTCTACGGAGACGATTAGTGATGACCCTTAAAAACAGCTCTAAATCCATTTATTTTTGATGAATTCCGTCTTCAGGTGACATACTTGCAATTTCATAAGGACAGTTTACCTTTATTATCGAGTCTTCACCTACCAGACCATCCGGGCTTGCCGCTAAAAAGGGTTTGTTTTCATCGCTTCAGATTCATTTTCCTTGCCATAATTGGTAGCCACGGTTCCTTTAAATTTGTTATATAATAACGTTTCTCATATTTTGCGAACCGATGTTTTTGGTCACATCTTACATATTCGCCTAAAATTCGATGCCGTAAGCCTCTTTAGTCTTTCAATTTCCCATAAGCTATTATCGCTTTGGCCCCAACTATTTTTCTTTGAATATCCAAAGTTGAGAGCAATCTTTCAAGAAATTTATTTTTCTTTTAATTTTTATAAATCCAAAGGCAGGAAGAAGATATTTCTTCGAACTCTAAGCGACCGTAGTTTTAACAGGTTATGTAGTTATTTTTATTTTGCTCGTTCCGTCTTTGGGATACGTCAGTTTCCTTTTTCAGTAAATCTCTGTGAATTTTTTCGAACGCTGCTTTAGTTCTATTTTTTTTTTTTGTATATTGGCCCGGACTGCAGCCCTGTATTTTTTTTGAATGCGTGCATGAATAGCCCTTCGCTATTCCATGAAGTTACTACTCCATAACATCTTGTCTGATGTGATATGAGCCACTTCCTGCAAAGTTAATTCTTTTTCCGCCAATAAATTTAGCAATTACATTATTAAATTGCACTACAGTATTATTAGTCACGTCCAAAAAAAGATTTTCTGCGTTTGCTGTTAAGAATAACATATATTGTTGGATATTTGTCCACAATCCACAACAACAAAAGTAACGAGTGACTGGGGCGATTACAAGAAATGCGCGAGCCGCGGCCGGGAGCGTTTTGGAGGCACGCACACACTGTCAACTTACTCACACATGGATAGGGCGGCCGGGCGCCACACGCTCGCAGTTCGCAGAGCGACAGCGATAGTTTTTTCAAATACCTATTTTTCAAAAGTCTCTCAGCCCGTATTTCCTCTTAAGGAAATGTTTTAGTATCTACAATATTCCATTATTAAGGAAAATTAAAATCACACATTGTATCGCAATACACGTCTTTATTTCATATTATTAATTAATAACTACTTCAGTCGAATAGGTAATATTATAATGAAAGTTACATTTATACATAATCACCCTATATAGTAGGCATACAGATACAGGACGAATCCTAATACATTGTAATCTCAATTATAATAATTATGTTTACAATTATACATTAATTTAATTAAAGTTGTGACCTATTTCTAATACTCTTTAAAGAAGTTGGCTCGCACAAGCTTTTTATGGCTTAAAAACCAGTACCGGCAACAATGCCCTAATCTTTAAGAAATTCCTGATAATTAAATGATTAAACACACTAGAAATTTCTCTTGTAACGTGGGTAGATAAAGTTAGTATTTAAGAATTAATATTTGTTTCAATTACTATCAGTCACATTTAACAATCACTAATACTACTTTTATTTGCATGCCATTTTCCAAGGTAAACATGACGTTCTATCATTCTGTATCCTAACACCTCTTCATGCTGACAATTTGTTATGTATGTATAATACTCATGTTTGAGCAAATAAAAGTGATTTGATTTGATTATATAATAAGCCAAAACAATAAAATTAACTATATAAAAAAAACAGTCCGATTTCGGTTGCAAACTTCATGACAACACGATATTTTGTAAAGTGATTTTTTTTCAGAATGTCGCATTCTATGGTACAGATAAGAAGTACAGAAAAAAATATTGGATATGCACCAAAAACCACAATAAGGTGTAATTTTTGAGAAACGAATAGGACGTGGACTATCTTTAAAGTTATTTGCTAGGCATTTAATTGCAGTTGTATTGTGCGAAGAGATGCATTTGTAAACGATTGCAGTTGTCTTTTCGGCATATACAAACAGAAATAAACATATTTAGGAACGCCGCTAAAGGCAGGCAAGCATAATTGGATGTAACCGATGGCTATTACAGGTCACAACTTAGGGACCTAGTGCCTCAAGGGAGAAGAGCCAATTCGAAATTGGTATTCATGCCTATCCTAAATTTTATCATTTTTAAAAACTATCTAGATAACCCAAATAGATTTAAATAAATGAACATGAATTAGGGCAAATCGCTCTTTGGGCCAGTACATAAAGTGCAGTTTCCACTGCCAAAAAAAGCCGAAAACTTTTCTGCGTAAACTGCGCAGTTGATGACAGTCTCGGTTTTTTATTTTCGACTCTATTTTTGACTGGTAAAACGTTCATATTTGTTTGACAGTGGCTAAAACCATGAGTTAATAGTTCTGCGTCCTGTTCGGGCATTCGTGCAGTCGTTTATATAAAATTTCAATAGTGTCAATATGATTGAATATATAAACTTTCGGTTCAACGAGTCGAACAGTTATTTGAAACATACATAATAGCAAGCCTAGCCAAAACTCAAAGCACATACATAATTTGCTTTTTAATAGTGGCCACATTAGGCATATGACCAGTATTAAAAATAATGCTGGACGCATTCAGCTCTAACCAGATAAAAATCTGAGTTCTATCACAAAGAGACAACGGAGAAGGTTGTATATTTTTTTAATTAGTGTAACACATAAACTAAATATGCACAGTCAAATACGTTTTCCTTTAAACCCCCATTAACATGCCATAAATATCAGCCAGTAATACGTCAAAAAATTAAAATAAGTATCTTACTAAGTACTAACACTGTCAACCTCATTCATTAATAAAGTGGAATATAATAACTTAAAAATAAATCGATGCTAGATATTCTCAGGAAATTACTTAGATCAATACGTCACATTCAAGTCAACTCGTCAAATGGCGGTATAAAGAAAAACTTATTAAGAAAATGTTATCTAAAAATGCGCATAGTGTCACACGCCTTAATATGTTAAGTACAGTCAATTGCATGTCAATGGTAACATTTGAATTGAATTAAGAAAACTGCTGAACGAATGCTCCTTCGTCGGTACGTTGAGAAGGGGAAGTCTTAAGCTTAGGTTGAGACAGTAAGATATTTTACTGTATAGCTTTGTGAGCAGTAGTGTCTTGCGTATAATGGGTCGAAGATTCGAACCCAGGCAGTTTACTTGTGAAATTTAATCATCACACCTTTTAAAAAATTAAAGAAAACTGGAGTATGTCCTAGACTAAAAAAATCGAAGAGATGTGACATCACAACCAACCCGTAGGTACTTGGATTGCAGTTCACTCATCACAGAAAGAAGGCATGTGTTCCATGTCCCAGGAGTGGAACTTTACAGGTCGATTACTCACTGCAGCTTCAAACTGCATTTTTTGTGAAATAGACGAAATGAAGTATGATCCCAACATTTCACCTAAAATAGCGCAGCGTAGTGAACACTTTTCAAATGAAAAAAGAAAATATAGGTAAAAAGTGAAATGAAACAAGAAAGATTTATAAAATTAAATTTATCCAAACTTTGGAAATACCTTGGATATTTGAAATAGCAAAACACTTGTGTAATGAATTTTGAAGAAACAACTGATTGATTTTGATATATCAAAATATTCGGTTAATTATAGGACATAATTTTGTTAATACACGCTATGTACTATTTAGTAGCTGCTGGAATAGTGCTTAGCATATAATACGATACTTTTTTTTGCCATTATGCTAAAAAGCAACTCTACAATACGATTTTATCTGTTTATTCCAGTATATAAAACAGAAAATTAATAAATTGGAATAGTTTTAAATAAAGCTAGCTAAACTAAAAGAAGAAGTTGAAATAGTATTGAATTCGTGGAAACGAAAATAATGAAAGTGAATTAAGAATTTGGAAAAATAATTGTTGCCTACCATATAATTCAACGGCCGGAATTCAGACCACTATGGTTTTTGTTACTTAACCTTGTAATATAGCGGATTAACCAACCATAAATTTTTAATTAATATACAATAGAAGAGCTATTGTAAGGAAATACGAAGAACTCACTCGGACACAGTATTCTAAATAAAATACCTATCCTTGTCGTGTTCAGGCCAATAAACGAATCCGCGGAATCGGAAAATAATTACGAAGAAACTCTCTAGTCAATAGAAAAAGAAATATAAAGAAAAATGGGTGTTGCAAACCTTAACAGAAAACGCCCGTAAGAAAAAAAGAAAACATTACCCTCCTCATTGTCTCCGACGCAGTCGGGTACAAAGAGGAAAATGTTCAAAGAAGAATTAAGTATTCATGAGAAATTAAAGGATATATAAGCAGTATTTCCACTACTGGTAAACAATGTTATATTGTAAACACTGACGAGCAATTGACTGTACCCATACAAGGATCTGAAGCTAAAAATTAATCCCTACAACATTAATCTTACACAAAATCAGTCCTTATTCCCTTGTATTAGGGGATACATTCCGGTCTCTCTTGTTCTTTGTCTTGGGCGGAGCTCGGTGGCGGTCGCGCTTGCGGCTAGATGATGAGCATGAAGAAGAGGGGCTGGAGTCTGGAGGGGACCCAGCCTCTTCGGCTGTGAGGCCCATAGTCTGAGATTCTGGGGTGGAAGGTTCTAGAACACTGTTTCGAAGGGCGCGACGCTGTTCTTCAGTATGTTGGGGACAGCGGGTTGATCTGCAAGAACACAACTTATATAGAACAGTTTTTAATTTTGTCTGTTACGTGACTTGCCACGCAGCTCGTAGGTTTCAATAACAAAGTTATTTCCTTTAGGAAACAACCATCAACACCAAAGCGCGATAATATTTCAAAGGCTTCCAAAAACGTGGGTCCGAACGTTTCTGGAAGCCTTATAAATTCTCTGAACAGTTAGTGTATTGTGAAATATACATTATGTGCCATTGGGATTTCAGATCGATTGAGGAGCTCGTGGCTAAATAATAACAGCTGCACGGGCAGATCTTCAAGGTTAAGCAACGCTTGACGAGGTAGGTCCGTGGATGGGTGACCATTTCAACATACTGAGTTTCCTACGTGCCTCGGAAAGCACGTTCAGCCGTTGGTCCTGGCTTTCATTTGAAGATCTTTGACAGTTATTACGGGTAGTCAGAAGCCTGAGATCTGACACCAGTCTTACCTAGAGGTATCGTGTTCATTTTTTATTTTATTTTTATTATCGATAGGCTCGCGTTTGACCACTATCTCGCCTGATGGTAAGCGATGATGTGGCCTACGGTGAAGCACGCTTGCCTAGAAGTAACCTATTCACTCTTGACTTAAAGACCCCAAGGTTGTAGCCAGTTGTTACCCAGTTATTGGGTTGTGGAGGTCAGATAGGCAGTCGCTCCATTTAAAACACTGGTACTCAGCTGAATCCGATAAGACTTGAAGCCGACCCCAACAATAATTGGGAAAAAAGCTAGGCAGATGATGGGATTTCAGATCTTTTATATTTTATATCGTATACATCGAAAATGTTTTGCATCAAGTGCCGTCTTGGGCCTCGTGTCTGGAGACCCGGGGTAGCGCGTGGCAATTTTTTGTTTACGGAGAGGCAGCGCGTGCAGCGGCCCGCGTCATCACTCGCACAAATAATAGTACATTAGTAGGTCAAGGCCTTTACAGCGAGGACAGCCAAGGGCTGCAATGATGGCCAAGCTGAAAGGCCTAGAGCGTAGCTAGGCTAGCTCGAGGCAATCATAGCGTGACCAGCGAAGCAGTCATTGTGGGCCAAGGTTAGTATAGTGCTTTACTCAAAAATGCAAGTACCTAATCTAAATAAAACCAGCAAGTTATTCAAATAAAAAATATAGTAATTAACTAGAATTTTTATTAAAATGACAATTATGAAAAGTACAGTTGCAAAAATTCAACACCGACTTTCCCGGTTTGATATTAGTAATAGTTTGCGATAATTCTAATGCGGTGTTTGACTGCTGTATTATTGAAAAGAAAAACATTTTCGGATAAAGATTTAGATTTCCTACTGATTTTCCACTGCACAATTTTTTATATTCAAATTTATATTTTTCCTTTGAGTTTCGCGGTATCAAATTTTCAACCACTAATTTAGCTTCATCTTTAATGTCAGGTGGTGTCAAACACATTGAATCGGAATAATTTTCGCTTTGAGAGCTCATTTTTAGCAAAAGTCACTAAATAAAAACAAAATTTTCGCTGAACCGCGTTTTGTTACTTGTTTGTTTTTTTTTGAGCAATGGTAGTTGGAACTATACAGCCTAATATGGAATAAAATCTTTTTGTGCCTATCTCTATAGATACAAACAGCTGTGTTTTAAATAAAATCTCTTTGGATTTGATTTTTTAAAACGTTGAAACGTCAAAATAGCGGCCGGCAAAACATTGCCGGCCTGTTAGAGCGGCCAGCAAAGCTTTGCCGGCCGCTCCTTGAAACAGAACGGCAAGGTCGACTTTGCTTAAACAAGGTTGTCAAAATAATGACCACATTACATGCATTTTTGAGTAAACATAATGTATGATGTTGTTTTTAAAAACGCAGTGCGTTTAGCACGGCGTGAAGAGTAGCGGTGCCCGTCACTGCGCCCGCGGCGGTTCCCCTAGCATGTAGCGTTGCACGCGGGGGGCATTGAATTATCTTCTAACAAAATGCCAATGATGTCGTACTCCATTGCTACCTCGAGCGTTGCTTTGGGCGCAGTAGCGGATATCGCCGTACGTTCGTATTGGCGCGTGCGACGCCTGCTTCTCAAGCAAACGCATGTAAAATCGCCTCTCCGTAAACACACAACATGTTTGAATTTAGTGCAGCCCGTACCGTCGCTCCAGAAACGAGCACTTATGGTGTCATTTGGGCACTTACTTTTCCTACCATTTCATTGTTTACAAGTAACAACACCTTGACAAAGCACATTTATTCATATTAGGCTATAAGCCAGCAATTTTTGATGTCAAATTTCTACACAACTAGCTGACCCGGCAAACTTTGTTTTGCCATAAAAAGACCAAACATTTATCTACCCTACCCTAACCTACCCTACCCGACCCTACACTACCCTAACCTACCCGATCCTACCCTACACTACCATACCCTACCCTACCCTACCTATAAACCTCACGGAGCCCGAGACCTTAAATAACGAATAACTTTAACTTATAAATGTTTTCTTTCTTTCTTTAACTTTTTTTTCACAATTTCACAGTGAACACAATACCGGTTTGTCACTTGAAATTAACTGATCAGTGGCCTTAGTGCGAGTTTTTACTCACGCGTGACTCACGCTCACTCGTGTTACGTAAAAGATCTCTTATGTCAAAATGTATACAAAAAAAGAGGTTTCTCCTTACCGTCCCCAGACGGCGCTTATCCAGTTTCCATACAAATTGACGTTTACGTTAACGCGATTGACCGTGAGTAAAAACTCGCACTAAGGCCTCTGAGAACAATTAGTAGCTGTCAAACAATGTATCACGCACCGGCGCCATCTTTGTAGTACATGCTATGTATCAGAGATGGCGCTGTATGTGAAAATGATTTGCCCGCTTGAAAAGGCTTTTTTTTAATTTTGCCTGAATTTTCTTTGCTATAAACCTCACGGAGCCCGAGACCTTTCCAACGAATGCAAAACCTTGGAAATCGGTTCGTGCGTTCTGGAGTTATATCGTCAGGGAGGAAACCCGACTTATTTTTATATAGTAGATGACAGACCTGTACAATACGTGTACGGGCAGGGAGAAGTGACGCAACAAACTGCCCAGCAACTCATCTCTCTTTATTTTAGGATGGTTAGTTTGTGAGATATATTTTATACTAGTTTCTGTCCGCGACTTCGCCCGTGTAAATAGTGCGTGCACAAGCGGGATACAAACTATCCTATGTCTTTCCCAGTCTTAAACTATCTCCATACCGTACCCAAAGGGTAAAAACGGGATCCTATTACTAAGACTTCGCGGTCCGTCTGTTATTCACCAGGCTGTATCACATGAACCGTGATAGCTAGACAGTTGAAATTTTCACAGATGATGTATTTCTGTTGCCGCTATAACAACAAAGACTAAAAACAGAATAAAATAAATATTTAAGTGGGGCTCCTTTACAACAAACGTGATCTTTTTTTGCCTTTTTTACAATAATGGTAGGGATCCCTTCGTGCGCGAGTCCGACTTGCGCTTGGCTTGTTTTTTTTTAATTAATAATTTTTAAATAATTATCTGGGAAGTCGAAAAGTCGCAATATATACCACAGCCATAAAGGTTTATAAAGATTTCCTTACCTAGTACATAATTTTTTAGTGTGCTCTGACACCACACCGCAGATCTGCTGCAGCAAGTTCTTCTTCTCGTTGGCGGTCATCGTTTCGTAGGTGGCGCCACCGTCGTTCGCGTCCGAGGTCGACGCCCCGTTGTTGGGTTGCCTGGTGGGGTGGTGTTCTTACATAGTATACTTCCTTTTATCAGAAGACTACTGGGGCCCGTACCATGAGCTCTTAGAATAAGGTCATATCCAGTTTGATTATGGGACAGATGTATATGTATTCCTCCGTCCCTTATTCACAATGGATGTAACCTTGTTCTAAGAGCTCATGGTACGGGCCCTGGTACTGTATTATGAAGTATTAATGACATCAAGAATTCAGTGCGAGAAAGAGAGAGAGCTATACATGACTGATAGCGCCATCCCGTTTTCGCAACGGAATCAATCCATTAAAATGACATAATACGGCTGTGCTTGTGCATTGGGGTCTTAATAAGTTAGTCACCGCTGCAGTGGCGTATCGACAAAAATATATTATTTATTTATTATATTCTTTATTGTACACCGCAAAAATATATATACAGGACAAACAATCATAAAAGCAAGTGTACAATGGGCGGTCTTATCGCACAGGGCAATCTCTTACAGACAACCTTTGGATGGACTGAACGAGAGGAGAGGAATTTAGGGTTGTAAGTGTAAAATAGGTATCATACATACAATAATACATAAAATACTAATAAATATCAAAAATATCACAGAGAAAGGAGAAAAGTAATATAACTGAATGATATAATTGGAGACGAGAATGTGAATTTGCTTTAAGAGAAAATAAAATAAGTAAAATAATAAATTCCGGTATAGGAGGGACGGGGTTAGCCTTTTAGTTCTTCCCTTGATCAATCACTCCACAGGTGCACTGAGCACCATAACAACTTAGATATTTATTATCTTCTATATATATAAATAAAGTCGTGTTAGTTACACTATTTATAACTCAAGAATGGCTCAATCGATTTGGGTGAAAATTGGTGGGGAGGTAGCTTAGAACTAGGAGACGGACATAGGATAGTAGGGTAGGTAGGGTAGGGTAGGGTAGGCTAGGTAGGGTAGGTAGTGTAGGGTAGCTAGGGTAGAGTAGGGTAGGGTAGATAAATGTTTGGTATTTTTATGGTTTAATTTAAAAAAACTAAATAATGTTCCAAATGCACAAACACATTTTATAAAATAACACAGAGACATGACATAATTATATGTATAGGTATATATTTTCAAAAAATGCATGCAAGTGCTAGCTAGATTGTATAAAAATGCGTAACTATTAATTTGTTTTGTTTCTAAAAGCTGACTCTTGGAACATGAACGTACCATGAATACTGTAGCCAGCCAGGGCATTAGATGTTTGAAACAGAATAATTCAGACTTTATTATATGCCATTGTTATGATTTATATATATATATATGACTTTGATGATGAGTGTACTAAAATAATTTATCCACTTGAATGATAGATAGGTAAAGAGGGTACTTATTAACTAAAACTAAGTTTCACAAAATTTACACCTGTTTTCAGCATATGATTAGGTGGACAGGACCAGCGCCGGCCCAGGGGTAGAGCGAGAGGAGCGGTCGCTCTAGGCGCCAGAAGACAAGGGGCGCCAAAAAGCCAAATCCGAATAACAATTGCCAGCGCAAAATATATTTTCAAAAAGAGCTAGTTTATGCCACGTAAACAGGGACCAAAATAGCTCATTAATCCCTTAGGGACCAAAATTGATTTGAATTTGGAATGTGGATATTATTAGTAAATGTTCCAATCAGCAAAGAGATGAATAGCAAACCATGCGGGAACAATGTATTGAATATGTGACTGGCTGAAAAACTGCGAGCGCGCCAAATAAAAAAAAAAGTTTAATAAAAAATAAACAACGCGCGAAATTAAATGCATTCTGCCTTCGTTCGTAGTTGTTTCAAATTCAGATTTTAGAGTTATAAAAAATGAGCGCGGACCCTTCGCTAGGCTCGGAATTCTACTCTAGAATCCTTCGCTCAGCTCTGGATTCAAAAAAACACTCTCGCCTTTAAAATAGTTGTTTGCTACCTAGGTAAACAATCTACTATTTGATGGCGCCTTTTTAGAGGCTCGGTAGCAGTGTTGCCCTATCAGATTCAATACGTCTTGAAACTTGCAATATTTTTTATTATTTTTTTTAATATAGGAATTATTACTTATTTAACATGAAACCGAAGTTGAATTTATGTGAAGTAAAAGCGTCGACCAAAGAGCGCTGAATGACCACCTCGCTCTACCCTGAGCTTGGGCCGGTGCTGGACTGGACGATGTTGCAATTTATTGGCTCTCATTCTACGGGAACGAACGATACAATTGATATGCTACGTCTAATCCCGCCTTTGACACAAAATGCTGGCCAATTGAGTAGCTGGGACGTGATGAGAGAATACCATAATGTATTTAAAAAGTTTCAATGTTGCGTCGTTCACGCAAGGGCCAGAGGACAAGCGTCAATGCAGAAGGAAGCCTACAAAGTGTTGTGTTAATGGTAATACAAAGTCACGACTTTTACGAGGGATATCAACACACCCGAAGGAATGGAAATCAATGGAGGAGACAGCGGTCGTATGCAGCTGCAGAGGGTGACGGGGTCTGAATTCATGCGTACCAATACCTGGCCCCAGCCCTGCTGGCTGCTAGCTACCTGGCCTGGCAAATTGAGCTGTAGAGTTTTGGAATCGGCTATGCTCGGCGTTTCTCTAAGCAATCGAATCCGAAACGAGGTGTGCCGGCAGAGAACCAAAGTTGTCGACATAGCTAACAGAATAAGCAAGCTGAAGTGGCAATGGGCCGGCCATATAAGTCGTAGAACGGATGACCGTTGGGGTAGACGTGTTCTTGAGTGGGGACCGCGAACTGGTAAACGTAAGGTAGGACGCTCTCAGGCTAGGTGGAGCGACGGTCTTCGCAGGGTGTCTGGTAGCAGCTGGATGATCTATAATCTAACCAAATGGCGTGCAATTGGAGAGGCCTTTATCCAGCAGTGTACTGATACAGGCTGATGATGATGATGAATACCTGGCCGGGGGACCAATATTGAATCAAAAACCAAAGGTAGCTGCAAAACACACGATTCTGACAGACCCCTTTGCTCGCCCCAGGACAGAGGACAAGGGCCAGGGGGGAGACAGGGTAGCCGACGTAGCAGCCAACATTGACCTATGTTAGTCTACAAAGAACATTAGCACTAAATACACGGTATACATACTTATGCATCTTGTTAGGCTTCCTATTATTGTTGCTCTTGATCCTGCGTTTCCGCCGATCACTCTGCCCGGAGCCCCCGGCCCAGTCGGCGTCATCTTCGTCGTCGCTCAGGAGCCCCGCGTAGGATGTCGGCTCGCGACTGTTGGAAGCGATTCTGCGCGAAGCTATGCGGGAACTGTTGCGCCCCATGCCTGCGAGCAAGTATTTATAACATTATCAAACCTGTTTTTCCCTGTAGAGGAGGACTTCGCTTCCCACACATTTTTTTTCTATAATAAATCGTAAATATGTGGTTTTATATTCACTAATTTTACTTTGTTTGTTGCTGAGTGCTGTAAGCTGTTAATACATATTAGTGAAAAACTTTTCACGGATTTTTTACGGGAAAAATTATGAGACTCGCCCCTCATCAAGATGAAAGTGTTTAACACAATCCCTAAAAATAAAAATTAACCTATATTCCACTGGCAACTGATAGATAGATAGGTCATTATTATCTTGCACTTTACCAATTCATTAAGGGTCAGTGCATACTTTATTAGTGGTCATATCAAGCGTAACCCCTTTTGTACTAGAGCAGATTAAAGGTACCTATTACTGAGCGAGCAGTGGTAGCCCTGTGGTAACAGCAGCGACTTACAAGTTGTAGATTGTGGATTCGAACCCAGGTAGGTGATTTACTTTGTTTAAATTATTGCATCACAGCTTTGAAGGATGTTTTATCGTGAGGAAACCGGCATGTCCTAGAACCAAAAATTTGGAGACATGTGACAACCACCAAAACGCACTGGGCCCGCGTGGTGGACCATTTGGCAGTGGCCCATTCCCTCTCACAGAGACGGAGCCTGCATGCACAACAGACCAAATGTGAGTCCTGTCTGCGGCAAAGGGCTCCATATATCCTATCTTAGGAACCTATATACTAATATTAAAAACAATAAGTAGGTACCTAACTGTTTACCAGCCTAACTTTCAGGGAATAAAGTGAATGGTGCTATGCATGCAGTTGTGACCAACAAGTCGATGTCTCCGGAAGCTCGACTCACCGTTCACAACAGCGTGCTGGTGCCTACATTTATGTATGGAAGTGAAGGCTGGGTATGGCAAAAAAGACATGAAAGTAGGATTAATGCAGTAGAAATGCGCTCCTTGCGGAGTATGTGTGGTGTAACTTTAACTGATAGATTGAGGAATGAGGTAATAAGACAACGTTGTGGTTTAAAAGAAGATGTAGTGACTAAAATTGAAAAGGGTATGTTAAGATGGTTTGGCCATGTTGAGAGGATGAATGAAAGTCGACTAACGAAAGGTATTTACAAGGCAGACGTGAATGGAAACGCCGGGAGGGGACGCCCTAGAAAGACATACATAGACCTTATAGGTGATGTTCTTCAGAAAGGCCAAATGCGCAGTACCCATTACCGGTGTGTGTGTATGACTGGATGTATGAATGTGTGTGAAGCAAAAGAAGTATGTAAGGATCGTAGCAGGTGGTGTCCTGTAGTTTCTGCCTACCCCCATGGGAAAAAGGCGTGAGTTTATGTATGTATGTATGTAATTGGCCATTAAATGTGGGCTGTGGTTTATTATCTTGTTTTCTTCACAAAGTTAATATTTACTGCATCATTAGTGGTACAATAACAAGGTAACTCAAACAGTATAATATAATAATTAATGATTATACTAAAAGGGTATGGTACCTAAATATGCTATATTTAAAACTATGTTATTCCTTTTATTTTCCTGTTTTTGTAAACCACTGAATGTTTTTATTATTAATTAAATGACCACAATATTTAGTTGTCAATTTGACTTTAATACCTAAAACTGCCAAATACAAAATTAAGATAAAGATTATATATATTTAGTATGGTAGGTTTGAATTGTCAACAGCCAATAGATCTTGATCCTGTTGAAGGGTGCGAAACCACGGGCACAGCAAGTATATAATTTAAACAAAGAAAATGGGAGCCAGCAGGACTATTTTCAGGAATCTTTCCCACATAGGTAACTCAACAAAGTTAATATGCAGATGCTTGCTTGAAGGAGGGTTTATTTGCATGGGCATTGGGAGCCACAAAACTAATCTCTAACTCTGTGTGTGTTTAAGACGTGGATCCACGCAAGAAACATGGCTTTTCTTTTGTTAGATAGGGCTTATGACCTGTTAATAACAGAGTGGATAAATTGCTGGGCTATAAAGTTCTGAAACGCACAGCTGCTTTGTTTTTCTGATGGATTACAATACAATTTATTGGGATACACAGGTAGAACACCCCACCCAATTCAAGCTAAACTGGGCAGCGGGATGGACAAAGAAAATGTATATAGAATGCAGGACAAAGACTTCACTAGATCATTCAAATTCAGACATGAAGGCACAGATTTATACCTTCCTCAGATTACATAACCTTGTGGAAATGCTGTAAGTATTGATTATTATGCAATTGTTGTTATTAGGCACAAAGAAAGCATAATTAGAGTAGTAGAGTTCTAAAGAGTAGTGACCCTAGCACCCAATCTATTTGAAATAACATAGTTATCTCCTCTATTCATTTCACCAAAAAGGTTTGTATTGTTGCTATGCTAGAAAGACCATGAGTTTTTCTTTGTATGAGTACCCACCAAGTGTATGGTTATTAAGGCTAATGATAAATTTATTGTGTGTTTTAAACAGGAAAACAGAGCAAGTAATTCGTTAGGTAGTGTTGAACCAATAACTGAATCCAAGTTACAAGGAAAATATAACAGGATTCATTGGTTTAGTTTAGAAGGTCAGTGTTTTAGTTACTGTAAGGCAAGCCTACTGTTAGGTACACATTTCTCTGGACTTACCCATGCATTTTTCTAGATGAGGAGCGAATCTACTGGCAGAAACCGGCCGCTCACAATTCGGACAGACACAAGTTGTATCAGGAGGTTTTTTCATCAGTGAAAAGCCAAAAATATCGCTATCTGGCGAGTTCACGATCCTGTAAGGTTCATCGTCTTCTGGTTCACCTTCTAACAATTCCGTCAGACCAGTCTTCAAGCCGTGATGGAACTCGAACATAACACCTAGGGTCACATCTTCAATAAGTTGTTCACAAATAAAATTTGCAGCTTCTTCGGCATTATTGTCATTTTGCATTAACTCAAAAAACCTTACAGTTAAATCGTGCATACTCAATTCGCTTATTATGTGGCCACTCATTTTCACTGATATTTCTTAATTTTGACGAAAAATAACACACTTCACGGTAAATCACGTAAATAATAATTCTGAAAGATTGGAGATTGGCGTCAGGCGCATTGGTATTATTGGTAAATAGGCGTTGTGAATGTGTATGATTGGTTACCTTTTCATTCAAGGAGAAAGTGCTATCTCTCTTTTTCACGTTAATAAATTAATGCATCTCTGTCTACCTCTACACGATAAAAAATGACAAATATATAATCCAGAGCCAATCACTCGTTTATTAATTACCACTTTCTCATTTGAAATGAACCATACTAATTTTAAAACTAAATTTTATTATTTATTTATTCATATTGTTTATTTTTAGGTCACAAAAGAAATCTTAATGCCAATAGTTGCTAAAGCCTCAAAGGAAGCATGAACGAATGAATAGTCGTAGCGTTCTTTAATGACAGCAGGACGACTCGATATGCTAGGCGTGTACGCGAAAGAGACAGCCATACACATCTGACAATGACAGTGACAATCAAAACAAAACTTTTAAAAATGTGGGAAAGGGTGATGTCAAGTGATGTGATTAAAATGGTGATAAGAAAAATGTAAACAAATGATTGAACTCTGTTATTGATAAAGAGTAACAAATGACATGAGATAAAATTAAACTAAAGTCTCATAAGTCTCTCATTGCTCGTCTGTCGTGCAGACTTTACAGAGTGGTCTAAAGTAAAATAAAAACCAATAAAATGGTGAGTACCTAAAGTTATATTTCAAAAGAACAGTCTGATAAATACTGTGATCGACTTCGAATAAAAATATCGGTTTCTATGGATCCTATCAATCCATAAAAACTTTTAAAGTAAAGAACTTTTTTTAATTACTTATTTTTTATTTTTTTTTATTTTTTTTTCTTATTTTTAAGTTCCGTGATAATTTACCCACTTTAAAACTTAAACTCAAAGAAAATTGTATTGAACAGCCTAAAATAAAAACATCTAATATTTGCCAATATATTACCCAAATGATAAAATTTAGTTCTTTTTATTATCTACCAGGTGTCTTTCAATGCCCTTGGCTTGATGACCTTTAACCTTATACCTGCCTAAACATCTGAATTATATCTGTCCTTACTATGTTTTAGGTGTCCTTCACTGCTCGTGGGTTAATGCCCCCCGTCTTCACCCCACTCAATGATGACCTCACCATCAACTATGGAGCCATCCCTCCTTATGCCAAGTTTCTGGCTGATGCAGGAATCAAGTCTGTTCTGGGTATGCAGTTCCTTTTCAAACTATGATCAGAAAGCTTGCAAGTGAACGAGCAACATTCCATTGTAGAACCATTAATCACTTATCAACAAGCAAGATTGTGGTCAAGAGCAAGCTCATTAGCAATAAAAAAAGTAAACTTGCTTCACATCACACCAACTGTTACAAATCCGACAAAAGGGGTATATTGACGCATTTGTAGATTATGGAATGAATCTCTTACAGAGTGGAGGTGTTAAGTTTTTTGTGCCTGTAACGTTTGAGTCCCATCTAACTAGATGAAGTGTTTGTATGTATTTTATATGTCAAAAAAGGGAGTAAAAGTACGAGCAATGATTGTACTTTGAGTTGTTTCATTAAGCAGTATCGGCACCGGACATCCACCGAAATCTATACTGTAAAAACTACAGGAGTGGAATTCCCTGCCGGAGTCTGTGTTTCCCTATAGCTACAATCTTTGGGGTCTTTAAGTCAAGAGTGAATAGGAGAAAAAAAATAAAAAAATTGGACGAGGCAATGGAAATATTTGCTTTCATTGGTAACTTAATTTGTTTTTAAATTGTGTTTGAAAAAATGGCTGCTGGCACACTTGGATTTTATACAGATGGAGGTACTTGCGTTAACTAGTTAGATTTATGTCTGTGGGGTAAGCCTATTATATGTTCATCAACCAGGCCCAAGTCCAGGCTCCGGGTCCATTCATTCCTGGTGGAAAAACCCAATAACACTGCCCAACCTGGGAATCAAACCCAGGACTAAAAGTTATGAGCATCTCTATCCATTTGCAGTTGGTGGCACGACAGGCGAGCACATGTCCCTGGCGGTGGCGGACAGGAAGAAGGTGGTAGACGCGTGGGTCGCAGCCGGCAAGACCACAGGGCTGCATATAATGGTGCAAGTTGGCGGAGCTCCTCTCGCTGATGTCACTGAACTGGTAAGTTGGTATCTATTTCTCTTTAACATTATTTTCTACCTTCCTAAGTAGGTAACCTTGCCTCGCCTCTCGTGACGTGGTCGTGGGTTCAAATTAATATGTAACTAGCTGACCCCCGCGGCGTCGCTCCCGTCAAAATTATTGCCTATGTTACTCGGGAATAATGTAGCTTTCCATAAGTGAAAGATTTTTTAAAATCGGTCCAGTAGTTTCGGCGCCTATTCGGTACAAATAAACAAACAAAAAAATCTTTCCTCTTTCTACTATTGGTAGGTATAGATAAAATAATAAAAAATACTTTTAAGTTTATCTTGGAAATAATGAGGGAACTGGAGTTGTATGTAGGTAGTTAATACAAGTTTAATATCAATGATGTTAGGTATATATTTATACTGAGGTAGATACGTTTTACCGAAATCTAGGCGGCAATACAAACTCAAGCTGACCAGCTTGCCAGCTTGAGTGAATTCAGTCCGTCCTGCGTCTGGCCGCTACACGAACATACGTTTGAACAGTCTGTTTATCTCTTTCTGACAATATGTCCTATTAATACCTCTTTGATATTTTAACCTACGCAGTGATTAATAATAATTGTCTATGTTTCCCGATAGCTACAATTTAGGGGTATTTAAGTCAAGACTGAAAGGTTATTTCTAGGCAAGCGTGTTTCACTGTCGACCACATCTTCGCTTACCATCAGGTGAGATAGTGGTCAAGCGCGAGCCATAGACAATTTAAAAAAAGTTCCAAGTTCCATAGGTAACCTATGTAGGTAACTAAAGTAAAATATCGCCATGTTTTTGTTTCTTTTCTTGACAATGAGTATGACGTCTCTATTGGTAAAATCTCATTTTTTTTAATCGCCAACCAGTCTTGTGCAAGCGTGGTGATCAATGCTAGTGCCTTCTCAATATGAGTTGATGGCTTTGCCCAGCAGTGGGATAGTTACTGACTGTTTTTTTTTTTAAACATAAATGTAAAGAAAACTTATTTTTTATTTATTTATTTATTTATTTATTTATTTATTAGATGGAAAACCAACAGCTATACATTAAATGAATACACAAGTTGAGTATGTTACATTAAGCCAATTACAGGTTCTCACGGCTAGAGATATAATAATTTTAAAGAGATCTTAGGGATCACTAGCAGCAAGCACAACAATCAGAAAAAATAAATCACTAACGCTAAAGAACAATATTGCACACTAAGCACTTTTGAAAAAGTCAAGGTTAAGCTGCTTACGCACTGACAAGCTTTTAGTGGTAAACACATCAAACGAAAACTCCTTACACAATACATTAAGAGCGGGCAAGCCGACATAATTTTCATACAAACGCTCGTACGTGATTATGTCGTTGTAACACATCTATCTTTGATTTTTTTGAACTAATAGGTATCTTGTGCACTATATCTAGGTTTCTATCAAAGCAGAAAATAAAAATTTGGAGAAACCAATTCAGTATCAGCCTCCAAACATCTGCTTTTTTGCACAAATTTTACCTGAACTTTGGCCGTTCATTATGTACTCATAAATTGTAAAAGTAAAGAAATCATCACGATAGAAACCTTCCACAAGTAATAGAGATTCTAAATGACCAATAATTATTTCACAAACTTGTAAGGCTTTTTCAAAAACACGTATGTCCTGGAACAAGTTTTATGAAATTTTCAAACACAATTTTTCGTTCAATGCTATCGCGTTCTCACTTGCTTGTTAGTCAACAAGGCGGTAAGAGGGGCGCGGGGAGGCGAGTAGTGCAGGGTCGGGCGGGGTGAGACGGGGGAGTTGAATGAAGATCCCGTGGCCCCTCGCTCGCTCGGCTAGTAGGTATAGGTAATGAATGAATTTGTTGAGTACTGCAGTGCGCGTACGTGAGTATGCATCGTATCTATTTAATTTATTTAGAGAATTCTGTTTTACCTTTTACGATTTGCTTTCAAAAAGATTTAGTTGTTTTATAAGAAACGAACCTGGCATTAGTGAATACAGAAACCGAATTTGTTTTGATGGTAGGGTAGGTAGGTTAGGTACCTAGGTTGGGTAACTAGGTAACGAGTAAGGTAGTTAGGTAAGTAGATAGGGTGGGTAGGTCCTACCTATCTACTCACTCTACCTATCCGGTAGATAGGGTGAGTAGGTAGGTAGGTCGTGTAGGTAAGGTAAGAAGGGCAGGTAGGTAGGTAGAATAGGTATGTACCTAGGTAGGGACACTCGAAACACCCGCCAGATGCTCGCAATACTTCCTTGAGTATAGGTATAAAATTATTGATATTTTTATCGATACTCAGTACTGATTACTAGGTAAGTATATCAGGCTGCAACGCAACGTTGCGAGATCGCTCATCACCGGCGCGGGCGAACGGCGCGCAGATTTGGCGTGTGACGGAACGGCAACAGTGTGCGGCGTATATTAGATCAATCAAAAGAAAGCATCGCATTCGCAAGTTTCTTGCTACGTGCGTTGAAGTTCCGCGTGACGTCACGTAAAGTGTCATCTCGATCCCAACTCCTAAGCTTTGACGAGCTTTATCTTTATAAATTTTTAATGATTTAATAAATAAAAAAATACGTGTCCAATATTTTTCGATAATCTAACTGACGGACTAATTAGAATGATTATTTATATCTGACTACACCGAGTTACAGACAAATGGTTTTGTTTTGTAAGTAGGTACCTATCTACAAAACACAACCATTTTCATTTAAAAAATACGCGATTACACTCGATTTAGACGAAGTTAATTACTTTACATTTTTGCTTTTTTTATTTTATGTTACTGTTTTGTTATATCTCTATTTCTGATAGGTAACTACCTACTAACTAATAATATTCATAAAAAAACAAACGTAAACAAACGAAAAAAAATTCACATACGTACCACACGGCACACGCACCAGGCACGGATGAAGTCCCTGGCCAAGCGTGAGTTCTGACTATGGCTCTCCTCTAGTTGTGGGGTTCTGCAGGGGTCGGTTTTACAAAATCTCTTGTGGGATCTCGCGATATACGATGTGGTCCTGCGTGTTGACCTCCCCGTCGTCAAGGACTGGTTCAAGCGCTTCACCATAGTCTCACGAAGAGACCGGATCTCGCCCTGGTAGCCCTTGCGTTGGACAAGTACCTCTTTGCAACTATGCTGTCATCTGCATACTCAAATTGTCGATTTTAGCACTTTTCGCTTATATATTGCAATTATACTGTTGCTGACCCATGGTCGACCAAGGACACCATCCGAGCCTGGTGCGTGTGATTACAAATATGGAGAGAGAGGGGACGGCAACAGAAAAGATGGATGGACTGTATGAGGAGTGATATGAAAGAAAAGTGAGTTAGTGATAGAGTGACAGAAGACGGGGAGATATGGAAGAAGAAAACTTGTTACGCCAACCAGAAGTTACCAGACCAAAAAGTAACCATGGCCAATAACTGGCCGGGGAGCGGGGGAGCGTGACTAAAAGCGCAAGCACTCCAGCGCCCCGGCCGAAGGTACCTGCAAAACACCGTGTGGTTTTATTCAGTTAGACTCTGACAGACCCCTTTGCTTGCCCCAGGGCGGAGGACATCCATGTGGACTTCCAAAGGAATAAAAAAATAAGTTTTGGTAGCCATTTGTCCTCATATATAAAACACAAAAATTGTTTGTTCCAACGTCCGTTACAGAGCTTGAAACCATCCAACCGTTGTGACCTAAACCTAAATATATATGTCAATGCCCAAACCGGTTTCAATATGGCAATAAAGCACAGATGGTTTTAGACCACTAAAACAAACAAAAAATAAACAGAAGTTATTTATTTACCGACTTCAAAAATAAAGAGATAATCAATTTGACAAGTATGGATGTAATATTATTGGAACTGCACAATATTCACATAATAAGTTACGTTATCTGGGCTTCTAAACACGTTTGCAAAATATCATAAGTGCCCCACAACGCCAACTAACATGTGTGTAACCATGTGTGTCGTAATTTATGTGGGATACCTACATAAAGTACGAAAAAGTATAGGTACCTGAATAATTTATTCTGCTTATGGAGTAGCACAAGCAGAACACATTATTATTTATATATCTCAGTCCGTATTGATACAGGTATTGAGGAAGCTAAAATTTATAGGTATAATTACTGACGACTGCCGAAACTAAAGTTTTTTTGTACTTTTTAGTGTTTTTTCTTTCGAAGTCGATTTATTTTTTTGTGAAAATGTTTTTATTTCGCTCTTTATAGTTTTAGTACACCATCACTAAAATGAGTAAGTTCTATGGTAAGGTACCTAAAGGATTGATAAAAAACCTATAACTCAATTTACAAATTCGTGCTGTTTGTCGCTAAGGAGTACGGTTGTATGCTCACTTTTCCCTAATTTGAGAGATACTTAGCATAAAAAGAATGATCAAGGTCCGACAATTAGTTTCGGAGAAATGCGTGGACAAACATACATACATACAAATATGCAATGAAAATTGGCACACATTTTTAGAAGAATATATAATTTTGCTATGTGAATATTGTGCAGTTCCAATAATATTACATAAATACGTGTCGAATTGACGACACGGTTGGCGCAGTGGTTGAGCGATCGACTGCTGTGCTGCGTGTCGCGGGTTCGATTACCGCAAGCAACTAATATGAGATGTTCCGAGTCTGGGTGTCTTGTGTAGTTGTGTATGTGAGATGTTTGTAAACGCACCCACGATACAGGAAGAACTACATAGAGTGCGACATCGATTAAAAAATAAACCCTTCGTTTGCCCCAGGGTGAAGGACATCCATAAGGACTTCAAAAGATAAAAAAATAAATGATGTTTGAATGTCTGTTTTCGGAAATCAGAATCTTCTCGATTTGGATGAATTTTTCGATAATTATAATAAATAAAAATGCCAAACTGTAATCAGACTACTTTATTTGATCAACCGCCTGTACGTCGTAGGTACCTACGTACATTGTAATTGTACCTACTAATTTTAGCTGCCTCAATACTGCCTGGTTAAGTTAGATAAAATAATAATAATGTGTTCTGCTTGTGCTATTCCATAAGCAGAATAAATGATTGATGACGAAAAAGTAAAAAAACTTTTTCGTACTTTATGTAGATATCCTACATAAATTACGACAAAACTAATATATTTTAAATAATTTACATGCAGTAAAAAAATGCGCACGTACGGTACCTAGATTGGTAAAAATACAAACACGCATTCCCGGGGCCAAGGGCTACGTCCGTACTAAATGTAGCGCGCGATGCGATATTATTATCATGAATTCATGAATGAATGGGTCGCACACTCACTCACACAAGCGGCCGGCCGACCGGCGGCGAGCGCCCGCGACTGAGCGGCGGAAGTTACCGAGTGACAACCGAGCGTTCAGGCGCTAGCTCTCTCTTTTCGCTTTGCCTCTTTTTCAAGCATTGCGCTGGATGAAACAACAAGCTTTTGGACGATGCTCGCGTTGGCGATAGACGGCCCGGCTAGGCTGCTCTTAAGATCCTTACTCGCTCGCACTAAGTATGAATTACGCCTGTAGTAGTAGTTTTTTGAGTATTGGCTCATCAGTAGCAAGTTAGGAACATTTAAACTGCGGAAGCCGTTCGTAGTACTGCTACTAAGTTAAAGTGCTATCAAACTGTGACCCCATAAAATGTTATCGAGGTCAAACTGATACCCCATGATATCACATCTGATCAGGGTCACATCTAATAGAGGCAATCAAAAATATTGTGTAACTAAGTAACTACTAAGTAAATACTAAGTAACTACTAAGTAAATACTAAGTAACTACTAAGTAACTACTAAGTAACTACTAAGTAACTACTAAGTAACTACTAAGTAACTACTAAGTAACTACTAAGTAACTACTAAGTAACTACTAAGTAACTACTAAGTAACTACTAAGTAACTACTAAGTAACTACTAAGTAACTACTAAGTAACTACTAAGTAACTACTAAGTAACTACTAAGTAACTACTAAGTAACTACTAAGTAACTACTAAGTAACTACTAAGTAACTACTAAGTAACTACTAAGTAACTACTAAGTAACTACTAGGTAACTACTAGGTAACTACTAAGTAACTACTAAGTAACTACTAAGTAACTACTAAGTAACTATTAAGTAACTACTAAGTAACTACTAAGTAACTACTAAGTAACTACTAAGTAACTACTAAGTAACTACTAAGTAACTAATAAGTAACTACTAAGTACCTAACTAAGTCATCATAATCATCTGCCTAGCTTTTTCGCAAATATTGTTGGGGTCGGCTTCCAGTCTTACCGGATTCAGCTGAGTACCAGTGTTTTACATGGAGCGACTGTCTATCTGACCTCCACAACCCAGTAACTGGGTAACACGATACCTCTTGGCAAGACTGGTGTCAGATCTCAGGCTTCTGACTATCCGTAACGACTGTCAAAGATCTTCAAATGACAGCCGGGACCAACGGCTTAGCGTGCTTACCGAGGCACGGATTCCTCCGTGCCTCGGTAAGTTGAAATGGTCACCCATCCACGGACCGACCTCGACAAGCGTTGCTTAACCTTGACGATCGACCAGTGCGGCTGTTATTAATTAGCCACGAGCTACTTAATTGTATTTCTGATTATGTTTTATAAATACTTAATTGTATTTCTGATTTGCACCTACATCAAATTTGTGAATAAAATTAATAAAACAGTACCTACCTAAGTACCTGCTAATCAGTTTGTAAGTACAGTCAACCATATTAATAGGTTAATTCCCAGTAGTTAGATTAGCTTAAGGCTTAGCACGCTCTGGGATATTTACACGCGCGAATTTTTTTCTGGTCATTCTGCGACCTATGGAATTGTATGAAGCTGCACGCATTGCGGGAAAAAATTACGCGGAAATAGTACCTATAAAAAAAATTGCGCGAATAAAAATCGCAATGCGTGTTAGCCTAACAGCAGAACTACCTACATATTTGAAGCAAACAACTCAAAATAGATGGGCTTTGTGACAACACGCTCATCCAGAGCTGGGCAAAATATATGCTTTGCTTTAATTAAAATACAAATGACAAAATACTATCTCGCATGTATTTGAAATATGAAATACAAAATATTTTATTTATTTATTTATACTTTATTGTACACCAGAAAATACAGGAACAAAAGAAACTTAAAACTAAAATATACAATGGGCGACCTTATCGCTTGCCGCGATCTCTTCCAGGCAACCTGGAATGGACAGTGATTGCCTGGACATGACATGGGGTTTTCAGTGGTGTAACAATAAAAAAAAAACCAACAAAGAACATACAGATACAATAATATTTCATAAAAACACAAATAGATAATTATATATGCTATAAAATAAATACATGACTACATACATATTTAAATTATAAACAGTGAAAAAAAAAACCGTATGACAATCATAGACAAAATGTATGTCAACAAACTAAGAGCACGATTACAGCGATAAGTAATGTTCCTTGATGAGTCTTTTAAATATAGGCAATGAATGTGCACGTTTAATTGGGTCAAGCAATGCATTCCACAGACGAGCAGCCTGGACAGTAAAAGATTTGTCCATGAAAGTTGAGGAATGCAGTGGCATTTTGAGTCGCAAGTTAACTGATGACCTTAGAGATTTCGTTTGGTAATCGCAGATAAACTAAAAAACGATCCATGATGTAAAGAGGGGTGGAAGGAGTAAAGAGCACATAAAACAAAAGAGAAAGAATATGAGTATTCCGGCGAAAGCGAATTGGCAACCACTTGAGCTTTACACGGAATTCAGAAACATGGTCATATTTGCGCAAACCGAATATGAACCTTATACAAAAATTTTGAAACCGCTCAAGTTTATCGAGATGCTTACGACTACTTCTTGCAGTTGGGTAGACTACTTCTTGCAGTTGGGCAGTCCAAGAGAAGTGCCTGTCGATGAATATCCCCAAGTTTTAACTTTCTTACTGAAGGGAATTACTGCATTGTCAAAAATAACTTGGGGAAGAGACGTCCAGTCGATCTTAGAAACCATTCTAGGACTGCCCAAGTGCCTACTACTATTACCTGAGTCTTTATAGGGTTTACCTCAGGCCTATACCTCTTGCTCCAATCGCAAAAGCGAGCCAGATCAAGATTGATGGTTGCTATAGCCTCAGACAGCTTTCCGAGAGGAGCTCGCGAGTATACTTGCAGATCATCTGCATAAAGATGGTAGGAAGAAATTAGTTCATTGGAGATTGAGTTTGTTTGTACGGATTGTATTTTATAAGTCGTGTATTAGAAATATAAAATACAAAATACAGTATTTTAATTATTTTTATTTACCTACAATACAAATGACAAAATACAGTCGATCATCCATCGTGATATTCGTACTAATAAATTTAATTAATACCCAGAAATTTCGTGCAATAACCGTTTGAAATGAAAATGACAAAATATTGGACAATGTGACGTATGCGGTCGCCATTTTGCTTAAAATACTAACTACAAAATACCCCAGCGTCAGGTATTTGAAATACCAATTACAAATTATTACAAATACCAATTACGTATTTGTGTTTCAATTAAAAGTAATTCAAATACTGCCCAACCCTGGACTCAACAGTGGTATCATGGGATGCTCTAGAAGAGGCTATTCAAATGTCACAAGGTTGTATTATAGGCGAAAAAAAAATCGTCTATGGTGCGAATTTTTTGTAGGTATGTATGTACTCAAAAGATAGTACCCCACGTAAGTTCTTATGCAATGTCAGGCGATAAATATGTTTTATCTTAAAACGTTGTTTTTGTTAATAACTTTTATCTGCGCGCACTCAAGATAAATACAATGCTTTATTATTTAATACTTGTTCGAATGTTATCGTATTGTCAACAGAATGTCATTTGTGAAGTGGGTTCTTCCATTCTCAAACATCCATGACAGCTGATTAGATTCGTTTGTAAAGTCCGCGCCAAACTTCTTGGCCGCCTTGAAGTTGGTTTACCGGATGCGCGAGGCACCTAACGGTACTGTTTTTGTATGAGATTTACTACTGCGCAGCCATTGTAGCCAACTTCAGGGCGGCCAAGAAGCTTGGCGCGAACTATACCTACCTATAGACAAAAAATATAAAGTATAAAGAAGGGCCACTCCCGCTGTTTTGAAAATTGACAGCAAAACTTGACAGATTCACTAGGGTTGTACGCTTTCATTGGTGAAGATATTCTTTTCGAAAGAGTTCAAATAATTTTTCGCAATAAGTATCTAATTATTTAAAGAGTATGTCATACTCTTTCATGTGGTCAAACCCTTTGCCCTGCCGAATACACTAACGCGATTAAGCCGCTGGACTTCGTGGTCAGCGTGAACGCTTGTGGCCACTAGATCAGCGTTGCAGTTACACGATACGTATTCTTGAATCAACACCTAGAACATATTTCTGTTCACAATTACCACGGATACCACCATATTAGGCACTTGTCCCAAGCTAGAAACTAAAAACGAGTTGGCGAGCAGCGAGAAACGGAGTGTGTAGTTCCGACAGTTTTATCGCTCGGTAATAAGCTAGTGTTCTTGCGCGACGGGCGATTACTCGCAGTACTCGCTCGGGGCGGCCCCACTGTAGGTAGAAATAACCTCTGATCGGCGTGAGTTTTGACCGTCAAGCGAGTATCGCGGACTGTCGTGGTTTTTGCAGCAACATTGCGACAAACTTGTGGTGAGAAAGAACTCGCCGGCAGTGTGAACAGCCATCGATCAACTATTACTTTATGAGCTCTTTTACTGACACGGGATATCTTTTGTACGTTTCTTCAGCAAGAAAATAGTCCATAGCTAATCGGTAACTCGTCGGCGATAGAACAAGTGCCTAAATCTTAGTAACTGTCAAGATATGGCGCGTCCCGACATACATAGATAAAATACAAGTGATATCTTCATAATAAACATAGAGGGCTTGGCAGTAGTATCGTCACAGCGATAAATGTTTTCCAAATATCTGCTACTACTAACTGTTTAAGTATATTCGTGTATTTAGTTTATTTGTTTAAATATATATTGTATATGTATTTTATAGTATGTATGTATATCTTTGTATTTGAATAAACCCACCTTATCGTGATTTACTTTTCATATTGCGCCTACCACTATTTGTCTCTGCCTCTGTACGTTTTTGTGCATGAAGTATTAAATAAATAAAGGGCTATAAAGTCTAAGAGGGTAATTATTCACCAGAGGATAATAACGTTCGATATAGAAATAACGCGCGATAGGGTAATAACCCGCCGTAGAGGCAATAACCCGCGATAGGGCAATAAACCACGATAGGGTAATAACCCGCGGTAGAGGCAATAACACGCGATAGGGCAATAAACCACGATAGGGTAATAACCCGCGGTAGAGGCAATAACACGCGATAGGGTTATAACCCGCGGTAGAGGCAATAATCCGCGATAGGGTTATAACCCGCGGTAGAGGCAGTAACCCGTTAAAGGGCAATAACCCACGATAGGGTAATAACCCGCGGTAGAGGCAATAACCCGGGATAGGGTTATAACCCGCGATAGGGCAATTTCCCGCGATAAAGGCAATAACCCACGATAGGATAATAACCCGTAATAGGGTAATAGACCAGCCAACATAACGGACTGTAATCCTGTGCTACCTATCGGTCCACTTCTTCACCATGCTTTTTTTCCCCCACCAGGCCCGTTACTGCCAGCAAGCCGGAGCGGACTCTCTGCTGACCCTCCCTGAGCTGTACTTCAAGCCGGCTTCAGTCCAAGACCTGGTGTTCTACGTGTCGCAAGTCGCGAAGGCTGCTCCTAAGTTGCCCGTGTTGTACTACCATATTCCTTCTATGAGCAAGGTTGAGAGTGAGTATGACATGTTTTTACAAGCTTTTGATTAACTTGCAATGTATGTTTGTATGTTAGTGTTCGACTCAAATCTTGCAACTGAATTTTAAAGCAGTTATCCTGTATCGATTAAGATGAAATTTGAAATTTTGCATATATATTTAGTTTGGGTGACAATGCATGGTTAGCTAAGTGACGTCATTCTAAATCCAATATGGCGGACGGCTCAAGATGGCGGACTAGTTATTTTTTATGCACTGCCATGATAATGGAAGAAAGCGAAAAAAACTTGTTTAAAAAAAAGATTTTTAATTAATAATTTATTTTTATCAAGGTTACCTTATTAATCACCTTTTGTATATCCGTAAATAAGAATGATAACAAAATATACATTGAATAAATTACCTACTAGGTTTGTTAGATACGAAATACGAGTAGTCAGAAAGCCGGCAGTTTGATAACCTCTCTCAGGCTGAAAAAGATAGCCGGCTTCACTTTTAACGTCTAGAGCCTAGCGAGTCACACGGCATAATCGTCAGGTAACTGAAAAAAACTTAAGCATATCGAACACAGACATAAATCTAACTAGATAACTCAAGTCCCTCCATCTGTATGAAAACCAAGCGTGCCACTTTTTCAAAAACAAATTCAATTACCAATGAAAGAAAACATTTCCAATGCCTCGGCCATTGATGTATTAAAAAGCGGAAGATACGTTACGTGCCAAAATCGCGATCAGAAAACCTGGGCTCGGCGCACGACTACATGCATCGAAACTCACACATCTGTGTTTAGTGTCAGCACCAGACCCAAACCTACAGTTACCGATAGACAAGGACAGAGATAGGATACGGCGCTGTAGTGCAAGCGAAATCGCGTTAGCCGCCGAATGTTGTCCGAATGCTAAATGAATTAAATGACATTGCAATATGTGCGTATCGTGTCTCTCACGCATTTTTGTAATATCTATCTCGCTCTCACAAATATGGCGAAACAAACATTAAATATTATTGTAATTTTCAACAAATTAACATTTTTGACTGTACTTACGAGTGGTAAGTGATCCCGAGTGACTTATTTTTCTTTCTGGTATTATTAAAACACTGTTTAGCTACACAAGAAGTCATTTTGATGCGTATTTATTGCAAGAAAATATAAAAACACTGAAATTATTGAGCTGTGGGATCAACCATGTGCCGTGAGCGACTGAGTGCCCGCTGCGGGCATTCACTTAGATTAGTAGGACCAAGCGCTGTGAGCAGTCCCGTATCTACCTCTTTTTAATACATCAATGGCCTCGGCCAACTTTTTCTATACATTCTTTACAGCTCAATATGGCATAAAAAGGCAGTTTTCTAGATTTCGGTGGATTTACGAATACTACATGAAAAGCTCAGATTACGATCATTTATCGTAACTTTACTCAGTTTTTTGGCACGCGAAGTACATACAATCGCGTCATCTAGTTAGATTTATGTCTGTGATGTCGAGTTACTCTGTATCTACCTCTGGAAGTTGTTGGGGATGAGACGTATGCGCGGGATAAAAAGCCGATGTAGATTGAAATTGTTGTTGTTTACTAAAAACAATACCCGGCCAGTATCTCCTCCTCCAATTTATCGCAGTGTCTCAAGACAAAAGTCTATGACCAGTGTGTGTTGCCAGTGATTGCCTACGGGACCGAGACGTGGTCGATCACAGTGTGCCTTATCAGAAAGCTTAAAGTCACCCAAAGGGCAAAGGGGTATGCTCGGAGTTTCCTTGCGTAATCATAAATGAAGATATTCGCAGAAGAACCAAAGTTATCGACATAGCCAGAAGAATTGCCAAACTTAAATGGCAGTGGGCAGGGCACATTGCTCGCAGAACGGATGGCCGATGGGGCCGAAAAGCTATGGAATGGCGACCGCAAACGGGAAGACGATGCGTTGGAAGGCCTGCCACTAGGTGGACCGATGACCTGGTTAAGGTTGCGGGAATGCGAGACGCACGGGATCGCTCAATGTGTCGACGCCTGGGGGAGGCCTATGTCCAGCAGTGTACGTCTTCGGCTGAAATGATAACCCTCCTTCGGCAGTCGGTTAACAAAACTAAATTGCTGCTTAGCCTTTCATATCAGTGTTATCCGCCCTTTAGAGGTATTCGGGTGCATGATGAACTTATTTTTCCCCGACTGCAAGGAGAGGGTTCTGTTTTTCGCGCGTATTTTGTATGTATGTATGTAATATTCTTTACTACCTCATATCTTTCAAACCGCTAGACGGATTTGTAAGAAAGTATTTTACTTGCCTTACTCACCAACTAGCTCAAGGGTAGGTGATCAGCATGAGACTATGTAGGGTATGGTTTCGCATGAAGTTGACTGAAGTAAAAGTCACACAGTTTGGTCAACTAATTTAATTCTTGAACATACAATCCGTCATCACAATTTCTTGAGGTTAAACAAGTACAATGAAACTTACTTTTATTTGGGATACAATTTACCCATTATTTCCAATACCGGAGGTATGATATCTCAAGCAGTATCATTCGCCTGGGAAGCTATAATCAAGCCTCATGCAAGCTAAAATGTCATTTGTGTTCGGTACCAAATGCTGGAGCTCAAATGCTGTTTTCTTCAGGAATTGTAGTCATATGTGTAGTTGTAGTTATATATAGTTGACCATTTTCTTATTTATTTAGGTAATAGTAAAATTAATCCTAGAGTGCCCTGCCAAGGAGAAGAAATGCATGATGAGTATCACACACGCACATGTTTTCACAAGTATGGAAATTTAGTTAAATTCAACATTATACTCACAGCTATTGCTGACACATTTATTATTTATATTTGGGGCTTGTTCCCTGCCGCCTGCGAGACATGCAGATCGTTTCTTTTTGCTCTTTTGGGGATCAAAGTTTTTATCAACTGTACTGTCCCAATACTTCCAATGAAAAAGAATTGTCATTCTTGTCAGTCATAGACATTGAAGTTTAACCAATAGACTTGACATGTCTGGTTTTTCTTTATGTAGATATTTTCAAGAAGTTAATCATTTATTATTTTAGTGTTGAATTGTGTGTTTGTTGAATTAAATTGATACACACAGATTGTTATTTTATTATATCATTTTATATAACTGCAGATAGCAACGCCATCCCGTATCACGCAATGATCAACTGGTGACACACCCATGCCAAGCTGGTTCTCATCTTTAACACAAGATGTCGCTTTGATACAAAAATAATCGTTACAGATTTAGATAATTAAGACATCGTTAGATGCGTGTTAACCGCCCAAGTGTTCTTAGATAGTTGACGTTAAAACAAATATGGCGGACATTTAAATGTTTAAAAGTAATTAGAAAAAAAACTAATATAAGAAAATCATGCTGGTGCAGTCGGAGGATACATATTCGCGAGCTGGCGACTACCTGATTCTCCGGCTGCACAGCATGATTTTCTTCTTGTTTACTTCTTTTTAGTTCGCTTCTTAAGCAGTCTTGTTTTTTATTTTCAAATTAACTTTTTTTTTTGCGAGTATCCGTACGTCGCCTTACTTTTAATTATACGCCTTATAAATATTTAAGTAATTAATCCAATTCAAATTTTATTTCTCCCCAGTCCATATGCCATCGTTCGTGGCGGCGGCTACAGTCACCATTCCCAACTTCAAAGGCATCAAGTTCACGGCCAACGACCTGAGCGAAGGTGCCCAAGTCTTGAGGACTCTGAAGGATGGCCAGGAGATGTTCCTCGGAGCTGATACTGTGAGTATATAAACTTTTAGAAGTTTAGATTTGGAACAACAAACTTAATGACAGACATGATAAAGTTCAAGTCCCATAAAATATTACAACCAAGCATTTTGTAGGACCGCATTTAAAAACAGTTAATAAAAAAAAAAAGTCAATTAAAAAAATCAAAAATCCCTTACCCTTAAGAGGGGACTCTAGTGAGACTTTCTCCATACAAACACATTCTGCTGTTTTCTTCGTGGATAATGCCTCTAGAGCAATGATTTTTTCCATTAAATCTAGGTCTAATTAATACGTGCCTGTATCATTTCCTTTTTTCCAAAACATAATCACAAAAAGAAATATGACAATACAAAAATCCGAAAAATATGCCCGTTTTTACCGCCATGTTCAGAAGACTTTCAGACAAAATTTATAAGTTTTTAACAAAAAAGGAAATGATAGGAGCATAGATATACTTTTCCTCTAAATTTTGATATAAGAATTTTTTAGATCAGACCAGTTTTCATGAAGAAAACAGCAGAATACGAAACGTCTTTTAGTCAAAGTTTTTGTAGGTAAAATCAGCCTGAGCTGCAGTTGTCCCTTTCGCACTTTACGGGGTGAGGTTGGAGGTGACGCGACGGCAATAGTTTCTTCAAATACCTATTTTTTCAAATTCTTGTTGACTAGAGTCCGCTCTTAACCCTTAAGCTTAGAAAGCGAACTAAAAAGATGTAAACAAGAAGAAAAGCATGCTGTGCAGTCGGAGGATACATGTTTGCGAGCTGGCTGACCAAAACCAGATGTATCCATACCAGATGTATGTACTCAACAAATAGCTCCTGGCATACCTAGAAACTAACGATAACCTTAGTGACCGCCAATACGGCTTCCGCCGAAATCGGTCTACTGGGGATCTTCTAGCGCATGCCATTCACATATGGAGTGAGGCCATCGAGAGACACGAGGAAGCGCTTGCCGTCTCCCTCGACATCTCGAAGGCTTTCGATAGGGTCTGGCACGAAAGCCTCATTGGTAAGCTTCCTTCATTCGGTTTGCCCGGTGGTCTGTGTGATTGGATTGCAGACTTCCTGAGAGATCGGTCCATTCGCGTGGTTATCGATCGCTGCTCTTCGGACCAATTGGATATTAATGCCGGGGTCCCTCAGGGGTCAGTACTCTCAGCAACATTGTTCTTGTTGCACATTAACGATCTGCTAAAACCCGGCACCTTTGGGTATGCAGACGACAGCACTGTTGCTGAGAGATACTTGTCCAACGCACGGGCTACCGGGCCGCAGATCCGGTCTCTCCGTGAGGCCATGGTAGAGCGTTTGAACCTGTCCTTGCAGGCTGTCTCCGAATGGGGCGATGCCAATCTGGTCAGGTTTAATGCTGCTAAAACCCAGGCATGTCTTTTTTCGCTAAAAAGAGCCAATTTCAACCGGCTCCAACTTTCCGAGATGTGACCGTGCCAATAACTGACCATCTTGAGCTTCTTGGCGTTACGTTGACATCGACTCTCAATTTTGGCCAATACATTGAGGCAAAAGCTCAGCTGGCTGCCAAAAAGTTGGGGATTCTTGCGAAGGTGAGAGGGTACTTCACGCCGGAACAGCTGCTCAACTTGTATCAAGCGCAAGTTCGATCATGCATGGAGTACTGTTTTCATCTCTGGGACGGATCTGCCAAATACCAGCTTGATGCACTCGAGTCGATCGATAAGCGGGCCAAGAGACTCATCGGCAATGAGGCACTGGTCAAGTCAAAGCTCCAGAGCCTTGAACATCGTCGCCGAGTTGCCAGCTTGTCGGTTTTTTATCGGTTGCATTTCGGGGAGTGTGCGATGGAATTGCATGATCTGATTCCGCCCAGCCCGTTCCATCATCGGACTACCAGACGTACGGTGATGCGTCATCGGTACATGGTGGATATCCGACCCATACGCACAAAACGTTTTGGGGACACTTTCATTATGCGTACAGCTAAGGTGTGGAATTCTCATTATGCGTACAGCTAAGGAGTGGAATTCCCTGCCGGAGTCTGTGTTTCCCGATAGCTACAATCTAGGGGTCTTTAAGTCAAGAGTGAATAGGTTTTTTCTAGGCAAGCGTGCTTCACCGTCGAACACATCATCGCTTACCATCAGGTGAGATAGTGGTCAAGCGCAAGCCTAAAGAAGATAAAAAAAAAAGTCGTAAATCCAAACTGCGAGCCGGTAAGATGATTATTTTTAAACTTATATAATATTATTCATTACATTTTATGAATTTATATTGTTTCAGTTTTTATTTATTTTACTCTTTTTGACACTGTTTTATTATATATATTTTTTTTTATAAAAAGTTTTTGAATTGATTATTTCAGATTTTATTTATTTTACTTTTTTGACATTGTTTCATTTTATTCATTCTGATTTTTATGACATTTAATTAAGATAATGGCCAATCTATTGTGATTTTAGAATAATAATATCTGACATTGCTATATTTTAGTAAATTAATCAATTTGTAATACTTTATCTTTATCGCGTTCGGTTCCGTTCCACGGCTATAGATGTTGTTAGCAGCGACTTGTAAGTAAAAAGGTTTTCTCGGTTCGTGACAATTTTTGTCTTTAAATACAGTAACGATTTGTTTTATAGTATTTTTTGCACGTTTTTAGATTCATAGTTTCAAAATGTGTAACAAAACAAAAATTAAAAAAATCGATTGGCATGCCTTAGAAATTTAAAACCGCGCCATCTATTGGAATCAATTTTAAATGATCTGTTCAAATAATCTTTGAAATGTGAATTAAGAGCCCAATATTCCATAATGTTGTGCTTAGGAGAGTTGATTAAAAAATAACATACAACTTTTATGATCAATACTAGAAAAAAGTTAATTTTACACACAATTCAATAACAAATCCAGGCATATCGCGCCATCTAGTGACATATATTTGAACCAAATTTTCTTTATTAGCGCTGGGACCCCGTGAAACATCTAGCAATTCCTAACAGAATTTAACAATTCTATCATTTGTAAGCAAATGTGTTAGTGTTAGAAATTTTTTGTAAACATTTTTAACAGCGGTGTGGGAGCACCAACCAATTTATCAAATGTTTTCATGTTATGCGGTGCGGTTATTAAATTTTACTTACCAATATATATATATATATATTATAATTTTATTTTTGTTTTAATTTTTGATTTTTTGTTATTTGCCATCATCTGTTAGCGGTTTAAAAATTATTTTTTATTATCTTAAATTATTTTCTTTTTTTAAACCCATAATAAGAGTTTCTAAAATGTGCATGTAAGATTCACATCTAGTAGGTGTCAATCAGACTTTTTTTGTTTACTTTATTTTTTTGTATACTCGATTGTACACCAGTTTTGTGAATTATAAATAAAAAAATAAAAATAAAATATATATATGTTTTTTATTCCAGCTCATCGCGCCAGCCGCTCTCTTGGGCATCAAATCGAGCATCGGCACCAGCTTCAACCTGTTCCCGAGGTTAGCGCAGGAGATCCTGGATGCCGTCGAGAAGAACGACATAGCCAAGGCCAGGGCTCTGCAGGAGAAACTTAGCCTGGCTGTTGAGGCGCATACTTGCGAAGGTAAAAAAAATAGTATATATATATATTTGATTGATTTGAGTATTGGACTGACTTGTTTTGTTACATTAGAAGAACACAATAATGTTGACGTCTTATGGTCTTTATTTGTCTGTTTGTTGATGGCCAAATCCGAAACTATGGGTGTTAAAGATCAACAGTCGAGCTTTTGGTCAACATAAATATTGTTTGGTTTTTAAGTTTTACAATGACGCAACTAGATGGCGTTGGCGTCGAAATAGAAGTCGCAAGGGAGATTGTTTGCCGATTTGGTATAGGGTCTTGTGAGTTTTATAGTTAGTGTACAGTTTGGTAGTTCCATTACTTTCATTGATACTAGAGATGGGTCGTCGACGTATTTTTCGTTAACGAAACTAGACCGTCCATTTCCGTTGATCGACGAGTCGATCAACTATTTGATTTTATCGACTAGTTCATAACGTAAACTATGATAAGTAGACGTTCTTTATGAACTATGAAACGACGCGACGCGCGGCGTCTACGTCTCGACAACAACTTTCAACTTCGGATTGAATGTAAACAAGTACAAACCGGTTTACCTCGCATCGTTCGATCGGTCAATCGCATTACTCTTTTGCACACGTGAAACTATTGGCGTCCTTTTCTTTTCAACACAATGCATTTTTACTCCAAAATGGCATTCGGCTCATAGCAATTTACACTCTTTAAGTCTAGAGTTAGAGTTCATATTAATTTGCTCGATGTTCGTCCGTTGTTGTTAGTTTTTCGGACCATTGAACTTGTACTACCAAACTAAGTTCTCGCGTCAGTCGTCGCGTTACAAGTCGACATGAACGTAGTCGAGTCTCAGTTTAGCCGTCTACGAATTCAACTAGTTCGTTGATTATCGGTGAACCGTCGAACCGTTCATTGTACGTCGACGGTCGAATTAACTAGTTCGTTCATTCAACGCCCATCGCTAATTTATACCTTTAACAATCCTGCTACGAGTATTATACACAAGTTAGTACAAACTTAAGTACTGAGTACCATTTTAGTGTTCGGTATTTAACAGTGAGTGGGGGATAGCGGCAAACACTCAAAGGAGTCCCGGGGCCGATTTTGATGAAAACTAAAACAGCATCATTGGATTTTTGCAAAATCAATATTCCAAGCCAGAAATCGAACTCGTTGATATTGAAAAAAAAAAACTGTTTTTGTGAATGAATTTGATCCTTTTGATTGTGTCGCTAATAAGAATCAAATTCTTGGAAGTAATGGCGTAGTGTAGGGTAGTGTAGGGTAGGGTTGTGTATGGTAGGGTAGAGTAGGGTAGTGTAGGATAGGGTTGGGTAGCGTAGGGTAGTATAGTGTAGGGTAGGGTAGTGTAAGGTAGGGTAGATAAATGTTTGGTGTTTTTATGGCAAAACAAAGTTTGCCGGGTCAGCTAGTTTTTTATAAATCCATTGAAGCAGTTGTTTTGATCAGAATCGGCCTCGTGACTACTATGAGTGTTTTCTGCTATTCCTCATAGTTTTGGATTTGGCCACCCACGCCCACTTAAAAAACTCATCCTGTATGTATGAGGGGGTACATGTCTACATATTTATTTATTTATGTCATGACAGATTATGAAAATATATATTTATTTATAAATTAAATGAGCCCTACGTCCCAAATATGCACTTAGAAAACACTTATATTTTTTAAGAAAATAATAATTTAGTTTATTTTCTAACTTGAATGAACATGATTTTCCAGGTCCCTGGGTACCAATAATGAAGGCTGGTATGGAGATCGCTACTGGCATCAAGGTCGGTCCCCCATCCCTCCCACAGAAGCCCCTCTCAGCTGAGGCCAGGCAGAGGATCCAGGCCAAACTGAGGACCTTAGGTCTCAGCAAGTGATCAAACGAAAATGAGCCGTATATCCAAGGAACAGGGTTTATTCTCTAAACTCATGCATTTGTTTAATAATTGTAAGTTTATTGTTGTTGATACAATATATGTTTATTAAAGTGTTTATTTTTGTGAAAGTAGAGTTTTATTTACCTATATTAAGGGAGCTTCTACATTGCATTATAATCTTATTACCGACTTCAGAAACAAGGAGGTACCTACTTAATCAATCCGATACGTATGTATGTTATATTTTATCTTGTGGAGGAGCCGAGAAATGTAATACAAATAATGTATTATTCCTTCATAAGTACATACAAACATCTGGTAATTGAAGTTCTCTTTTAGGCAAAAATAGCCTGTAGTAAAGCAAAGTAGTTCACTCTTCCAAAATATATTATTATAACAATTACCTAACATCATACAATTTCGAGGATAAAATAATTACAATCAGAATAAATTAAATCAATTGAATAAAAATTAAGGCACTAATCAAAATGAAATAAAATCAAAACTAATATCATCAATCAATCAATACATATAATAAATCTGTAGAAAAGTCGTTTTTGTACATTGAACATAGTAAAATAAAAAATAGCCAGGGTGTTAAAGGATAACCTACAGAACCCATTTCCAGCTTTTTTGAAATTTTTGTCTGTTTGTCTGTTTATCTATTTGTCTGTTTGTTTGTGCACGCATCACGTAAAATGTACGAAGCCAATGTAGATAACTTTTATACATAAACATTATGCGTAACTTGACGTATAACTTAGTTTTTGTTTCATCGCAATCGGTTCACTCTATCAAAAGTTAGATGAATTTAAAGTGTTCGAGAAGTAAAATATCACAACACACGCCATGGCTCTGAACTGTGACACATGCAATTCAGATACTCGGACAATTGAACTCCGTATTCGATAGATCGCGTTGTGCATTTGACATTATTTTCTGAATGGCGGTGATAATGTTCTCCGCAAATTCGCCGCGGCAGAATGACACTTGAAATAAGTAAAGTTTCAAAATTTAAAAAAAGTACACATTAATCTTGCGAAAACACCCCGATTCAAACAATAAAACGCCCATTACTTTTGAACGGCTTAACCGATTTTATTCAAACATAGCTAAGAACACTCTCGACAAAATCACCTTTCAAACAAAAGAAACTAAATCAAAATCGGTTTATCTGTTTAGGCGCTATGATGCCACAGACAGACACACAGATACTACACAGCAATACACGTGAAACTAATAACACCCCACTTTTTTCGGCGGGGGTTAAAACAATTGATGGCAGGAAGGATAAGTAGCAAGTCAATTAAGGCAAGGGTAGGCAGGTAGACAGGGGGTGTCAACTCTATACTTCGAATCAACGTTTTCGTTTCGGTGCAGCGTTCTGGAGAGCTACTAGACGGCGGGCAACAAAACTATCTTTACTTTTTTAGGGTTCCGTACCCAAAGGGTAAAAACGGGATCCTATTACTAAGACTCCGCGGTCCGTCTATCTGTCTGTCACCAGGCTGTATCTCATGAACCGTGATAGCTAGACAGATGCAATTTTTACAGATGATGTATTTCTGCTGCTGCTATAAATACAGAATAAAATAAATATTTAAGTGGGGTTACCATACTACAAACCCATCGTGCGCAAGCTTGACTCGCACTTTGCCGGTTTTTTTTTTATAAATTCTGGTAAGGTATGTAGGGTAGGTAGGTAGGGTAGGTAGGTAGGGTAGCTAAGGCGTAAGTTGAGTAAGTAGGGTAGGTAGGTACAAATTGACGGGGTATGCTAGGGCCGATGCCTGTCTGGGTCGCGGATAAATTTGAAAAAGAGTTACCGCGGCCCAGGCTCAAGCAACTGAAGAAACACGGGTGGGTTTTAGTAAGTAAAAATCTGACACGACCTCCCGCCTCACCCAGAGCGGGCGAAGTCATTGGATGATTTACCAGGGTAGGCATAGGTAAGGCGTAGGGTAGGTAGGTAGGGTAGGTAAGGCGTTGGTTGGGTATGTAGGTATGGTAGGTAAGGGGGCGTCCATAAATTACGTGAGGTGTTTTTTTTAATTTTCTGTCCCTCCCTCCCCCCCTGGTGAGATATCGTGAGATTTTATTCAACCTCCTCCCCCATCCCCCAATCTCACGTGAGATTTTTCAAAATGTGGGTTTCTTACGTAAACGCGTTGGATTGTTATTGTAAAAAGAAAAAAAAATGCTGTATATGGTGGTTTGACAGTAAGTAGATGTATAACGTCGAAGTATGAATGAAATTATTTTCTTTCGATCGAATTAGCGAATGATCTTAATCGTATTACGATTACGCTTAAGATTAAATCTTAAGCATGTACAATCTGGATTAATTAGACCAAAATAGTATATATTTTTTGTTTCAATCAGATAAAAAATTGCGTGATATTTGCCGAGACCCCCCTCTCTCCAACGTAAGATTAGATGAGATTAGACTTGACCCCCTCCCCCCCTTAAACATCTCACGTAATTTATGGACGCCCCCTAAGGCGTAGGTTGGGTAAGTAGGGTAGGTAGGTAGGTAGGGTAGGTAAGGCGTAGGTTGGGTAAGTAGGGTAGGTAGGTACTTAGGTAGGGTAGGTAAGGCGTAGGTAGGGTAGGTAAGTAGGGTATGCAGTTGACGGGAGCGAAGCCGCGGGCACAGCTAGTTTATAAATAAAATCAAAATAAAATAACAATCAAAATAAAATAAAAAGACAATAAAATCAAAATTAAAATTAGACTAGAAATAATTTAATGTTTCAATTTAAAAAAAATGTTTTTAACTAACATGAGAATAGAGTGACAAAGGCAAAAGACAAAGATATTTTGTTTCAACTAGGCCACCAAGCGGCAATTTTGAACGTTACATTAAAATTTACAAGGAATAAGAATTTATTCTACTTAAGTAGCTTGTTATGGAGAAGAACGCACAAGAAACTTAATAGTTTTTGTACAATAGTTAGGTACATACATTAATAAATTCATAAATGTGAAGACAATGCACCCAGAATCACTACACACTATACTATGTACAGGTATAGAGTATTGAAATTACACACACATGTACTGTGCAGTTATATATTAGGTACTAGAAAAACATTAACATCCGAAGCAGTTAAGTTATGAACAATCCCAACTGACGGCGCCCGTTCACGAACATGACGCATGAATCGGCACCACCCAGCTCAACCATCATGAAGGGAACCGAATGATCCAACACACGCACCACCATCAGCGAGACATTTGAGAGAGCATGACACACTCAACTGCCAGGGCACACACAAGTCAACGAACGACACAAAATGTTACACATGTATACTTAAATAAATAAATAAATGGTACAGCAAATGGTAGATTTACAATCGGGTACATAGTACTCACACACGTCCTGTGCAGTTATATAATACTAAAAGAAATTGCATTTATATAATACAAAAATATTGATACAGTCTTCAGCAGGTCCAACAATACTTCTAAACATTAATGTTCTGCATATCACTTGTTTTTGCGCCCTAGTGGTTGTGGAGCAGGACTAGCATTGAGCCAAGCATTTTTATCAGTGATGTAATCCTCCAAATTATACGTATAATATGCCTGCCTGCATAGTGTGCGTTTTATACAAGTTTTAAATTTCGTCTCATTCAGTTCTAGAATGTGGGGAGGAATTTTATTGTAACATTTTGTACAGTACCCCATGAAAGATGAGGCTACTTTAGCCAGTCTGAAACCTGGTTGAACTAATTTTGGTCCCTTTTTCTTTCTAGTAATGTAATTATGTCTGTCTCCGTTTCTACTAAACAGATGTCAATTCTTTCTCACGTACATGATGTTTTCATAAATATATTGACAAGAAACCGTCATGATGTTAATGTCCTTAAACAGTTCCCTTAGAGAATCATGCCGGCGAAGATTGTATAGCGCTCTGATGGCTCGTTTTTGCAGAATAAAAATTGACTCAATGTCTGCAGCCCTTCCCCATAGTAAGATACCGTAAGACATTATACTATGAAAGTAACTAAAATAGACCAGCCTCGCGGTATCTACATCAGTAAATTGAAGAATTTTCTAACAGCATAAGCTGCCGAAATTAGGCGCCCTGCAAGTAATTTTAAATGAGGACCCCATTGTAACCTTGAGTCTAGCGTGATCCCCAGGAAAATCGTTTCATTAACGAATTCTAGCTTCTCCTTGTTTAAATAATGTCACAATCAGTACTTTTGACATTCGGCAAGGAATATTTTACGCACTTGGTTTTTTACCTTTTAATACTAAATTATTGGCAGTGAACCAATCCTGAACCTGCCGTAGTGCGTTATTTACTTCGTCAAACTGACAAGTACCTCTATTTATTTTAAAAATTAAAGATGTGTCATCAGCAAATAACACCATGTTTAGTTTGTTTTCCAATAAACGGGGTGAATCGTTTATGTATATTAAAAATAAGAAAGGCCCTAAAATTGAGCCCTGGGGTACCCCCATTTTCACGTTTAACCCCGACGAATTCACACCGTTTATTTGAACTAATTGCTGTCTATCATTCAAATACGATTTAACCAAACTTAACGCTGATTGACCTAGTCCGTAATGCTCAAGTTTCACAAGTAATGTTTCATGGTTTACGCAATCAAACGCCTTCGACAGGTCGCAGAAGATATCTATGGCATCTTGCGACTCTTCCCACGCATTAAAGATGTGTTTTAATAGGGTGACACCAGCGTCAGTTGTACAACGTCCTTTGGTGAAACCATACTGTTTATCATGCAAGATGTTATTCGTATTAAAATGAATGAGCATTTGATTTAGCATTATCTTTTCAAATACCTTACTGAAAACCGGCAACACGGATACTGCAGCCTAATTGTGTAAGTGAATTCGGCAAAGGAAACAATCTGGTTCTTTTGATATAGTTCAGGGTTTCAGTTGAATAAAGATTCTACTTTTTTGTGTATGTGTGTGTTTTTGGGAAAGATCCAGATTGTTTCCGTTGCCGAATTAGTTACGCAATTAGGCTGCTGGTCTATAATTATTCGTGTCTTTACTGTCCCCGGATTTAAAAAGTGCTATCAACAGTGGGTCCTATCAGAATATCAGCGCAGCATTATTTTCTTTTTTGGATATCGCTGCACATGCTGAGATAGGAGCCTTTTTGGTCTCGCACGGGGTTTTAATTTTTTATTATTGTTTTATTTTATGCATAATTCTCGTGTCTCCTGTGCGGGTTACAAATAAATATTTTTTCTTTTTTTCTTTCTTTTGTATAACCTTACTATATTTCATTAGATCCGGAAATGATAGGATAGTGTGTTTTGTCTATAGGTATAAGTGCGCATGAAGTGTAAGTGTGCGTTTGCGTATGAAGTGAATGTGTGCCAGGTGTGTTAAGTGTATGTGTGTGTGCGTGTGGAGTGCAGGTGACAGAATTATGATGCATGCTGCAAGAGGGCTTCGATGTCGAGGACATCTCATGATAGGTGAGTGGTACAATCCATTCAGTAAGGAGTTTTTTGCCTTCTTAATAATGTTTAGTGTACAAATGTAGCTCTTACCCTCAGTTTCCCAGCTCAAAATTATCGGAGAATTAATGTGACAAATTGTCAAGCACGCGTTATCTGCTGTGATTGGCTGTTGAAAAGTCATTCAACCAATCACAGCAGATAACGTGTGTTTGACAATTTGTCACATTAATTCCCCGATAATTTTAAGCTGGGAAACTGGTGGTTAGTGTACTTTATTGTACAAGTGGGATGAACGTCTGTCATATACACAATTTGGTTTGTGGAATATTTGCAACAAGGTCTTACCTTCTCTTTCTTAGTATACTAGCATCATAGGGCAGTGTCTTGTGTACAACGTATAACTTTCTTAATGAGAGAACAATTTCTTAACTGTTAAAGCATATAAGTGGGCTACCTAGCCTTCTAAAATGCATTATATTTATGAGAGTTCGTTGAGCTCTCTCCACCTTAAAAAAGCAGTTTTTCTGCACCTATCCAGATAGGTATACAGATACACCAAGACAGACTGCACCAAAGCTATATAGATTTCCTTTAGCAGCCTGTTACAAGAAGGATCACCATTAGCCCCGGATGCCAACATGCCTCAAAGACTTGAATATCCAGCTTAACTTTCTGACCCTACCAACAACCTGCTCAATTTGGAGATGGTCAGGATAGTCTCTGGTCAAGAACGATACCTAAATCACCTTGGTCTGTGTGACCTTTTTTCTGGTAAGATAGGTACATATAATTTTGATTTTGATGGTCGCCACATACGTGAACCCTGATAGCTCTGCTGATAGCGAAGTCACACACATAAAATTCGTTTTTGAGGTGTTCAGGGTGAGTAAATTATTGTTCAGTCATTCAGCAACCCGTGCCCTTTTGAAGCATCCCTGCCAAACATCGGCCAGGAATTGCCTGAGAACACAATTGCTGATAATATGTACTCTTATTTCTATTAAGGAAGGCAGGGCTTTGAAATAAAATGAAAAATAAAAAAGTGTCGTAAGTTAGCCAATCAGAATTTATTTTCGAAAATCAAATAAAAATTATCCTTTATTAAAAATGTAGCATTTCAATTTTTTACTGTGATTCCTTAACTAAAAATATCCAATGTTTCAAAACGTCAAGAAAAACATAAACCCAAAAACCTTAAAGAATGTTGATCGCTTTAGGGTTCCGTACCAAAATGGTAAAAAAGGAACCACCAGGTATGGAGTTACGATGAGTCTTGATCAACGTAATCAGGTCTAACAATATTTACGTTTTCTTCTCTGAGTCTAGATTCAAGATCTTGCATTTCGTCTTCACTGAGTGGAAATATGGGTTCCCTTGGTCCACCCACATCAATACCGGTTATGTACAACATGGCTGCTTTATAGGCTGCAATCCAGTTACCTGGAAGACGAAAAAGAAACAAAACTAGTGTTTGCCCGCGGCTTCCCCTCCGGCAAAGGGTTTTAAGACTATTAAACGACCAATCACATAGACGGAAATCCACACCGCGACTTTCATGTCGCATGTGATTGGTCGATTGATGGATTCAAAACTATTTGCCTTGCTGAATTCACTTTCGCAATTAGGCTGCTGGCCTATCCCACCTTAGGCAGGATCTTACCAGCGATAACGCTTGACAATCATACATTCTAAATTTTTGACATACACTATCGCTGATAATAATATCGCTTGTTCAAGGAAGAGGATTAAATGATTCAGAGGGTAAGCGGTCCAACGCCACCACTGGACATAATAATAGGGGTTAAAGTATGAAATTGCCTTTTTATTGTAATAGGTACTTCGAATTGACATAGAACCTTCATGGTTTGAGATTTTTGAGTGAAACTTTTTTCACATGGTACCTATGAAGTTCTTCTTTTAAAAAATGTGCAACATTCGATTATCGACTTTCAGTTGTTTTTTTTTTCAGCTTAGAAAAGATAGATGGATACTTCGAAAATTCGAGTGATATTTGAATACGAGTTCCAACGCGGAACTAACGCGGCAGAAACAGCTCGCAATATCATCGTTGCGTTTGGAGAAGGGACTGCTAATGAATACCTACACCGTGCGATTTTGGTTTAAACGCTTTTGGGATGGAAACTTTGATTTGAAGAGCGAACCACGTGGAAGACCGCCCACACAGGTGAATAACAATGAATTGAAAGAAATGGTGGAAGCCGATCCGAGCCAAACTACCCAGGAATTAGCGGCATGGTTTAATGTTTCCTTACCAACAACATTGACTCATTTGCGTCAAATCAATAAAATAAAAAATATGAAAAATGGGTGTCTCATGATTTGACTGATCTGCAAAAAGAAATACGTGTTGAAACTTATGTTGCTTTGTTGAATCGATACAGAATTGAAGGAATATTGGATCGAATTGTGACATGTGATGAAAAGTAGATTCTTTACGATAACCGTACGCGAAAAATGCAATGGCTGACCCCAGGTCAAACGCCGCAACAGTGTCCTAAAGCAAGGCTTACCAATAAAAAGGTAATGGTAACTGTTTGGTGGTCTCAGCATGGTGTTAGTCACTATAGCTTTCGCCGATCCAGTCAAGCAATAACGGCAGACGTCTACTGTGCGGTATTGAACAATGATAGCAAAACTAGCAGTGAAACAGCCCTGACTCATGAAGCGATCTTCACCATTATTGCTCCATGATAACGCGAGACCTCATACAGCACGAGAAACCGTTTTAACTCTACAGAAACTGCAATTAGAAACCATTCGTCACCCTCCTTATTTGCCAGACCTTGCTCCAACGGACTACCAATTTTTTCGTGATTTGGACAATTTTCTGAGTGATAAAAAGTTTTCTTCTCAGGAGGCAGTACAAAATGCTTTCACACAGTTTGTCGAATCTAGATCACTAGAATTCTATCGCAAAGGCATAAATGACCTTCCTATTATATGGCAGCAATGTATAGATAATAATGGTAATTATTTTGATTAAATAAATATGAATAAAAAAAATATAAAAAAACATTTTTTCAGTACAAATCGGCAATTTCATACTTTAACCCCTAATATAATATTAGGTGCAGTACAAGTGCGTAACTATCCTGAATCCTGAAGGCAAAGCAGAAATGGCTCTTGTGCCTGTTCGCATACTATAGGTACAGCTACATTAGGAACCTTAGAACCGTATGTAACAATTTGGCGGTAGAACTCTCTCAGACTACACCATTAGCACAGAACTAAAATCATTCATCATCATCATCATTTTAGCCGAAAGACGTCCACTACTGAAGATAGGCCTCATAATGTGGTGACATTCGGTGGCCACATCGAACGGTCTTGATCCTCTTACATACAGCGGGTTCCCGTAGCCTAATCATCGGCCGACCTAGTGAGATAAAATCATTTGAAGAGTAATCGTTTTTTTTCTTACCCTTTTCAGTGATGGCATTGATCAGAGAGACCAATCTTTGGTATTCGTTTTTGCTTCGAATCAGGTTTCCTTTCCGGCCGTTGTTTATAGTATTAATGATCAGGTTCGAAAAGAAGTTGAGCTCCGGCAATACAAAGCTTTTGATACCTATGGTGACTTCTGATTCCAGGTAGAACTGAAATATTAAGTGAATGCATAAGTGTAGACAATGGCAAACTCGATGATCCCATAAATATCTAGGCAGATACTTATAATAAGCTTTAGATTCGTACAAAGGCGGATCCAGTATTTTTTTCAGGGAGGGGCACAAGGGGCTGACGGGCTAAAAAATCAACAATAACTGTAAATTTAAAGTGTTATGTTGTTGTTGTTTTTTTTAGTTTTGTTTTTTTTTCTTTTACTTTTTTTTTACAAGTTCAAGTATGTGTAGGAAGGTTTACGAAAGTGTTTAAACAATAGGAAAATTAAATGTTTTATATAAACAGTTTTCTTTTATGTTTCCTGCTAAAGATGTCCAGCACTTCATTAGCGTCCATTTTTGCCGCAACGTCTTAATGGATATGCATTAAAGCCAATCCTTTCAAACGCTCTGCTGTCATACTGTTGCGAAGATATGACTTTAATCGGCGTAACACGTGGAGAAAGATCGCTCGGCAGTGCTTGTAGTCACTGGTCAAAATTCACAATTCCAGCCAGAAACAGACAAGAGTTTAACTGTGGTTCTTTCTGACAATTTGATTTGTTTCTAAGTATGTTCTGTGATGGAATCTCTACAGTACACAAAAATACCGTCTGGAGAGGGGGGGGGGGGGCGGGCACGTGCCCCCGTGCTCCCCCCTTAAATCCGCCCATGGACTCGTAGATCTCCTGGTCAACATTGAGGAAAGTAATATATAGTAGTACTTGTAGTTTCTTTGGTAGCCTAGTAATGCTTTGTTGTTTAAGTACAGATATCCAGAGGGTTTAGCAAAGCTAGAAATCTTGTGCTCGTTAGCCTTAGCTTACTAATAGCGATTCACTAGTAACAACCAAGTGAACGAACGAGCAAACGCAAAAAAATGGATATCGCCGATGGACACATCACACTCGCCTTCGGCGCGGTCCAAAGCTTTCGGCGGTTCCCACCCGTTAGTCATTCACTTGATTTCAATATTTTATTCTTCCTTCTTCATTTGAAAAGAGTCCATTGCCCTGTTATGGAGTTAAAGTAAAAGCTTACATAGTTGTCGCCGTAGAGCTTCTGTTCTCCCGTTATTAAGGTTCTGAGTTTCAGCAAGTTTTTGAACACGCTTGACTTAATTCCTCTGAAGGTGCTGATCCTTTCTTTTGCTAGTTCGAAAACCTCCACAATGTCCACTGCAAAAATATAAAGTAGATGTTATAAAGAGGTCAGGGGCAACCGCCATGGCAATGGCTAGAATTTCCGAAGCCATGGAGAGTGATTGAAGCAGGTTGGGATTCATTTGTATTCTCCGGACATAGTATCTGTTCCAGTATTAATTTAAGAATATGGAGTTAAAATAAGAGTAGATATGGTAGTAAGAGAAGGAGCCAGGCTTTCGGGGTCTAGAGATGCGTTCAGCGTATGGATTCCGAGCGCCCGTGATCGCAGAATGACCTCGGGAAATGCGGTGGTCGGTGGCACAGTGGTCACGTGCTGCTGATCATATCGAGACTCATGGAAGACCGTTTACAGTTTCCCCAGGATTGTTCTCTTATAGGCTTTTTGAAAAGGGGTTCTGAGGTGGTGTTTCAAGAAGCCACGGTGCCCCCTTTCTTGGGTTGTTGGTGACCTTTAGGATGCCTAAATAAATAAGATAAATTACCATCAACGTGGGAGTACTTGGGGTCGTCTTCATACACCAGGCCTGTGTTGGGTGCGGCCTCGGCGATAAGCTCCAAGTTGTAGACCACTTCTTCAGCATTCTTTGGCCTGTAGAACACCTCGGGAAAAGCGAAGATGGCATCCACACCAATCTCTTCTGAATACCTCGCCTGTATAACGTAATAAAATACGAGTACTTAAGGTATTATATTCGTTTATCCTGTATGGCAAAATATTCCGCCCGTTTATTTGAGCCCTGACGTGACTGATACCATATTTGGGACTTTTGTTGCTGTAGTGATGGAAAGTGAAATTATTAGCCTATTATGTTCCCGATGCAGGGACAATAGGCCTCTTTTATTTTCGTATTATCAGAATCCTGCGTTAACCACATCCAGCGGATTGTCATGGCAACGATAAATGATTTGCAGGATTTTAGATGTATATGAAAAGGTGATCTTATTTCAAGCAGCTTGTAATAGCTACTCGATATGACCACTTATGAATTGTAGTAGGTTGGTATAATTCAAACCGATCTTCTAGGTTAAGCAAAAGTCGGGTTACCATCTTTACATAGTGAGTTTCCTGCGTCAGAAAGCACCTTAAACCGTTGGTCCCAACTGTCATTCGAAGATCTTTGTCAGTCGTTGCGGGTAGTCAGAAGCCTGAAATCTAAAACCAGTCTAGCCAAGGGGTATCGTGTTACCCAGTTACTGGGTTGAAGAGATCAGATAGGCAGTCGCTCCGTGTAAAATACTGGTAATACTGGTGAGCTTAATCCGGTTAGACTGGAAGCCGACACCAACATAACTAATTGGGCAAAGGCTACGCAGATTGATTGATTTTACCAATTCAATCGTATCAGGTAAGACCCCGCCGCCGACACTCGAGACAACGAGCAGGTTTAGAGGTGGCGCGGCGTCCATCCAGGCATCGAGCAGCTTCTTGTTATCAGACACATTCAAGTTTGGTCCCTCTCCTATGCCGTCCGCCACTGAAAAAGGTATCAAAATTTACGTTTGTGTGCATAAAGTTTTAAATTAATAATCGGCTCAGATGGAAGGCCCTGATGATCGTAGCTATCGGGAAACAAAGACTCTGGCAGGGAATTCCACTTATTAGCTGTACGCATAATAAAAGTATTCTCAAAACGTTTAGAACGTATTAGTGGGATGTCCATCATGTACCGATGGCGCATCGCCGTACGTCTGGTAGTCCGATGATGAAACGGACTGGGGCGAATAAGATCATGCAATTCCATCGCACACTCCCCGAAATGTAACCGATAAAAATCCAACAAGCTGACAACTCGGCGACGATGTTCAAGGCTCTGTAGCTTTGACTTTACCAGTGCCTCATCGCCGATGAGCCTCTTCGCCCGCTTGCCAATCAACTCCTGTGCATCAAGCTGGTATTTGGCAGATCCATCCCAGAGATGAGAACAGTCTAGCGCAAGTTCGATCATGCATGGAGATGCATGATCGAAGTTGCGCTGGATACAAGCTGAGCAGCTATTCTGGTGTGACGTGCCTTCTAACCTTTGCAAGGATCCCCAACTTTAAGGCAGCCAGCTGACCCTTTGCCTCAATGTATGGGCCAAAAGTGAGAGTCGATTTCAATGTAACGCCAAGAAGCTCAAGATGGTCAGTTATTGGCATGGTCATATCTCGGAAAGTTGAAGCCGAGTGAAATCGGATCTTTTTAGCGGTAAAAAGAAACGCCTGGGTCTTAGCAGCATGAAACCTTACCAGATTGGCTTCGCCTTATTCGGAGACTGCCTGAAAGGACAGGTTCAAACGCTCCACCATGGCCTCCCGGAGAGACCGGATCTGAGGCCAGGTAGTCCGTGCGTTGGACAAGTATCTCTTAGCAACAGTGCTGTCGTCTGCATACCAAAACCCGGTGTTTTAGCAGATTGTTAATGTGCAGACCACTGAGGGACCCTGGCATTAATATCCAATTGGTTCAACGATCAGCCATCGATAACCACTCGAATGGACCGATCTCTCAGGAAGACTGCAATCCAATCACACAGACCACCGGGCAGACCGAATGAAGGAAGCTTACCAATAAGGCTTTCGTGCCAGACCCTATCAAAAGCGTTCGAGATGTCGAGGGAGACTTTTATCCAGACCTGTGTCCACCAGAGCGCAGAGCGTTGTGAGTCTGGAGTCCTTAAGGTTACCGAGACGCCGTTAGTAAATGTCGTCACGGGCGTACATACACCCGCCCGTGGTTTAAAATTGTGCTCCAGGGTACAGGGAGGTACAGGACATCTAGTATTGGTGAGATGAGCTTTGTGGGGGACAGCCGCTGATAAAGCGGCTGCACCCCGCTCCAGTATTCTTTTTTCTTTCTATAATATAGAAGAGTGAATGGAGTAGAGGAGAAGGAAGTGAGACGAGGTTCCACGCTGTTAACCTACAGACACGCACTGAAAGAACGCCAACCATCTTTTTTTTTAAATTTGCCTCACACTAGGAATTTCTACCTGTATAGTGGGTGCGTTTACAAACATATAATCTCACGTACACAACTCCCAGAGCTGGAACAACTAAACGTAGGTCATACAAATATTGATTCCGTGCGGGAATCGAACCCGCAACACGCAGCGTAGCAGTCAATCGCTCAACCACTGCGCCAACCGTGCGCCATCATTAGGGCACTAGTCGAGAGACTACGGGGACGTCCGAGCCCTCCCGGAATGTCCATCGGGCCCTCCTGTCTGGTCGCTAAACAGCACGATGGTGCATTGCAAGTGCAGGCTTTTTCGACAGTTGGCGGGGCAGCCATTCGTGTTTGGCTGGTACACTACTTGGGCCCCCAACTACCGGCGGTCGGTCAATGGTGCACCGAGCCTCGGATCCCACTAACCTAAGCGACTAGTCTCCCAATACATCCTTAATAGGTCGTCAGGCTGTTCAGCATGCAGTGGAACAGCTATCGCGAGCCAAATCATCTAGTTGGCTACACTGAGCATCGTAATAAATAGAGTCTTTGCCCGGTGGGTGGTAGTTAGTACCTGTTAGTATCACTTGATTTGCACCACCCGGGGACCACGTGTAGGGAATCAAAAAGGGGTTCACTCCTTTCCGAAAAAAGGAGCATTCTGAAAGGGCTACGCACCTATAATGCCGTCGACTCCCTTGTCCTTTAAGTATTGTGCGTACTGTGGAATGCAACCCAGGTTGATGTCACCATCGTCGTCCACCGGAGTGAATACTGGAACAAAAACTCCTTCGACGTCGAAACACTGGAACAATTAGAATAATTTAAGCCTCAAATGTAATGATTTGGTACGTACGTGGTTGTTCACATTCTTGTCGAGTTATGCTGTTGATTATGAGTGGGCTGTTGATTATTTTCGCGATTTCCGTTAGAAGCTGTTCGTTATGCCGAGTGCAATCATCTCTTTTCGGATTTTGCGTTTTTTTTTTTTCACGTTGTACATATGGTGATATGTTGCAGTTTATATAGGTAGTAGAAAAAGATTTATAGAAAGGCGAAATTATACGGTCAACTTAACTGTGCACCTGACGCTGTGACGTCACTCTGACGTTAGACACTCGCTAATGGCGCACAAGGCGAACGCGGGGCGCCGCGCGGGTATGCGGGGGTGACGCCGCATTCCAGCGAGGTGTAAAGTTAAGTTGACCTTGTTGTACAAACCGGGAAAATTTAGAAAGAAATTGTTTTACTTACTCCCTTCCTAACATCTTGTCTGGCTTCCAGTGTAGGCAATAGAGCCACACTTGAAATTATTGTAAAACAAACGGCTCTTAAAACAACACCCATTTTGAGACCTTTTAACACAACTAGAGTGTTGAGGACTGATGTAGGACAAGTACATTCTTCAGCTTTATATACCCTCAAGTGTAATTAAAACTTTGTACTTATTCATTTATTTAATTACCAATTAATAACCTTTCTTTGCACGTTTAACGTGATTTGAAAAGTAATAAATAAATAAGTAATTGCCAAATCCTTCACATGATCACGGTAAAAAAAAAAAAAAAAAAAAAAAAAAAAAAAAAAAAAAAAAAGGTGGTTTATACCGGTGAATATCTGTTTCATCTTACTATATTAATATTATAAATGCGAAAGATTGGATGGATGTATGTCTGTTACTATCAATCAATTCAGAACAGCTGAACGGATGTGGGTGAAATTTGGCACAAAGATAGATTATATTATGGGATAGTACATAGTGTAGCGTAATTGCTACAAGACTCTTTCCTTTAGCCTCTTTTTTAATTTGTCAAAACAGGCCGGTTACAATATTATTCAAAATTTCATATTTCGTTTGTCAAGAAAACATATGACAATTTTTTTTTTTTTTTTTTTAATTTTTTGAACAAAAAGTATCTGTCTAAAGGCGTGTTTAAAAATGGCAAGCAACAAAATAACCATGATGGCTATGCAATTCATTTGCGGGAACGGCAGAAACACAATCCTTGTCGTTAGGCAGAGGTTACGTGATGTACGAGCCGACGCGCGCCGGAGCTCGCGGACCGCATAGCGCTGCGACTGAACTCTGTCAGAGACACCAGCTGTCATTTCCCTACCATGCCACTGTTGCCGTGCGACAGACTGGAGGACTGGGCAGTTCTGCAAAGACCAAGCTAATCATAAAAAAAACCTTGTCCCTGACAAGAATTTATGCATCATGAATCAAAACTGGTATGTGACTCTTCATCCTAATTTATCTTTGGAATGTCGTCTTCTTCTGGTATTTCAGACCCTTTTTGTTCCATAATTTTGATGGTCCGTTTCCTTGTCTGTAGATATCAGTTGAGCCGACATCGGCTTTTAACCCCGGGACAGAACACATGACCCTTAGTGTACCTGCAGTCTTCGGAATTCCGAACATCTTTCAGCGGGTTCCGTACATAGTTTTTAAAAAACGGCCAGAGGTACTACCGAAGGCGGTTTTGATCGTCCAGCGCGGATCCCCGACGAGTGGCTGTTATCATATTTTATGAGTTAGAATTACGTAGCTTATCTTCTAAGTTTCCGTAGTTAAATACTTTTATTACTTATATTACGTTATGGAATCGTACTTCACGTGTATGCTTAAGCCATCATTAAACTGGTTGCAATTGCGTTGAGGATAAGCACGTGGTATTCCACCTTTAAACCTTGCTAAAATTTCACTCGTAATAGTTTTTGTATACTTAATATTTAAAATAATTAATACGATATTGACTATTGCGTCTTTATTTTTTTTTAATAATGTGTTTTCCTTTTTTTTTAATTCAAAATTAAACGTTATCGTTTCTTTTTTTTATAACGCTACAATAGGCTACTTTTAATACCGGTAGTAAGTTTGCGTGGGATAATTTCCGACATCCACGTGGCTGACGCCGCTGGCATAAGCTAGTTTATTGATGGGTACAGTACGGTAAAGATTAGACGAAATATATTTTATTATTCTTACATTTAAAACATAATTTGCCCATCCATCTCCCACAGACTCCAAAAGAGGACAGACTACTGTTTAATAACAGCTTACTTGAGACGTGAGCTCTTATTTACCGACTGCAGGGAAAGATTGAGGGACAAAAACAACTTTGCCGTTGGAAAACTGATGTCCTCATAAATCTAACTGTTACAACAGAAAATAAGTTTTATAATCTCAAGAAAAATGCTTAGTAACAACAACGGTTCTTGGATTTCTTCCTTTACTTGGGCTTTAAGACAATGCTTCTTGCCAAATTCATGATTCTAGGTCAACGGCGTCATAATATGCGGCATAAACGGCCGTATCTTTTTTGGTACGGAACCCTAAAATTAACGTTATTACAACATTTATTTCTTCCTACACGAAGAACGTAACTGTAATAAGGAGGTTCTTAATTAAAAAGGGTTATTGGTCTGTCACGATTGAATAATGTAGAATAGTAAATTGAATGTCAGACTTCCGAAAACACACAATATATTTCTCGTTTTCAAAACGATCATAAAGAAGCGTATTATTTTGATAGAAAAATTGAAAGAGCTTTATTTTTATGTCCGTAAGGATTGAGGAGCCACTTTTTGTATCTAAATGAAATTAATTTACTTATTTAGTAGTAAGTTTAAAAATTTTGTAGGTTCGATCCTCGATTTTGTAGTATAATACTTCAAAAGTTATATGGACATAAAGGTGGCTCCTCAATCTAAATGTTTGGATTGAGGAGCCACGTCAGAACTAGGAACATCATGGATTAATATTTATCGTTATTAGGTATAATTTTGTAGTATTTGAGAGTATTTAGTAGACAAAATCTGAGCTCGGTTGCATTAAAATTAAAAAAGTTATCATACATTATATGTGGCTCCTCAGACCATACATACGACTCGTCAGTTTTCAAAGAAGCAGTAGTTCAATTAATGCGCAATTTCTTCGTCGTTTAGTAGTAAGTATATTAGATTTGTAGGACAAGAATCAGTTATTAAAAATGAGTGCATTGGGCGATATGGCACATTTTAACTGGCTCCTCAATCCTGACGTTAGTGTACCTACCTGAGATCACAACGTTAATGTACCTTCCTGAGATTACAACGGAATCAAAAACCAGAGACACTAACATTTAGTATGAATGTCTACTTAATACTTAAGTAGAGATCAACATTGTATATATTCGGTATCTGAAAAACAAATTAATTTTCGATATTCCTTAAGAATTCGCTATTAAGGGTGACCATGTTATATGAATGAAACCAGGATGACAAGTTTTTGAATTTTAATTTTTAACAAATCGGCAGTATAGAAATATAGGTAGGTATTTACAGATATTCTTCATATGTTTTAGGTATTTAAATCAATTTCTACATAAGTTAAAGAATGAATTAATATTGGTTGGTCGGTGCTTTTACGAATTTTACAGTGAGAATCATAGTCGTCGTAACAAAACATCTCATCCTTCATTGGGTAGTGACATTTATAGTGGCCCATGCCAGCTTCGCCAATTCCAGGTATAAATTCTATAACGCCTATTAATGTATATGATCTACTTGTAATCATTATAGATTCTGGTACCTCGTTTACTCGAAACTTCGTACAAACATTTAGTTCAAATGAAACTGTGTTTGATAGAGCATATTTGCACATTGTTTGGTGGTTACAAGCCGTACAAACGTTTTTTTCTTCTGCAATACAAATTGCATCTTCTAAACTTTGGATGCCGAAAACAGAAATTATATTTAGGTTTAAAGGCAAAAATGCGATCTGCCTAGATATTGGGATAAATTGGCATAAATCATTGGTACACTTTTTACTGAAAATTGCACTAAAACAATACTTCAAAGCTATAATATGTTCAAAAATGAAGAACACATTACAAGCAAATTCACAGTGGTTTTCTCTTGTATCAAAATACAGCACGCCTATTTCGGATCTCATTTTGTATATATCACAGTCATTAGCAAAAGGATCTGATAAAAGTTTAAATGTTTCTTGAAAACTTCTACTTTGAATAAATGCCATACTTAAGAAATGCATGACTGAATCAAAGCAGCATGTGTTGGTCAAATCCACTTTAACAGAACTTTTACCGACGGGTATAGAATCGCATAGATTGCCATTTTTTACAAATTTTATTTTTATTTTATTTGACGTTACATTAATGTCGGCTTCACCCCTCCAATTTTCGACAAAGGAAGGACGATCCGAAAATATCGATTCAGCAGCAAATGGCCGATTAATTTTCTTTGATTTTAAAGACTTTGATAATTTTCTTTTTGTTACCTTCGTTTGAGCATTTGTAAGTGAATGTTTCCTTTTTCGGGAGCGTTTAGCTTCTTTATTCTGTATATCGTTAACAAGATTGATTAACAATTTGTTCCCAGCTTTATACTGCACTGATGTGGCCTTGGTAAATATCTACTGACAATGCCCGAAGAATTGCCAAACTTAAGTGGCAGTGGGCAGGGCACATTGCTCGCAGAACGGATGGCCGATGGGGCAGAAAGGTTCTGGAGTGGCGACGGCGAACCGGAAGACGTTGCGTTGGAAGGCCTCCCACTAGGTCGACCGATGACCTGGTGAAGGTTGCAGGGATCCGCTGGTTGCGGGACGCACGGGACCGGTCAATGTGGTGACGCTTGGGGGAGGCCTATGTCCAGCAGTGGACGTCTTTCGGCTGATATGATGACGATGATGTTGATGATCGGGCAGCGAAATTTGCTTGGCAATCGAATCTAGTTTGACTGTAGATAACAAAACATCGATAATACCAATACTTACTGCAATTAAAACAAAATAGTCCACCCCGCGCTTATGCGCCGTACGGGCCGGTACTGCCAACGACTCCGCCCACTCCAATTCGTCATTCGAGCGTAAACATTATTAAATTAGAAAAAAAACATTACTAAGGATGTTATGATTTTATTATTGTATATTTTTACATGGTTCATAAACTTATATTTACTACCTATCTGTTTTACACAACTAACAACGTTATATAAGTAATTTTTCAACGGCTTTTGTACATTTTTTTTCTTTTCCAAGTTCATTTTATAAGTTGTTCGACTATTATTCGTAAAGTTGTAAAGCCTACTTAGCTGTGATAGTTTTCCTTTTAATTCCGTTATATATACTACTGCCATGATTTTTTTCACATATCCAAAAGCAACCATTTAGCTGGCAGGAGGGACACTTGACTCTAACAAAAATTAGCAATTTAAAACTTAATTTTACGCAAACGGATCCCTGAATCGAATAATGGTTTTAACAGAACCGTAATATTTTTTCACAAACATGCATGGAAATATTGTCATTATTTAAAAAAAAGAACACGCAAAATTTCGAATTGCCGGACAAAGAAAATCAAATGCATTGCTGGAGCGTTTTTTGAATTTGGAACATTACAACGCTCCAGCAATGTTGTATGAAACAGCGTGCTGGGGTTATTAGATACTCTTTGATTGGATCTCTTTTATCATTCTTGGCATACCAAAGTCAAATTACGTTCAAATGGCTGTATAGCCATAAATGCGTTTGCCTTTCGGCACAGATGATAAATAGAAAATCGGCGGCCAAACTGAGAATTCGTCTTGATTTGTTATTTATATATTTAATAAATATAAATTTAATAATTAAAATGTGTTGCAATGGTTCAGAGAGTGAAATGGACATTGATTGTACTCTTCCAGGTTTAAGATCAGAAGCCAAATTGGCAATGGAAAACCCGCTTCCAGCATATAGATATGAACATTTTATGATTTGGAAAAACGATAAAAAAGTGAACATTTTCTCCGAAACAGTATTTTTGGCGTAATTCTATGATAATGCTAAAACTAAAAAGCCATCTACATTATGGGCAATTAATTCCATACTGAAATGTACAGTTCATGTTAAAAACGGCATTAACATGAAAAATTATGGAAATTTAACTACTTTTTTATTTCCCTGCATTATTTTGAGAAAAGCACTATATATGCCTCGGCGGAAATGGCAATTGCCTTTCTCGTATTAGTGAAGTCCTCGCCTACGGCTCGTCCTTCAAACTCATACTCGACCTGCAATTGCCTATTTCCCGGCTATACAATAATGTACTATTCATAAAGGCCTATTCATCGATATCCCGCTTACGGAAAATACGAGAAAAAAAAAACAATATTTTGTCGGAGTGATTAATATGTATATCCATGCCAAATTATAGCTTTATAGTACCAAGAGTCTCTGAGCTAAGCTGCGGACGGACAAACGGACACAGCGAAACTATAAGGGTTCCTTGTTGGCTACGGAACCCAAAAAGACGTTGGCGCGAAATCTTTAGAATAATTCATACATTTATCTTTTTTTTCTTATTACACATTGAATTGGTGACCGTAATTTATTTTTAATATTTTATACCTAGTGAGAAGGGAGACTAATTTGTAAATGGAATAGACAGGAAAATTAATAATATTCAATCAGTTGTACCGTCAGGGATTTCAATAACAAGTTGAAATTAAATTTAAAAACAAATAGATTTCTATTTGTGTTTTTGTTAAAGCCAGGAAACGAGAAAAAAAATTTAATTTATTCATGGACACCCTACAAAAGAATTTGATAGGAAATTAAAGGATTGCTAATAACTTCGTAGATATTTACTTTTTTATGGCAGGATTATACGTACATTTAGTATATATTTATACAGAATAAGATGTTTTCTTTTCCAAATTTCGTCACAAGTATAAGTAGATTAGAGGCAGATCTATTTACCGAAGCATCTCAATTGAGGAGCCAGTTAAAATGTGCCATATATCCCAATGCACTCATTTTTAATTACTGATTCTTGTCCTACAAATCTAATATACTTACTACTAAATGACGAAGAAATTGCGCATTAATTGAACTACTGCTTCTTTGAAAACTGACGAGTTGTATGTATGGTCTGAGGAGCCACATATAATGTATGATAACTTTTTTAATTTTAATCCAACCGAGCTCAGATTTTGTCTACTAAATACTCTCAAATACTACAAAATCATACCTAATAATGATAAATATTAATCCATGATGTTCCTAGTTCTGACGTGGCTCCTCAATCCAAACATTTAGATTGAGGAGCCACCTTTATGTCCATATAACTTTTGAAGTATTATACTACAAAATCGAGGATCGAACCTACAAAATTTTTAAACTTACTACTAAATAAGTAAATTAATTTCATTAAGATACAAAAAGTGGCTCCTCAATCCTTACGGACATTTATTTTTTATACAAAAACAAAATCGGAGAATGAGGGATATACTTTGACCACAAGTATAAAAATCGATTGAGAAAACTGGAAAAACAGGAACTTTTGACATTGGAGTTTCGTCGAAAAATAGTCTACATTAGGCTTAAGCAATTGTGTTAGCAAAAAATATATTATTTTGTTTTAAACGTTTAACTAATCAATAAGCATGATACCCTTTTTAAATTATAAGTTAAATAGAAGAGAAAATAATTTTGTTTCTATCATTTTTATTTATAGATAAAAGCACACGTTAATTTTTACATAGTTTTTTATTTTATGATTGGGTTTGTTGTTTGTTTTGAGGCGAGGTGGTGCGGGTTGGGTGTTGGGCGGCTTGTAATGAATTACAACCTTACGACCGAATGCATTAATTAATCTACTTGTTGACTTGTTGAATTTACTGTTCAACATTTTGCAAATTCAACATTTTGAGAATTCACCATTATGCAAATTCAACTTTTGGGAATTCAAAATTATCGTCCGGAAGGGTTATATCATGATTGTTATTGTTGTAAAGATTTTTATAGAATTCGGTGACAATTGTAACTACATCTTTGCGATTGTGTTTGATTTTCCCGTGCTCTCCAAATTTAGAATTAATTCCTTTCCAATTTTTTTGGTGTTTTAAGCTTTCCTCTTTGAGCAGCTTTGCATTAGTAATTGTTCTATTTTTGCCATTCTACTGTTTTTTATGTCGAATATTTTTTTAAAATTTTCTAAGTCTTCTCTTTACTGCTCTCAGTCTATTATTTTCTGATCTACTTTTATTTTCTTAAGACTCTAGCTGTAGTTTAAACTTCAGGAATCTTTTTGTTTGCTCACTACATATGTTCTCTTCTTTTTGATCTTCTACGAATGCTTCTTCCATTGCTGATTTTAATGCACTTTCTAGTTTATCGTATTCTATCTGCAGTGTGTCTGATTCGTCTAGTCTTGTGGTTAATGCTTCTCCCTGTTTTATTTTTAAGGATTTTGTGTTCTTGTTAAACTTTCTTCGCTTTTTTGGTACTTTCAGTATCATCTCTACAGGTCTGTGGTCTGAATTAAATTGAATATATCTTATAGTAGACATGTTGTGTACATTGACTTTATTAGGTATTAGGAAGTAGTCTATCTGGGTTTTTGTCTTTATTGTTTGGGTGTTTCCAAGGTCCATCTTCTGTTGAGTTTACATTTGTGAAATGTGTTTCCTATCTTTAGATTAAGTGTCTGCACCAACTCTAACATTTGTCCTCCTCTAGGGTTTCTTCTGCCGTAGTTGTATTTTCCCATGTTGAAATCTTTGCCATGTTTTCTTTCCCCTTCCTGATTGTTGAAGTCTCCCATTATGTATCTATAGTCACTTTTTGATTCGCGGTGTGAATCTTGGATGTCCTTCAAGCAGCGTTGTACATCTGGGTCCAGAGTATCTCTATTAGTCAGTGCATACGCTCTGCCATTTCTCAAAGTTGCTGGAAGAAGCTGCTTCTTTAGTAGCATCAAATTATCCCTAGGGAACATATGCCCGGGATAAAAAGTATCCTATATGCTATTCCAGACTGTAATCTATCTCTAAGCCAAATTTAATCCAGATCCGTGCAGCTGTTTGAGCGTGAAGAAGTAACATACAAACATAATATATTACATATATTTTTTTCTATTCTTACCTACCTGAAACTAATTTTTTACAATCCTACCTAATAAAAAAAATACTTTCTTTACCGAAGTCGGTGTCGAAAAACAAAAACAACAGGTACCTAAGACAACGACTTCGGCAAATAAAGTTATTTTTCGCTTTGTTATGTTATGCTTTGGAAGGCGGTTTAATCAAAAATCGAAAGCTTATTGTACGTAATAGAGCAAGATCCCAGACGTTACTGAGAGCTATCTACACAAAATGTGTGGGAAAGAGTAGTGTTAATATGTACAGGAACGTACGCATATTTGTTAGTTTGGTTGCTGGGGACGCAAAAATATTATTCACTTAAGTTTGAGCGCAGATTTTCATCAAGTTGACAGAATATTGCTCCCAGAAAGACATCATCATCTGCCTAGCCTTTTCCCAATTGTTGTTGGGGTCAGCTTCCAGTCTTACCGGATTCAGCTGAGTACCAATGCTTTACATGGAGCGACTGCCTATCTGACCTCCACAACCCAGTAACTGGGTAACACGATACCCCTTGGCAAGACTGATGTCAGATCTCAAGCTTCTGATTACCCGTAACGACTGTCAAAGATCTTCAAATGACAGCCGGGACCAACGGCTTAACGTGCTTGCCGAGGCACGGAGGAAACTCGCTATGTTGAAACGGTCACCCATCCACGGACCGACCTCGGCAAGCGTTGCTTAACCTTGAAGATCGAGCCGTGCGGCTGTTATTATTTAGCCACAAGATCCTCCTCCCAGAAAGACATACAGAACAAATTTTATTTCAATAACCTATATGAACTATTTCTATAACAGAAGCGTATTTTTAATTGAAAAGAAACATGCTAAATAATAAAACGTCATGAAGGTAGACACTATCATAATGTCCTATCATTGTGATTTTCGGTTCTCGCTTAAATCAAATCAAATCAAATCAAAATCATTTATTTGTAAAACATAGGTAATAATTACATGCAAGATCATAATAAAAAAAGGAAAAATAAAAAAAATATGTCAGCATTATACATTTTAAGAGATTGGTCATTAAGAAACTCGTCTAGAGTATAATAACATCTTTGAAGCAGTAACCCGTTAAGGGTATTTTTAAACTTGTGCAATGGCATACATTTTATTACATTAGGTATTTTATTATATACTAGCTGACCCGGCAAACTTTGTTTTGCCATAAAAACTCCAAACATTTATCTACCCTACCTACCTACCTTACACTGACTACCCTACCCTACACTACATACCCTACCCGACCCTGCACTACCCTACCCTACCCTACCCTACACTACCCTACCCTACCCTACACTAACCTAAACTAAAAAAAAAAAAAAAAAAACGTAAAAACTATCTTTGAACTTCAACTATCATTTAAAAAAAAATATTGACCAAATTGGTCCAGGCGTTGTTGAGTTATGCGCTTACCAACACATTTTGCGATTCATTTTTATATTATAGAAGATTTGGGGAGCAAGATCAAAGAAGCTCTTTTTCATTAATGAAGTTTTACATTTCACAAGGCATAGTTCATTAATATATTGAGCACGCATCGGAGTTTTCTTTACTGAGCATAGTTTTTTGAATAAATGTGGATTTATTTTTACAAATAATGCAGTTTCTAGGATGTATAAAGCCGGTAGAGGTAATATTTTTATTCTTTTTAAATATGGAATGCAGCTATATGTTGTTTTTAAACCACACATTGACCGTATACATCGAATCATGTTTTCTGCATCCTGATTAAGATGCGTCAGGAATCATTGAATCAACTAGGCCGACAGTATGTGAGATTTTGTTGACAATAATACAGTACATAGATGCTTAACTTATGTCCAAGATCACAGACGCCCCAGATGTTACTGAAACACAAAATGTGTGGCATTGAGTTGTGTTAGTATGTACTTTGACCGTACGCATATCTATACTAATAATATTATAAAGAAGAAAGATTTGTATTTTTGTACGAAACGAAAAAACTTAAAAACTACTGGACCGATTTCAAAAATTCTTTCACCGTTATGAAGCTACACTATCCCCGGATGATATAGGCTACTTTTTATCCTTGTATTCCCACGGGAACGGGAACTACGCGGGTGAAACCGCGAGGCGTCCGCTAGTTTGCTATAATTTGGTAGGCACTGTCGTAGCACTATCTATGCAGCGGCGTAGCACCACCTACGCAGCAGTGTTGAACCAACTACGCAGCAGTGTTGCACCAACTACGCAGCAGTGTAGCACCAACTACGCAGCGGCCTAGCACCAGCTACGCGGCTATGTAGCATCAGCTACGTGGCTGCGTAGCACCACATTCGCAGGGGCGTAGCACCAACAAATCGCGGCGTAGCATTACCTACGCAGTGGCGTGGCACTACCTAGCACCATAGCAGCTGTACGGCTCGATCTTCAAGGATCAACGCTTGCCGAGGTCTATCCGTGAATGAGGGTACAAATGTACCTAGGCTCCTCTGTGCCTCGAAAAATACGTGATCTCCGCTGTTATTCTTAGATCGTTAACAGTCGTTTCACCTGTAGTCAGAAGATTGAAACTTTTGCAAAAGCGTCATGTTACCCAGTTACTGGGTTGTCAGACAGGCAGTCGCTCCATGGAGATATTCAGTTACACTGGAGCCCACTCCAACATGGTTGGGAAATGGCTAGATAGATTGATTTGCATCAAAAGTAACAAAATACACTTTTATTGTTTTGTATTTACGATGGAATATTACTGTGATAAATACCTACCTATTACTTATTTAAACAGCCCTTAACAGAATCGTGACAGCCCAGTAATCCTATTTAATTAGGTACCTCCGTATCACTATCACGTCAAAGTCAAGTCAAAGTCATGGCAGTTCTTCATGTAGAAAAAAAGAAATTTTATTGCCGGAGTTACGTTATTTTTAATTACGGTACGTATTTTTAGGCTTGCATATTCATTTACTATCACGTTTTTAAGAGGTATTTAAAGTCATAATATTGATATTTTCTACATCAATCTCTCAATCAGTACAAATAACTAGGTATAATGGGACTAATCTATTGACTCGCATTTGTCGTTACAAGTGTGGCTTGCATACCCTCGTTCGAAGCTAAAATCAATGATGTAAGGAGACTTATTTTAGTACCTAGCACTGCGTAGAAAATCATGAATAAAAACAACTTTCACAATAACATTATTTTTCATCAAACACTCATCCTGTATAAACCAACGTGTGATCATGTTAAGGATTTGGCGATTACTTAATTTTTTATCACTTTTTAAATCACGTTCAACGTGAAAAGAAAGGCTATTAATGGATAATTAAATAAATAAGTACAAAGTTTGAATTACACTTGAGGGTATATAAAGTTGAAGATTTTATTTGTCCTACATCAGTCCTCAACACTCTAGTTGTGTTAAAAGGTCTCAAAATGGGTTTTGATTTACGAGCCATTTGTTTTATAATAGTTTCAAGTGTGGCTCTATTGCCTACACTGGAAGCCAGACAAGATGTTAGAAAGGGAGTAAGTAAAACAGCATCTAAGTTTTCACTCGCAGTTTGTACAACAAGATCAATTTAACTGTGCACCTCGCTAGAATGCGGCGCCTATCCCGCCAACCCGCGCGGTGCCCCGCGTTCGCCCCGGGCGCCAATAGCGAGAGTCCAACGTCAGAGTGACGTCACAGCGCCAGGTGCACAGTTAAGTTGACCGTATATTTTCGCCTTTCTATGATTTTTCTGTCTACTATAAAAACTACAATATTTAAACCTATGTACAACATGTAACAAAATAATCTCAGAACCCCAAAAAGAGGTGATTGCACTCGTCATAACGAACAGCTTCTACCACGAGACCAACACGGAAATCGCGAAAAAAATCAACTGCCCACTTCATAACTCGATAAAAATGTAGGTACTGAAAAACCACGTCATTACATTGGAGGCTTAAATTATTTTAATTGTTGCAGTGTTTCGACGTCGAAGGAGTTCTTGTGCCAGTATTCACTCCGGTGGACGACGATGGTGACATCGACCTGGATGCCATTCCGCAGTACGCACAATTCTTAAAGGACAAAGGAGTCAACGGTATTATAGGTGTGTAGCCCTTTGAAAATGCTTCTTTTTGCTTCTTTTTGGACAGGAGTTGTTACACCTGCTTACCGTAATGTGCAGCTTGGGTAGATCCCCAAGAAGGTTCACCCTATGAAGCACAGAATATTCGCTGTGGCAATGTTTCGAAGTGGCCTATCCTCTGCCCAGCGGTGGACATCTTTCGGATAAGTGTAGATAAATCATGGTTTGCGTCTCCGTCCTCACCGTACGAAAATATTAGTTCGATTTGATTAGCATTTCGAACCTATGATCAATCAGGGCCTTCCATCTGAGCCGATTATTAATTTATTTATTTAATACTTTATGCGCACAAACGTAAATATTGATTCTTTTTTCAGTGGCGGACTACATTGGAGAGGGACTAACCTTGAATGTGTCTGATAACAAGAAGCTGCTTGATGCCTGGATGGACGCCGCGCCACCTCTAAACCTGCTCGTTGTCTCGAGTGTCGGCGGCGCGGTCTTCTCTGATACGATAGAAATGGTACAACCAATCAAACTGCCTAGTATTTGCCCAATTATGTTGGGGTCGGCTTCCAGTCTAACTGGATTAAGCTTAGTAACACTATTATACACGGAGAGACTGCCTATCTGACCTCCACAACCCAGTAACTGGGCCGACTACCCGTAACGACTGTCAAAGATCTTCAAATGACAGCCGGGACCAAAGGCTTACCGTGCTTTCCGACGAAGGAAACTCGCTATGTAAAGATGGTCACCCATCCACGGAAAGACCTCAGCAAGCGTTGCTTAACCTGGAATATCGGCCCGTGCGGCTGTTATTATTTAGCCACGAGTTTGATTCATACCTATCTACTATTCATTAGTGGTCATATCGAGTAGATATTACAAGCTGCTTGGAATAAGATCACCTTTTCATACACATCTAGAATCCTGCTAATCATTTATCGTTACCATGGCATCATGGCGTCCACTGGATGTGGTTAACGCAGTATTCTAATAATGTGAAAATATAAGAGGGGCCTATTGTCCCTAAGTCCTAAATATGGTTTCAGTCACGACAGGGCTCAATAATAAACGGGCAGTAAATTTTACCATACAGGATAAACGAATATAATACCTTAAGTAGTCGTATTTTATTACATTATACAGGCGAGGTATTCAGAAGAAGTTGGTGTGGATGCCATCTTCGCTTTTCCCGAGGTGTTCTACAGGCCAAAGACTCCCGAAGAAGTGGTCTACAACTTGGAGCTTATCGCCGAGGCCGCACCCAACACAGGCCTGGTGTATGAAGACGACCCCAAGTACTCCCTCGTTGATGGTAATGTATCTTCTGGATCACTAAATATAATAACATAGTCAAGAAATTCATAACTCACTTCTACCACTGACCGAGTCAATACTCCCCTATATTTGAGGATAAAATGGGAGAGTTTGGAATTCTCACTAACACGATCCTAGAGGTCACCATCAGCACATGAAAGGGAACACCGTGGCTTCTTGGATCATCACCTCAGTACACCTCTTCGAAAAGCCTATAAGAGCACAATTCTGGGGAGTATGTAAACGATCTTCCTTGAGTCTCTCTATAATCAGCAGCACGTGTCCACTGTGCCATCGACCACCGCATTTCCCGAGGTCATTCTGTGGTCGCAGGCGCTCGGTGTCCATTCACTGAACGCCTCTCTGAACCCCAAAATCCCGGCTCCTTCTCTTATTTCCTTATCTACTCTTATTTTAACTCCATATTCTTAAATTAATGCTGGAACCGATACTAAGCTGGTAAATACAAATGATTCCCAACCTGCTTCAATCACTCAGACATCAGAAACAGTATGTAAGTAGGATGGCTTCGGGAATTCTAGGCGATAGCCTTTGCGGTGAAAACAAATCACATGGCCATGGCGGTTGCCCCTGACCTCCTTATAACATCTACTTTATATTTTTGCAGTGGACATTGTGGAGGTGTTCGAATTGGCAAAAGAAAGGATCAGCACCTTCAGAGGAATTAAGTCAAGCGTGTTCAAAAACTTGCTGAAACTCAGAACCTTAATAACGAGCGAAGAGAAGCTCTACGGCGACAACTATGTAAGCTTACTTTTACTTTAACTCCATAACAGGGCAATGGTCTCTTTTCAAATGAAGAAGGAAGAAATAAATATTGAAATCAAGTAAATGACTAACGGGTGGGAACCGCCGAAAGCTTTCGACTGAGCCGACGGCGAGTGTGTTGTGTCCATCGGCGATATTCATTTTATAGCGTTTGTTCGTTCTTTCACTTGGTTATACCTAATGAATCGCCATTAATGAGTTAAGGCTATCGAGTAGAAGATTTCTAGCTTTGCTAAAACCTCAGGATATCTGTACTTAAACAACAAAGCATTACTAGGCTATATGTAACTTTCCTTATTTTTGACCAGAAGGTCTACGAGTCTAAAACTTAATACAGGTACGCCTAGACATTTATAGGAGCATCGAGTTTTCTTTTGTCTCCACTTATGCGTTCACTTAATATTTCAGTTCTACCTGGAATCAGAAGTCACCATAGGAATCAAAAGCTTTGTAATGCCGGAGCTCAACTTCTTTCCGAAACTGATCATTGATACTATAAAGAACGGACAGAAAGGAAGCCTGATTCGAAGCAAAAACGAATACCAAAGATTGGTCACTCTGATCAACACCATTACTGAAAAGGGTAAGAAAACAAAGATTACTCTTCAAATCATATGATTTTATCTCACTAGGTTGACCGATTACCAGGCTGTGAATCCGCTGGATGTGAGACACACAAGACCGTTCGATGTGGTGACACTTGGGGCAGGTTTATGTTCAGCAGTGGACATCTTTCGGCTGAAATGATGATGATAAATGATTTATTTGCATAATTGAGGTCTATGTGAGTCTTAGAGTTTAAGTCTAGACTAAGGGTGAAGGTCTAACGGAGTTCCCACCACCAATTTGTTACTGTCTGTTTGTTACGGTCTGGAGGTTATGAGCTACGGAGTAATAACAGACACATGAGACATTTCAGCTGTCGTTGTGTCCATGGTTTTACATATGTCCAAAGGTAGCGATGGACCACCTCGAGGCCTTAAGACACGCGACATTATTTTACTTTTTATTTAGTCGATATTCTAAAGCATGCTGTGGCCTCCTATTTGAGGTAGTACATTAGTCATTACTTGACATTGATAATTCATTGTATTTTTTGTGTACACCTTTCGCTAGAGGTCATTAATAAATAAAAAAATATGGGCTTGACAGCGTTACCAGTGATTGATTGAAAGGCCTGTTGTCTAATGGCTCAGGCGGGTTGCTAGCCATCCACTGTCGTGGTTTCGCGATGTCTAGTGATATTCAAAAGGTGGCTGTGACATACTGCTTGTGCAGAAGGCAGGAAGGGCAGGCTTATGTCCAACAATGGACTGTGAAAAGCTGAACTGATTGACGATGTCGAAGCGTAACTTGAATCGCAAACAAAAAAAGAGGTAGTCTTTGAAAAAATACAAAAGTGGCGATCCGAATAATTTGTTAACAAATACCACACTGTTTGCTGAATGTATTTTATTGTATTTCGGTAAAATGTTCCTGTGGGAGTCCCACAGGGGCAAAGCCGCGGGCAAACCTAGTATTTATTTTTATTCATCTTCCAGGTAACAGGATTGCAGCCTATAAGGCAGCCATGCCGATCTTGACCGGGGTCTATTTGGGTGAGCCAAGGGCACCTATATATCCCCTCAGTAAAGACCAGAAGCTAGATCTTCAATCCAGACTCCGAGATGAAGACGTAAAGATTGTTGAATCTTATTACATTGATTAAAATAAACACCATAGGGGTTCCTTTTTACCATTTTCTTACGGATCCCTAAATTATCGCTTCATTAAGGTGTTATTTACGTATATGTATTTCTTGTCGTTTTGAAATATTTCAATTCTTTTGTTAAGGCATCACAATAAAAAAAATAACGAAGTATTATGCAATATTTTTTATGTGTTATGAAGGCATTATTATTATTTATATGATTTTCGAAAATAAACTCTGATAGGCTAACATAATACACACTTTTATTTGTCATTTTAATTTTAAGTCTGACCTTGCTTAGTTACAGTCATGGTACAATAATATACTCCGTATACTTCACCTGGTATTCTCTTCCCAGGATGGCCTAAGACTACGTCACGATAAGTGTTACCATTGATTGTCCTTTTCAGAAAATTTAGGTGCTTTCTCATGTAGTTAATGAAAATAAAATAAATTACTAACTACCTTAACTATTTAGTAACTTATGTATGATGTGATTCATCTATTTCGTGTTAAATTAATTTATATATTGAATTATTAGTTCATAATTGCTTTGTTAAGTTAAAATCTATTTTGCTCGGGTAATTCAATCATACACAGTGGCAACACATCGAATTGACAAGTGTCATAGGAGTTTATGGCGGGATTTTTTCGAGTGTAGTTCAGCGGCTGTTAATATTATTTGCAAATTTGTTGTCTCAGCTGTCTACGCAACTGGACAATAGGTGAAATCATTGACAGATGTGATCTCGGGATAGTAGAGCGAAGAATTTTATTGTAGTATTAACTACTTCCGCAAAGCTTACTGGGAAGGCTGACTCAATATAATTTGCTGCCAAATAATCCAAAAATCATTAGAATCTGTTACATCCGCACTCAATGCATAATAAAGAATGTTAAAACCCATTTATGTATCCGACTGAAATACTTCATCATGAATAAAATAATAAAAAATAAAAAACTAGTGTCACAATGACAACTCGCCATTTCATCGCTATTGTCGTGTCGCTCTCACCTATAGCGTTGTTTCGCTCGATGAGCAAAATACTGTGGCTCCCAAACATTTGTGGTGAACCCGTGAACTATGAAAGATAAACAAGAAAAAAATAAAATTGTTCCGTACTAAACTGTAAAATGTGTGTGATCACGTCAGAAATGATGATATCCGCAGGAGAACCAAAGTTACCGACATAGCCCGAAGAATTGCCAAACTTAAGTGGCAGTGGGCAGGGCACATTGCTCGCAGAACGGATGGCCGATGGGGCCGAAAAGTTCTGGAATGGCGACCGCGAACTGGAAGACGATACGTCCAACGTATCGTCTTTATATAATCGAGGCCTCCCACTAGGTGGACCGATGACCTGGTTAAGGTTGCGGGCAGGCGCTGGATGCGAGACGCACGGGATCGGTCAATGTGGCGATGCCTGGGGGAGGCCTATGTCCAGCAGTGGACGTCTTTCGGCTGAAATGATGATGAATGATGATGATGATGAAACTGTAAAAACAGAAGTATAAAAGACAGTGTAGTAAGGTTTTTTTCTTTTCTCAACGACAAGACGCTATCATATGCGTGGCTTCAATATTGTAACTAACTTCAACTAAAAGACCTGGTATGTGCCTTTCTACATAATTATTATTTCATGTATCTACGCGTTGTGAATGTCATAATTTAAGGCATAGTTGAGTCAATACGGCTGTACGCCCGAACTTAACCTAACCTAATTAGTTTTTGACTTATTTTAGTCAAGTCAAGTTTTGTGGGTTTTCGTCCCGAACTAAATTAAGTCGGTCCATTTTATCAAGACGCAGCGTGTGACTTTAACACAATTTGTTTTGTCAGAGACATTGTATACCTAGACCTCAGATCAAATAAAAGTCAAGATGGAACGTTGCAAACAATAAGGTGACGCCGGTTAAAACTGCGGCTTGCCGTATACATACACAATTACACGAACAACGAAACTATGCCTCAGCTTGTCAGTTGAGCTCTCAGACCAAATAAAAAACTCGACAGACAAGCTAAGGCGTAGTTTCATTCCGGTTCTCAGTAGCCGTGGCTTGGTCACCCACGGTGAAGCGAAGAGGAACCCGAGAAGGGGCCGCTCGTCAGGGCTTTTGCCGATTAAGCTGATGACGAAGCGGCCAACAAGTAGGTTGCGGTGTCGCTTGGCAACAGGTGACATTGCATCTGAGGTGAGCCGCGATGTCATATGGAGCGTCCCATACGATGTCGTGACTGAGGGTTGGAGACCGCGGCGGGAGAGGAGTGCCGATATTGCGGTGCGGCGCTCTCCCTACCTTCCGCGGCCTGGACGGGGTCGCCAGCGTCTGATTGCGGACTCGGTGGGGCCGCAGGAGAGGGCCCTATCCCCTGCGGCCGAAAAGTGGTAGGTAACGAGGCCACTGACCTGTCCCGTCACAGGGGGACCAAGAGTGCCATACATGGGATCGTCTGGCGTCCATGTGTTGGTTTGGTCTATTATTAAAAATCAACATATAATCGGTTTTCCGATTTTCATACGTTCGAAGAATCGATTCGATTCGAATAAACTAAAAGTCAACATATTGTGCTACAAAATTTAGTGACCGAAACAAATCGCTGCAAAACCGACTTCACGCAGTCTTGTCTGCCCTAGCCTAGAGTGTAATTTAAGCCCGCGTAGGTGCGCAGGGGGCGGCCCGCGAGCTGAGGAGCAGGTGGTTTGAAGGCCCGCCGCCACGGCCTATTCTGGCCGGCGGCGGCGAGGCCGGCCACCAAGCCGAACCTGCTGTGGTGAGCGTTAAAACCATCTGCGACGATAAGCTCGCGTGGGGACGCCCAAACCCCGCAGCGCCGGAGTCGTGGGAGAAACAATGCATGCTGCATGTTGCATGCCTGCTTTCTTGCTGCTTGCCTGCTTGAATGCTGCATGCCTGCTTGCAGGCTGCATACCTGCTTGCATGTTGCATGCCTGAATTTTTGATGTTTCGAATTATCATTAAGTCGGACTTTTTGTTATTCAATCTTTTGAAACTTGGTATTTTGAGAATAGTAATTATAAACGTTAGGAATATTGAAATTTAGGAATTATAAAAATAGGAGTAATGATAAGTCGGATTTGTTATATTCGGCATTATGAAAATCGGTATTTAGAAATTCGTATTTGTGACTGACGGAACAAAGTTTTTCGTATTTATGTAGTGTACCCCCCATGTCACTTGGAGTTGGCGCAACACGTTTTCTTCTTCCATACCGTCCTGTCCTCCGTCACGCCATCACTGACTCCCTTTTCTTTCATATCACTCACACAGTCCATCCATCTTTTCTTTGGCCGTCTATCCACGTTTATATATTCATAACTCTTTAAGTAACATGCGTTTCATCCCTCCTCATCACATGACCACACCAGGACAAACGGTTTCCTTTCAACTTTTCTGTCACTGGCGCCACTTTCAAACTTCCTCTAATATACTCATTTCTCACTTCATCCATTCTCGTCACTTCGCACATCCATCTCAACATTCTCATCTCATCCTATCTACGCGTGAGGAAACTAAATAAAACCATAATACGCAATCAAAAAGCAAAGTAAAATATACAAAAAGTATCAAATATGTCGATTTATTAAAAATGATAAAAATTGAGTCCTATTGTATTATTTTTATCTTTTTCTCCACTAAAACAGTTGAGAACCGCAGCGCAATTGATGACGTAGCTGAGGCCAATCACGGGACTCAGCTGTTACGGGAAGAGAATACCATCTTATTATTTTTTAATTTTTTCAACACGCTTGCTCGTAAAGTGAGTCTTATTGCATCGCTTTTAGGGCCATAAACCGAGCTATAACACACACGTGCGTAATAACATTACACACTAGTGCGTAATAGAATAATCCCTACGAAGCTAAATTAGTACCTTTCTGCCAGTTACATGCGAGTAAACAGCATTTTTAATTTAACCGGGTAATACAGTATTTTTTTTAGTAAAACAAAGACCTTTTATGCCGCTGAAAATCCATATACATTTTTGGAATAAATAAATGTGAATAATAATAATAATAATATGATAAAGACATATTATCTCTGGTTGTTCTCGTCTTGCTAACGGCGAGTACTTACACAGGCATAACCAAGTGGCCAGGAATATTCACCAGCAACTTGCTTTGAAGTACAATTTAGTGGATTCTGAGGTACCGTATTACAAGTATGTGCCCGACCCAGTTCTCGAAAATGACCATGTCACGTTGTACTGGGATCGGTCTATCATCACTGATAGGACTATTGTTGCCAATAAGCCGGATATAGTGGTGATAGACCGATTAGCGCGCCGCACAATGATAATCGATGTCACCATCCCACATGACGAGAACCTCGTGAAAGCTGAGAAGGAGAAACAAATCAAGTACCTCGACTTGGCACACGAGGTTGTCGACATGTGGAATGTGGACTCGGCGATCATTGTGCCGATTGTCGTTACGGCCAACGGCCTGATGGCCAAGAGTCTCGACGACCATCTGTCGAGGCTATCATTGCGCGGTTGGATCAAGGGCCTGATACAGAAGGCAGTACTCCTCGATACGGCTCGCATTGTGAGGAGGTTCCTGTCTCTGGAGCCCTAACCACCGGTAGCTTGGACCCTGCTCCCGACACCGGCGGAAAACCATTATTTATATATTTTTAAATGTTTTTTTTTATGATTTGTTTTTATAAAGAAATATTTAAAAATGTAAATATGAAATGTGCACAAAATTAAATAAACGAAATAATATGATAAAATTATTATCATATTATTCATAATTCACAATAATTTGTTATAAAATATTAAAATATATCCATTTTTCACTTAAAATTATAATTTTGAAGTAGCTGTATGTTCACACCTTGAATTTGGCACGTGAAAAAAAAAAGCTTTCGCCTTTTCCCATAGTTTTCATATTTTGTTTTTATCGTATTTGTCGCTGTGTGGTAAATTATTTTAGTCATGTCAGACAGGCAGTCGCTCCATGGAGACATACAGTTACACTGGAGCCCATTCCAACACGGTTGGGAAAAGGCTAGTTAGATTGATTTGCATCAAATGTAACAAAATACACTTTTATTGTTTTGTATTTACGATGGAATATTACTGTGATAAATATCTACCTATTATTTATTTAACAGCCCTTAACAGAATCGTGACAGACCAGCGGCCTAATTGTGTAACTGAATTCGGCAAAGGAAACAATCTGGAACCTTCCCAAAAAACACACACATACAAACAACTTTGTTCGAATTGCGAAACTAATTTGTGCGGAAACCATTTGATTTCTTTCATTTCACAGATTACTAATATGTAGCTAGTTTGAGTGGCATTTCATCTACTGCGTTATGTTTCTTCAAACTCGAATGATTTATTTCCAAATAATTATGACATAATTTAATTTTGTTTTACTTACAACTAATGGCCTTCCAATGCTTTTAATTAAAAATGTACAATGGTTCCCACAAACTGCAAAAAAATATATTTAAACGGTACGCTACGCTATACGCCGTGACTAAATACGTGTAATTAAACGCATTTATTCAGTGGTTCTAGGTAGTGATTTTTAATCTATGATAAATAAGTTTTCTGCCGTTTCTGCGACCTTGCGTATTCATATTTTTATTAAATAAATAGACATAGGTACTAAATATATTTCCTATCACAATGATTAAATATGAGTAATTACATATTCTTTTACAATTAAAGCAAATCATAGTTTTTTAATTTATGTAGTGACTTGTGTGTGTATTATTTATTTCATACGGCAACAGTCAACACTGTTTGAAATAATGTAAGGTTTCTATAAAGTAACTTAGTTAGTAGTAATCTTATGACTAATAACAAAACAAAATTACATGTTAATAGTTAGGTTTAAATTAAACTAGCCTTACAAACATACCGGCAGTTAGGAGGAAAAAACTTTGTTGTGCTGAAATTAAGTGAGTACCTAATTACCTAGCTAACAATTTCTTTCTGTAAGGTAAGATAAGTATAACAGAACCCTACTCTAGAAGAGAGTATTACGTTTGATGCTTTTACTTAAGTTCTGTTGTTTTTTTCTTCAGTTATGCCTACTAATCCTAAAATATCTGAACGCCAGGGGATCGGAGACGAACGAAGGTCCCAGGGAAAAGCTGGCAAACCTCGTCAAATGGGAAGAGCTCGCAGCCCGCTTCAACAGCGTGGGGCTCGGCTGCTCTAAAACAGGGAAGGAGTGGCTTAAAGTAGGTGTAATTATTACATGAAATTAGTTGTAATGTTGTGAAGTGATGACGACATGTCAAGCTATACCTAAATTTCCCATAAAATCTGCCCGTCATGTCATTGTTGTAATTTAAAGTTCATCCAAAGAAGTGCATATTTAAACCCTTAGTGGTGGGTGGTCACTATAAATTACAGTAGAATCCGTTTATTATGACTCCGCTTATATTGACCAACCGATTATTATGACGTAATTACACTACGAAGTTTGGTTTTCATATAAAATTCTTTATAAAAAAGTCGGATACAATGACTTCCCTTGATGATATGTCGCTTATTATGACCCATTTTATCATAAGAAACAAAGGAATACCTGTCAGCGGCCCTATGCTTCATGAAAAGACAAATGTTTTTGCCACGCGTTTTGTTATTCTCGACTTCAATTGTTCTGCAAGCTGGATCAGTCGTTTTAAAGTTCGACAAAACATTGTGGTGGGAAAATTTGTAAATACTTAAGTACATATTTACATAAAAAAGTGTCTTTTTCACAAAACGCTTTGTATGACGTCCGCATATTATGACGTGTTTGTCAATTCCTTTCGATGTCATAATAAACGGACTCTACTGTATGTCAAAACTACAATGATTTGTTTATGTTTTTGCTATATCATTTGACTTATCTAATTTAATAATGCTTGTCATGTCTTAAATATTTTATTTAACTTATAATAGTATTGGAATGTTGCAAAAGGTACAATGATTTTATTTGTTTCTGTTATTAGAAGGCAAAATATATAGAGGGCAAATAGATATTGGTTGTCTGGTATATATCGCTGTCAGTGATAAGACTGACTTTGTACCCGTATAATTAAGTTTTCCTTATAAAATAGATGTGTAACTTTTATGGTGTACAATAAAGTATATTCTTTAATACTTGTTTTGAATGACATAGCATGACACTCATTTTATTTTATTGATGGATATCATTTAGTGACATCTGTACATTATCTATATCTATCTATACATATAATAAATCTGTAGAAAAGTCATTTTTGTACATTGAAGAAATTGAAACAAAAAATAGCCAGCGTGTGAAAAGATAAGTAACAGAACCCATTTCCATCATTTTTGAAATTTTTGTCTGTTTGTCTGTTTGTCTGTTTGTTTGTGCGCACATCACGTAAAATCTACGAATTCAATGCTGACAATGTTTATATACAAAAATTATACGCAACTTGAGGTTTAACTTAGTTTTTGTTTCATCGAAATCGGTTCACTCTATCAAAAGATATGATTAATTTAGTGAGTTCAAGAAGTAAAATATTACGTTACGCAATTAAGTATAGTACTTGCAACGACATCTTAAGACTAAAAATAGAACTAATGTTGATAGTTGAAATCTAAATCCGATAGATGGCGTTGTGCAAATGACGTCATTTTCTGAATCGCGGTGTTAAGATTTTCCGCGCGAGGATGACGTCCACCGTGTTTACTAGGCAAATTGGGTTTCGTTAGGTGTCTTAAAAGTTCTTAGTTCTTTGGTTGCTTGGTTTATCGATTTTCTAAATTGGTCGAAAAAAAAGTATTTGCTTATCTTATTGGTTTCGTTTGGTCAACTTTGGTCATTGGTTTGAAGTACGAAGTTAAGATTGTATTTGATTTACTTCGTAGTTTGAATCCAATAGTGCCAATCGTTATACAGTAAGTTAGTGTTGCCAATTCGTTGAGTCACGACCACGAACAGACGATACGTTGTCACACTAGACTGTTCGACGCACCGTTCTTTTAAGTTTGTAGGCTATTCAGTCATAAGTGTTGTTAGTTTTGTTTATTGCTTTAATTTTCCTTGAAAATGCCTCAAAGAAAAAAAACTAACCTTTCGCTGCGTAGCCGAAATGCGAAAAGGATGAGACTTTGTAGGTCTCAGGAATCGGAAGAAGATCGTGAAGCACGGTTATCTGCTAACCGAGAGCACATCGCTCTTTCACGTGAATCGGAAACGTTCACCGAAAGGGAGTCACGTTTAAGTTCACAAAGAACACGGACCGCGACTTTGCGGTCTCAAGAGAGTATCCAGGAACGCGAAGACCGGCTGTCTGCTGATCGGGAGCGCCACTCTCTCTCACGTGAGTCAGAGACATTCACAGAAAGGGAGTCGCGCTTAAGTTCGCAAAGAACTCGGACCGCGACTTTGCGTTCTCAAGAGAATATCCAGGAACGCGAAGTTCGGCTGTCTGCTGATCGGGAGCGCCACTCTCTCTCACGTGAGTCAGAGACATTCACAGAAAGGGAGTCGCGCTTAAGTTCGCAAAGAACTCGGACCGCGACTTTGCGTTCTCAAGAGAATATCCAGGAACGCGAAGTTCGGCTGTCTGCTGATCGGGAGCGCCAGTCTCTCTCACGCGAGTCAGAGACTTTCACAGAAAGGGAGTCGCGCTTAAGTTCGCAAAGAACTCGGACCGCGACTTTGCGTTCTCAAGAGAGTATCGAGGAACGCCAAGCACGTCTGTCATCTGACCGAGAGCGACACGCTCTCTCGCGCGAGTCTGAATCTCTCTCCCAAAGAGAAGAACGATTAGAAATAGCTAGACATAACTATGTAGGTGTACAAAGAAACAATGAAAGTTATCTTGCATCTGAAAGGGAAAGAATAGATGAACTAAGACGAGCAGAAACAGCAGAACAACGTCAATCTCGCCTAGAAATAGAACGAGCTCGATACCATATGAATAGAGAAACAAATAGCGGAGCTGATGAGTCCATGGAAAATGACGATGCAAATATTTTATTACCTTGGGACAATAGGGAAAAATCAGGGTTCACATATTCGTCTAGAATTAATTATGCTGGCTTTACTTTCGTGGGTGACATGAGAGAAATTTGTAATTTTTGTCATGCTTTGAAATGGAGGAAAGAGACAGATGGAATGTGCTGCTCAAATGGAAAAATTGTTCTTCCAAATTTCCAAGATCCACCACACTTACTTATAAGTCTCCTGAATGGCGATCATCCCCAGTCGAACCGTTTTTTGGATAATATTCGTTTATATAACAGTGCTTTCCAAATGACTTCCTTTGGGGCAAAACAAATAACGGAAGGACCGTTCATGCCAACCTTCAAAGTACAAGGTCAAGTTTATCACCTTATTGGATCTTTGCTGCCAGAAAATGAACCCAAATTTCTCCAAATTTATTTTGTATCCGATTACACGCAACAGCTCAATGTTAGAAATCACAATTTTCCCCAGCTCAATGCTGAGCTTTTGGGTCAACTTCAAGAATTGCTGCATCGCGTTAACCAGTACGTTCGTGAATTCAAAGCTGCATTGGAGTCAATTCCACAAGGCAGCAATGATTTCAAAATTGTTATAAGTGCCGATAGACGTCCTGTGGGTGAACACCGTGGAAGACACAATGCACCCGTCGCAGATGAAGTTGCAGTTGTTTTAGTCGACCAGGAGTGTGAGAGACGTGATATCGTGTTGCGTACACGCGACGATCGCCTTCAACGCATTTTGGAAACCCACCGAGCTTACGACGCCCTGCAATATCCACTAATCTATTGTCATGGTGAAGATGGGTACAATTTTGGGCTGTACCAAGTGAACCCTACTACGAGAGTCACTAATTATCAAAAAAAAATATCTGCTCAACAATACTATTCCTACCTTTTACAAATAAGGCAAAACAGTTTCGTATATTTGCAACGATTTCGTGGTTTGTTCAGCCAATTTATTGTGGACATGTACGCAAAAATAGAAACTGAACGTTTAGTGTATATTCGCACTAACCAGCGACGGTTACGCGCTGAAGAATACGTGCACTTGCGGGACGCCATGCAATCAGATAATAACGTCGAAAACTTGGGTCGATTGGTTATTTTGCCATCCAGTTTCACAGGCGGTCCGCGGTATATGCACGAACGAACGCAAGATGCTTTTTGTTACGTCCGTAAATACGGCCGGCCGGACCTTTTTATAACATTTACAACAAATCCAAAGTGGACGGAGATTTGCCAGGCACTTCTCACAGGACAGGCGTCATACGACAGACATGACATTATTGCTAGGATTTTTCATTTAAAACTCAAAGTCTTGATTAATCTACTTACAAAGGAGAAAGTTTTCGGTTCTGTTAAATATTATGAACGCACCTAATTGTGGTTTTGTTTAGATACTGCTGAACGCACCCATAGTGTTCTGCCATCTTGGCTCTATGCTCTGTCTGTGAATACTGTGTTATAACAAGATGTAAGAATGTGAATTATAATAAATATATAAAGGAGTCTCAAGTGTTTGGAATAACAAGTCCTCCAGTTCTAATAACATAAAAGGTCATGGGCTCAGGAAGCAGCCAGATGGCACAGTTGTAAGTTTGTTTTGCAAAAACAAGATTTTTTTTTAAACTCACGGAACAGAAAAAAAATATGGCGTCCTCATCTACATTCCCAATATCACTGCCAATATTTAGTGGTGAAAATTTCTCCAGTTGGCTATTCCGCATTATTAGTTTCATGGAACTGAAAGAATGCTTGGAAGCACTTTCACCCAAAAACGAAGGTATAACCCAAGATGCTTTCAACAAAATGGACACGAAGGCGCGAAACATAATCATACAAGCGTTGGCGGACAATCAACTTGAATATATTAAAGATGAAAAGACGGCGAGCAAGATGATTGAAAAACTAAAAACTGTTTATGAAAGGAAAAGTACACTCACAAACATATTTCTGAGAAAACAACTTTTAAGTATGAAGTGCAAGGAAGAAGAAAATCTGAAAGACTACTTCTATAAATATGATAAAATTGTAAGAGAAATTGATCACATTGCAAAAATGGAAGAAACGGACAAGGTCACTTACCTAATTATGTCATTACCAGAAATATACCAACCATTAATTACTGCAATGGAAACGTCAACAGAGATCCTAACAATGGAGTATGTAAAAAACAAATTGCTGGATGCAGAATTGAAATTGAAGAATAGAACCACAAAGCAAAGTACTTCATTTAGCTATCCAGCATTTCAAAATAAAGAATGTTTTAACTGTGGCAAAATGGGACATATTGCAAGAGAGTGTCGCAATACATCTCGAGGAGGAGATCGATATCAGACCAGGAGAGTTCAGCAAGGAGGACAACACAGAGGGGGACAATATGGCAGAGGACATTATAATTTTAGACAAAATGAAGGAGTATGGTATGGTGGACAGCATGGGCGAGGACAACACTACAGTGGAAGAGGACAAAATAATTATGCAAGCAGAGGTCGAAGACGAAGTGGTCAAGGACAAGGACACCAAGCAGCAGCAACAGCAGTGGAAGAGGAAAATGAAGACAGGTTTATGTTCTTGACAGGTATAGAAAACAATTGTAATTATGTAGATAGTAATTTAGTTGAGTGGGTGATAGATTCTGGTTGTACAGAACATCTAATACAAGAAAAATTTGTTAAACATATGACTAATATACATGAAATGGACAGAGAAATGAAAATATACTTAGCCAACGGGGAATATATAACGGCAAATAAAAAAGGCACTATTAATTTGAAATGTAATGGCAATGGGGTAACTATAGAAGCGGTGATAGTTGAAAATTTGAAATTTAATTTGCTATCTGTTAAGAAAATTATAGAAAATAATTGTAGTGTAAATTTCAGTGAAAATTATGTGGAAATCTTGAACAACAAAACACAAAAGAAACTATTAGGTAAAAGTATAGGTAAACTGTTTGTCTTAGAAATGAAAATATGCCTTTCATATAGTGATTCATGTTGCAGTGCAAGCAATTCAGAGTTATGGCACAGACGTCTAGGTCACCTGAACAACAACAGCTTAAAAATTATGAATTTACCAGTTACCAATGGAACATGTGGACCCTGCATGTTAGGCAAGTCGACCCGTTTACCATTTAACACCGTACAAAAGCCGAGGTCACAGAAGATCGGAGAACTTTTGCACACAGATGTGGCAGGTCCTATGTCAACACCTGGAATACACGGTGAGCTATACTACCAGTTAATAATAGATGATTTCTCACACTTTTGTGTGGTATATTTAATGAAACTGAAAAGTGAGGCTACCAACAATTTACTAGATTATATAAGACAGCTAGAAAACGAAAAGGAAACAAAGGTCAAGTATATAAGATGTGATAACGGTGGAGAATTTAAGAACAACAAAATAGAGAATTTCTGTCGTAATAGAGGCATCATAATACAATATACACAACCTTATTCACCACAATCTAATGGGATGGCCGAGAGGATGAATAGGACATTGTATAATAAAGCAAGAACACTAATGATAGAAACTAAACTGCCGAAACACCTATGGGGAGAGGCAGTGGCATCTGCATGCTATCAATTAAACAGATGTCCAACATCAGCATTAAATAATAGGATACCACAAGAAATAATGCGTGGCAAGCTAGATTTAACAAAACTAAGAACATTCGGAAGTAAAGCATGGTGTAGTATAATACCAAGAGGTAAAAAATTCGAACAAAGAGCGAACGAAACTCGTATGCTAGGATACTCAGCAGCAGGTTATAGACTTTGGGATCCAGACAATGATAAAATAATAATTTCAAGAGATGTAAGATTTGATGAAAATGACTATGTATATAAAGAGGAAAAGAACAGTAACCGAAACAGTACTTATCATTATTATGAAGAAGCAGAAGAAGGATTAGTAGAAGAAACTGATGTAAAGAAGAAAAGCTCAGAGGAATCAAAAGAAGGACAGAGAATTCAGAACAGAGAGAGAGAAAATAATTTGGATGAACAAATACAGCAGAGAATGGAAAATACAAGTAAGAACAATGAAAATGATGATATTGAAAGAGAAAGTGAATATATACAACCAAATATGACAAGAACTGGAAGGACAATAACTGCACCAAAGAGATTGGATGACTATGAGGTTTATACAGCATACTGTTTATACACAGGAGATCCACAAGATTACAATACTGCAATGACAAGAAAAGAAGAATGGGAAGAACCTATCAAGAAAGAAATAGAGTCACATGAAAAATTAGGCACATGGGAAATATCGAACCTACCAAAAGGTAAAAAAGCAATTGACACAAAATGGGTCTTTAAGACGAAACAAAATAATGTTAAAAAGGCAAGACTAGTCGCCAAAGGTTTCCAAGAAGATAACACATATAATTGTTATTCACCAGTAGCAAGATTGTCAACGGTAAGACTATTGTTAAGCCATGCAATTCAAGAAGACTTATCTATCAATCAACTGGACGTGCCTACAGCCTTTTTGAATGGGAACTTAGATGTTGAAGTTTATATTAAATGTCCACAAGGTGTACAAATACCTCAAGGGAAGGTACTACGATTAAAGAAAGCTTTATATGGTTTGCGAGAAGCACCAAAATGTTGGAATAAACGTTTTCATGAATTTATAACCAAACAAGGATACACGCAATCAAAATATGATTGTTGTTTATACAAAAAGGACAAGACATTTCTACTTCTTTTTGTGGATGATATTTTAACTATCGGTAAGGATGAAGAAATAATAGACCTTTTAAAGAAGGAATTTAATACCAACCATCTTGGAGAAATTAAAGAATACTTAGGAATGCAAATTACTAGAAAAAAGAATACAATTGAAATAAAACAAACAGAACTAATAAAGAAAATTTTAATTAAATTTAATATTCAAGACTGTAGACCTATAAATACACCGATGGAAGTAAACTTTAATGGACATTATAAAGAACAAGAAATAATAAATGTTCCATACAGAGAACTAATAGGATCATTGTTATACATATCCATAAACAGCCGTCCAGATATTACATTTTCGGTCACATTTCTGAGCAGATTTCTTGACAGACCCACTACTGAACTATGGAAAGCAAGTAAAAGGATATTGCGTTATCTTAAAACTACTATGAACAAAGGATTAATATACACAAAATCGGATGCAAAAAATATAACAGCCTACTCAGATGCTGATTGGGCAGGAGACAGGTCAGATATGAAAAGCACAAGCGGTTGTGCTGTTTTCTACCGTGGTAACTTGGTTTCTTGGTTCACCAAAAAGCAGACATCTGTTGCATTGTCTACTGCAGAGGCAGAGTTTGTTGCAGGTGCACTATCTGTAACAGAATTAATCTATATCAAGGGCATATCAAGCGAACTTAATTGTACTAACTTGGAGTTGCATCTACTGATTGACAATCAGAGTGCAATAAATATCATAAAAAACAATGAAAATAGCAAGCGCACTAAACATATAGACATAAAATACTATTACATTAAAGATGCTGTACAAACTCACCAGATAAAACTTTCTTATGTACCAACTAACCAAAACATAGCTGATGTGCTAACAAAATCATTATGTCAAAATAAACATGCATATTTTTGTAATAAATTAAATATTATGTAACTACTCTGAAAGAATACAGTGTTAAAGAAAGACTTTAGTGTAGTAATTTGTAACTGAAACTGACTGGGTACTTTATACATAAATACCTTAAAATTTGTTGTATACTATATAATAACTTTATTATATCCATAGACATGCTAAAGCTAAACTATGTAAATGATACTACTATACTGACTAAACTACTGCTATAAACCGAACCTTGTGTAAGACATTTTTTTTTAACTATAGTTCTAGGTATGATTTTGTAATTCAGTGTTGTAAAAGACTATAGATAGGGACTTTAGCAACATTTTATTTTTTGTCTTATCAAAAATTTCATGTTGAGGGGGAGAAATGCTCTCAAATTATTAATCTTAATATGATGTTGATTTAATTTTTTTTGTTAAAGGGGATAAATGCTAATTTTTTAAAAATATGTTAAGGGGAGATATTCTAAATATGTGTAAAGGGAAGATATTTTAAATATGTGTTAAGGGGAGATATTCTAAATATGTGTTAAGGGGAAGATGTAACTGTATTTTTTTTGTAGATTTGTCCAATTACAAGTAAATGTTAAAAACTAAATAAAAGTGTTTTAAGCCTTGTATTAATAATGAAAAACATTCACTTTGTAATTGAGGGGGAGTGTTAAATATTATGAACGCACCTAATTGTGGTTTTGTTTAGATACTGCTGAACGCACCCATAGTGTTCTGCCATCTTGGCTCTATGCTCTGTCTGTGAATACTGTGTTATAACAAGATGTAAGAATGTGAATTATAATAAATATATAAAGGAGTCTCAAGTGTTTGGAATAACAAGTCCTCCAGTTCTAATAACATAAAAGGTTCAACTCTTTGTTTTATGTATAGCGTCGAGTGGCAAAAGCGTGGTTTACCCCACGCGCACATTCTTCTGTGGCTGGAAGAAAAAATTCGTCCCGATGCTATAGACAGTGTCATAAGTGCAGAATTTCCGGACTATAATGCAGATCCGATTTTGCATGACATAGTAAAAACACATATGGTTCACGGGCCATGTGGCCTCTTAAACAGGGAATCACCGTGCATGAAAGATGGTCAATGCTCAAAAAAATACCCCAGAGCACTGAAAGAACTAACTATGGCTGGGGAAAATGGGTATCCGCAATACCGGCGAAGATCACCGTCACAAGGTGGTTTCACAGCTACTGTCAGATTCCGTGGACAAGAAATAATTCTAAATAATAGTTGGGTGGTACCGTATTCTCCAGTTTTGTCAAACGCTTTTCAAGCACACATTAATGTTGAAATTTGTAATAGCGTCGAATCTATAAAATATATATGTAAATATGTTAATAAAGGTAGTGATCAAGCCATGATAGCACTAAGAAATAACAACCAATTTGATGAAGTGACAAGGTATCAATCTGGCCGATACATAAGCTCTTCGGAGGCAGTTTGGCGCATTTTGAGTTTCCCTATTCATGAAAGGTATCCGCCAGTCATCCATCTTGACGTGCACCTGGAAGGCGGGCAGCGAGTTTACTTTCAGCCAGAAAATGTGGCAGAAAGAATGAACAACCCAAGACAAACCACCTTGCTCGCATTCTTTCGCCTTTGCGAAAGAGACAATTTCGCTAAGTCTCTGTTGTACAATGAAGTGCCACATTATTATACTTATAACAAGCAGCAAGGTGTTTTTAATCGCAGGAGACGTGGAACTGCTGTAGAAGGCGAGTCCGGCATTTTTAAAGAACACGTGATTGGAAGAGTATACACGGTGCACCCAAATAATGCAGAGTGTTATTATTTACGCCTTCTTCTTCACACAGTGCGAGGACCTACTTCTTTTGCTGAGCTCCGCAAAGTGGACGATATAGAATATCCCACATTTCAAGCTGCTTGCCGCGCACGGCATTTATTAGATGGCGATCAGCATTGGGATGATGCTTTAGCCGAAGCATGCGTCAGTGATAGTCCACATCGTTTGCGCCATTTATTTGCCATTTTGTTGACATTTTGTGGCCTATCGGACGCTGGGCAGTTGTGGCAAAAATATAAAGACGCGTTTGCCGAAGATTTTTTGAGACAGCAAAATATAAATAGTGAAACTTCTGACCAAGTACGTGAAAGCTGCCATAATAGGGCTTTGCTGGCTATACAAGATATAGTTACAAGTATAGGAGGGAACCCCCTCAGTCAATACGGCTTGCCGACACCGACAGTTGGTGGGGAACGAATTAATAGGGAGTATACATCTGAAATAAATTACAACCCCGAAGAGTTAGCAGAAATATTGCGAAATGGCTGTTCAAATTTGACGTCAGAACAACGTCAAATCTTTGATAGAGTATGCTGTAGTGTAGAACATTCATTAGGAGAAATGCTGTTTTTAGATGCACCTGGTGGAACAGGTAAAACTTTCCTCACTAAAGTTATCTTGGCTCAAATAAGGAGCCAAAACAAAATTGCCCTTGCCGTCGCTTCCTCAGGAATAGCTGCCACTTTATTACCAGGAGGAAAAACTGCACATACAACATTTAAAATACCAATCGACTTGGACCGCACAGAAAACCCTGTTTGCAACGTGTCTCGCAATAGTGATAAAGCAAGGGTTTTACGCGATTGCGCCCTTATCGTTTGGGACGAGTGTACGATGGCAAATCGTAAAGCTGTGGAAGCTGTAGATAGAACGTTGCGAGATATAAGACAAAATGACCGACCGATGGGAGGCTTAACGGTGCTATTCTGTGGAGACTTCAGGCAGACACTCCCTATAATACCCAGAGGAACGAGGGCCGATGAAATAGGTGCCTGTTTAAAGAGCTCTATTTTATGGCGTAGTGTCATATTAACTAATTTGAGCTTTAATATGCGAGCATATTTGGGAGGTGACGCAAACGCGCAGGTTTTCTCAAATTTACTACTTCAAATTGGTAACGGCACATACCCGACTCAAGAAGGAGGTAAAGTAACTTTAGTCGAAAGCCTGTGTTCTTCTGTTGCCTCACAGCAGGAACTCATTTCCTCTGTATACGGAGATCCATCAGAGATCTCGAACCATGACGCTGCTTGGCTATGCCAACGAGCTATTTTGGCACCTCGCAACGACCAAGCAGCAGCAATAAATTCTCAAATATTGGTACATGTTTCTGGAGAAAGTAGGGAATATTTATCTATTAACACGGTTTTAGAAGAAGGAGATGCCACCCACTATCCAGTAGAGTTTTTAGACTCTCTAAATACACCAGGTCTTCCAGCACACAAAATTTATTTAAAAGTCGGAGTACCAATCATTCTACTCAGAAATTTAAGCCCACCAAAACTATGCAATGGAACTCGGTTGAGAGTAACAAATCTCCAACGAAATGTCATCGAAGCCGAAATCTTAACAGGTTGCGGCTCCGGTGATGTTGTTTTCATTCCCAGGATACCCATTATCCCCAATAATTTTCCGTTTACTTTCAAACGTGTGCAATTTCCTGTAAGCCTCTGTTACGCTATGACTATTAATAAAGCCCAAGGCCAGACGTTATCCGTTGCGGGTGTAGACCTTACTTTTGATTGTTTTTCACACGGCCAACTCTATGTTTCTCTATCACGTGTTAGCAACCCAAACAACCTTTTTGTATATGCTCCGGGTAATTCCACCGCTAACATAGTATATAGAGAAGCATTAACGTAATCAACTATACCAAAGTCAGGACTCTTATCTAAATCATCAAAAAGGTGATATACTCTTATCTAAACGACGTTGTTTTGCTCTCGACAACCACGCGAACGAAGTCGCGGGCACAGCTAGTAATAAATAGAATTAAAAATTGACATGGAATTATTCCCTTAGGACTTAACCAGTGAGACCAATAGACCAAACTACAGTTTTTTGTTATATGTATATATAATATACACTATATTAGTTTATTATATAAGGTTAAAACACAGTGTATCTATCGGCTATTATTTGTAATAACCTGTAATAAGCAATTAAATATTTGACTTTGATTATTCTTATTGGAGGATTAAACATTTGTTTTATTTAATTTTTAAGGAACTCATGGTGCGTGTGCGTCCATGCCAAGGGCGAGGAGACCATGTATGTATTATCTATTTGTTTTGAAAAACTTAAATATGACTAAAACTTTAGAATCCATTGATACATAATTATGTTTTGTATTTCAAAATATCTAATAATCCAAATTAAATTATGTTTTCAGACAATCGGATGGCCCCTCCTCGGATGGACACAAGCAGATGACTGCAGAAGCCCTGCAGGGCCTTAACAGGATTCAGCAGAATGTTCTGAGGATGCAGCAGGATGCTTTTGGCCACTATATCGACTGATGATGTGGTTGATAGTGAAGCATGCTTGCCTAGAAGTAACCTATTCACTCTTGACTTAAAGACCCTTTGACTCTTTTTAAATCGGTGAAGTAGATTTTGAGTTCATCCATTTCAAACATTCAAATCTTTCCCCTATAATATAGGGGAAAGATTTGAATGTTTGAATATATAGGGCCACACTATAATAATATAGGGCCTATATTAATATAGTGTAGATTTGTGTAAAAATTATTGTATGCTCTGCCTGACCACAGCCATATGCTGAATTCTGTTAAGGCCCTGCAATGTCTCTCGAGGACTAACAAAATACTTGAATGTTTATCGCTAGTCCTCAACAGAGGCGCAGGGAGAGTAGAGACTTGGGCGCGATTTTTATGAAACTAAAACTGCTTTATTAGAGTTTTCAAAAATCAATATTCCTATTTAGGAATCGTTGATTTTGGACATATTTGACTTATTGGCTTTTAACATGTTTTGTATTTGATTATGAGAATTATACTTTACCATGTATGACAAGGGCGGATCCAGGTTTTTTTTCTGGGAGGGGCACAAAGGGCGGGCGGGCAAAAAAAAAACAACAATAAATGTTAGAAATAAACTTGAAGAATCTTCATTTTTATTTCTACAAGTTCAATGTATAGGAAGGTTTCTGAAGGTGTCAAAACAATAGACAAATTAAATGTTTAATAAAGACAGTTTTCTTTTATGTTTCCTGCTAAAGATGTCCAGCACTTCATTAACGTCAATTTTTGCAACGTCTTGATGGATATGCATTAAAGCCAATCCATTTAAAGGCTCTTCTGTCATCCTGTTGCGACTGACTTTAAGGGCAGGTAGTCTCACTTTTACATCTCTTTGATTCATTATTAAATAAACAAATAGTGGTAGTTTAAAAGCAAAAAAATATATATATATATACTTTTTATTTCTGAGATTCAAAACATGATATCGAAAACGTCGCTCGATAAAAAAAACTGAAAAGGACTTCTATAACGATGTTTTTTATAATTTTCTTATTTTTCTGGAAGATTATGAAAAAAGAGTTGTTAAAATATATGAAATAAAATAACAGAAAGAACATGAGTGCAACTCTTGTCTATTTCTGTCTGAAATAGCGAATTTTTACACGCTTTATATTAGCTTCACCTGTATGTATGTTTGTAACCGACTTCTTTTAGCGCGATTTTGACCCACTTTTCGGTTTTTTTCACGGTCCAGATTTCGTTCAAACTTTTTAGATTTATCGAGGACCGATGACAATGCACTAATTTGAAAAAAAAAAAATAAGTTGTTCAAAATTAGTTGCCGAAAAAACAGCTATTAATATATATCCTACTAGCAGTTCCCCGCGGCTTCGCTCCCGTGACCCGTTTTCGGGATTAAAAAATAGCCTATGTCACTCAGGAATAATGTAGCTTTCTAATGGTGAAAGAATTTTTGAAATCGGTCCCGTAGTTTCAAAGCCTATTCGGTACAAACAAACATACAAACAAAAAAATCTTTCCTCTTTATAATATTGGTATAGACTATAAGGAAGGTACTGCACAAGCGCCCCTGGTAGAATAAATGTACATAATATTTCTAGATATAGATATATATTTTTTTTATTTTTTTTTATCGTTAATAGGCTTGCGCTTGACCACTATCTCACCTGATGGTAAGCGATGATGTGGTCGACGGTGAAGCACGCTTGCCTAGAAAAAACCATGTTATTTTACATGGATATATAGATATACAGTCTTGTAGTTTTTGTTTTTTATTAATTATAACTAAGCGACACTGAATTTATTAGCCATTCGCATTCGGTGAAATTGTCGATTAGAATTAAAAAAAACCAAACTAAAAAGTAGAAAATAAATAATAGTTTAAAAAAACAAAAAAACACGCGTTTTATAGAAAACCGAACTAAAAAATCGAAAATAAATTTAAATTAAGAATAGTGTTAAAAATTTCAATAAATATAAATTAATAATATTTATATAATTCACACAGAATAAAAAAAAACAAAAAAAAAATAAAGCGTGGGGTGCTTTTTAAGATATTATTGAAATGATAATCACTCTACTCATATCTGTCAATTAAATATTTATAACTATTCTATATACGCACTTGCAAATTGAAAGATGATAATCAGCGTTTGCGCGAGCGGTACGGTCGAGGGAAAGCGCGGGTCGGGGCGGAGCGCCGATTGGCTAGCTGTTGTAGGTATTTAACGCGCCACTGTTACCGCGAAGCGAGCGGCGCGCTCGCGTGTGCGTTATACCGACAAAACTGTCACAGCAAAGGTGTGTAGAGAAGGCTTAATTAGCTATTGCTTTTAAAAGTTAATAAAAATGCCCCAAGTCGTATTTCATACAATTTTTGACTATCTAAATAATTATTTATGTTTTTGAAAACATAAACAGACGGACTAAATAGACACATTCATGCAAAAAAAAATTTCTACTGTTATTGAATCAAAATGACACCGATCGAAATTGCCAAACTTTTCGTCATGAGTGTCATTTTCATGGTTTTTGGGGTAGCATTTTACAAATATGAGGACAAAATGAAAATACAAGATGGAGCCGGCCGAAATTTTTGATACTTTCTTCATGGGTGTCATTTTCTTGTTTTTCAGGGTCGCTAAATGCGAATTTGTGGTCAAAATAAAATTCCAAGATGCCGCCTACCGAAAATTTTGAAACTTTCGTTATGGGTGTCATTTTCACAGTTTTCGGGGTGGGCAATTGTAAATATGTGGTCAAAATGAAAATACAAGATGTCGCTGACCGAAATTTTTGAAACTTTCGTCATGGGTGTCATTTTCATAGTTTTCAGGGTGGGTAATTGTGAATATGTGGTCAAAATGAAAATATAAGATAGCGCCGACCGAAATTTCTGAAAATTTAGTCATGGGTGTCATTTTCAGGGTTTTTGGGTCTCTAAAAGCGAATTTGTGGTCAAAATAAAATTCTAAGATGGCGCCTACTGAAATTTTTGAAACTTTCGTCATGGGTGTCATTTTCATAGTTTTCAGGGTGGGTAATTGTGAATATGTGGTCAAAATGAAAATATAAGATAGCGCCGACCGAAATTTCTGAAAATTTAGTCATGGGTGTCATTTTCAGGGTTTTTGGGTCTCTAAATGCGAATTTGTGGTCAAAATAAAATTCTAAGATGGCGCCTACTGACATTTTTGAAACTTTCGTCATGGGTGTCATTTTCATAGTTTTCAGGGTAGGTAATTCTGAATATGAGGTCAAAATGAAAATACAAGATGGCGCTAACCGAGATTTCTGAAAATTTCGTCATGGGTGTAATTTTAATGGTTTTTGGGGTTGCTAGATACGAATTTTGGGTCCAAATGTAATTCCATGATGTCGCCGACCGAGCTTTATGAAATTTTCGTCATGGATGTTTTTGTTCGGCGCCATTTTATGTTTTCATTTTGATCCCATATTTACAATTAGCCACCCAGAAAACCATGAAATCGACACCCATGACGCGAAAGTTTCAGAAATTTCGGTCGGCACTATCTTAGATTTTCATTTTGACCCCATATTAGCATTTAGTTACCCCAAAAACTCTGAAAATGACACCCATGACTAAAGTTTCAGAAATTTCGGTTGGTGCCATATTATATTTTCATTTTGACCACATATTCACAAATACCAACCTCGAAAACTATGAAAATGACACCCATGAAGTATCAAACATTTCGGCCGGCTCCATCTTGTATTGGATCTCGTGGGTAAATAATAACAACCGCACTGGTCGATCATCAAGGTTAAGCAACGCATGACGAGGTCGGTCCGTGCCTCGGAAAGCACAATAAGCCGTTGGTTCCGGCTGTCATTAGAAGATCTTTGACAGTCGTTACGGGTAGTCAGGAGCTTGTGATCTGACACCAGTTCTTGCCAAGGGGTATCGTGTTACCCAGTTTCTGCGTTGTGGAGGTCAGATAGGCAGTCGCTCCATGTAAAACACTGGTACTCAGCTGAATTCGGTAAGACTGGAAGCCGACCCAATATAGTTGGGAAAAGGCTAGGCAGATATATATATATACTAGCTGACTCGGCTAACTTTGTTTTGCCATAAAAACACCAAACATTCATCTACCCTACTGTACCCTACCCTACTATGTCCTTTTCCTGGTTCTAAGCTGCTTCCCCACCAATTTTCAGCCAAATAGATTCAGTCGTTCTTGAGTTATAAATAGTGTAACTAACACGACTTTCTTTTTTTATAAAAAATATTTTTTAAGATTTGTAAAAAGCTACCCCAAAAACCATGAAAATGACACTCATGACGAAAAGTTTGGCAATTTCGATCGGTGTCATTTTGATTCAATAACAGTAGAAATATTTTTTTTTGCATGAATGCGTCTATTTAGTCCTTCCGTTTATGTTTTCAAAAACATAAATAATTACATAGTCAAATAATTGAATAAAATACGACTTAGGGCCTTTTTATTAAATTATAGGTATACAGTATAAGTTATTATTTATTTACTACGCATTGTAACTCTCATATTTTATTACCCTTTAAAAGCAATAGAAAATGAGCCTTCACTACCTACCTTACCTTTGCTGTGACAGTTTTGTCGGCTTTACGCACACGCGAGCGCGCCGCTCGCTTCACGGTAACAGTGGCGCGTTAAATACCTAGAAAAGCTAGCCTTAATCGGCGCTCCGCCACGACCCACGCTTTCCCCCGACCGTACCGCTCCGCAAACTCGGATTATCATCTTTCATTTGCAAGTGCGTGAAAGGGATACAACGAACAAAATTCGCAATTCCAGCCTTAAATAGACAAGAGTTTCACTCATGTTCTTTCTGTTATTTTATTCATATATTTTAACAATTCTGATAATTGGATTTGCTTCTACGTATGTACTGTGATGGAATCTCCACAGTACACACAAATACCGTCTGGGGGAGGGACACGTGCCCAAGTGCCCCTCCTCTTAAATCGTGTGTGTTTCGACGGCGCGGCCACAGCGTTTTTTTTTTTTAAGAACTATGCCAAGATTATGTAAAAATTTGTAAAAGATGATTCCCAAAACCATAAATTTGTCAAAAAATGGTTAAAAGTTTTAAGGGTTTGAACGTGGCCGCGCCATTGAACGCGTCGAACCGCGCGGCCACGGAGATCTTTAAAACTAAGCGTTGCAGAGACCTGAAATTTAGGTACATAACAGAATGAATTTGAAAAAAAAAAAAAATATAGAAAAAAATCCTAGCTTTATATTTTAGGAGCTGTAACACTAAAGCTCCATGGCCGCGCCATTGAAACGGTGAAAAACACGTTATCGCCGATATCTAGCTGAAAAATAATCGCAGAGGTCTGAAGTTTTTTGTACTACATAGATTTGAATTTGTCAAAACATGTAAAAATATAGAAAAAAATCCTAGGTATATTTTTACATGTTTTGACAAATTCAAATCTAGGATTTATAAAAAACTTCAGACCTCTGCGATTATTTTTCAGCGAGATATCGGCGATAACGTGATTTCACCGTTTCAATGGCGCGGCCATGGAGTTTTAGTGTTACAGCTCCTAAAATATAAAGCTAGGATTTTTTTCTATATTTTTACAAATTCATTCTGTTATGTACCTAAATAGACCTTATATGTGATGTTCTTCAGAAAGGCCAAGTGCGCAGTACCCATAACCGGGGTGTGTGTATGACTAGATGTATGAATGTGTGTGAAGCAAAAGAAGTATGTAAGGATCGTAACAGGTGGCGTTCTGTAGTTTCTGCCTACCCCCATGGGAAAAAGGCGTGAGTTTATGAATGTACCTAAATTTCAGATCTCTGCAACGCTTAGTTTTAAAGATCTCCGTGGCCGCGCGGTTCGCCGCGTTTCAATGGCGCGGCCACGTTCAAACCCTTAAAACTTTTCAACCATAACTTTGACAAAGGTGAACGGCAGATTTCGTACCGCATACTTTTTTCGTTGTTCGGTTATAAAATTTATACCACTTATTAAGGCAACTAAGCCATTTATTTTTATGTAAGTTAACTATTTTTAGAACTTCGGATTAATAAATAATATCAGTAAAAAGATTTGAATAAATAAACGTAATCAAATCGTACATTAAACGCAGTAATGTTTTAGAAGTTGCCTTTTGTAAAATAACTCAAATATTAAAATGATAATTAATAGCAAAAAACAATTTAGAAAATTTACTTTACACATTATGTAACATTAACCTATAGGTAACATTGGTACACTAGTACATAACCTTAAAAAATAAAACTGGTTATAACTTATACGTCCCAAGTTCTAAAAATCTAAGAATTTAAAAAGGGATTATCTATCATATAAACTACCAATTAAAACAAAAAATATCCCAAAACACGAATTTTTATTAGCGGTTCGAAATGCCCATACAAGCCTGCCATTCGCCTTTATGGTTTTGGGAATCATCTTTTAATTTTAACATTATCTTGGCATAGTTTTTTTTAAAAAAAAACGCTATGGCCGCGCCGTCGAAACGCACACCTTAAATCCGCCCTTGATCTTCCTTCTTGACTTTTGTTAAATTAGCTACTAATAGGTGACATTGTTTTGTCTTTGATGGATAAATTATTTCATGTATGACATCTGACTATTTGAATAAATATTATATTTTCAGAATACATTGGTTTTTATTTGTTAATGGATAACTATTTATAAACTTCGGACCTTCCGTATTAATAGAATTTTGAATGTTCCGATAACCGTGTTTACCTGAAGAATAAATATCAGCAGTAGTTCAATGCAACAAACAGCTTTTGCGTTGAAAAAGTTATTTTCAATGCAAAAGCTGTGCTGTCAAATTCCCATTTTAATTCCTCGGATCTGACGATTGAAAAATCTGCCCTCAATCTATTGTCCTTTGTTATTTTCTATGTTGTCACTTATTTCTTAGGTTAATTATTTCCTATTTTAACCGACTTACCAAAAAAGGAGGAAGTTCATATTCGACTTTTTGTATGTTTTTTTTTATGTATGTTCACCGATATCTCTTTCAATTGTAGACCGATTTTGAAAATTCTTTTTTACCCGACTGCCGAAGGAGGGTAATGTGTTTATCAGTCTATGTATGTATGTTTGTTCCTATGTGGCGTTCCAGAGACCAAACGCGTTGGCAGATTTTGATGGTTCACACGTCAATCGATGCGTCTTAACCCTGCGAGTGTCATAGGCAACATTAAAATTGGATAATAGAAAAATGGCGGATTTTGGGTGCCATATTGTGGTGGCCCAAATTATTTTTTTCTTCCAAACCCATCGTGTGGGGTATCAAAATAAAGGGTTTTAAGAGGTGATTTCAAAAATATATAACACTTATATGTTTCAATGTATGTAATTCGAAAAAAACTAACTAAAAAGTTATAAATAAAAAAACTTAATTCAAAAAATCAAAAAACAAACAAAAGCGAACTAAAAAGTCGTAAACAAGAAAAAAATCATGCTGTGCAGGCGACGGATACACCCAGATTTTGGTCAGCCAGCCCGCGAATATGTATCCTCCATAATTGTAGACCGATTTTGAAAATTCTATTTTTGTTTGAAAGAGTATATTCCAAAATTAGTCCCATTCTTATTTGGTGAAGATCTGATGAAGAACTTCGGAGATATACAACAGAACTCATCAATAAATAACGACAAATCTCTCGGGATTGCTGCAATAGCATGTTTGTTCATTGTTTATACCATTTCATAACATAAAATCACGCCAGTACGCTCTAAAGGGGTACGCAGATGTGTACAGTTCACCTTGGTGCACTTTCATTTCGCCGGTTATGTTCAGTTTCATGATATTCGGGTAATCTATTCTAGCATCATAGGTACCTTACGTAACTACTTGCCTATTAGAGAGGTACAACTAAAAAGTGAAAAATAAAAAAAACTTTTTTTATAAAAAAATACTACCGACTTAAAAGTGAAAAAACTCTAAAGTGAAAAATAACTTTATTTTTGGAAGTCAAAATAATTGGTACCCACCAAAGACACCGACTTCCAAAAATAAAGTTATTTCTCACTTTGTAGTTTTGTTATTTGGAAGTCGGTAGATTTTTTTTGTAAAAAAGTTTTTTGGAATTTTTGATGTGTCGTTAGTGACCTATAAGCTAGCTAGCTAAGTGTATGTATAAAATGGGTAGGAACAGAAAATAATACAACAAAAAATAGTGATAATGTATTTATTTACAACTGATTAAAATCAAGAATATGAAAAATTGTTGTAGTTATAGTAATTGTTTAGTTTAGTTGATATGCACACGTTTCCACATCTCCTGTGAGATAGTGTACTTGGCTTTTTTTTAACAAGGTTTCCCCGGTAAGCCCATTCCGTAATCTATTTAACTGTGATCCTGTTTACTTAAAAAATATTGCAAGTATCAAATTACATGCTCCTTTTGCTTAATTTACGTTCATACATCCAGTCATACACGCACGCCAGTCATGAGTACACAAATCTGCCTAGTAAATACCTATTATTAGTCTCCTTACATTCAATCCTCTTACCAGCATGGGTGTTCACCATCTAAGCATGTTCTTCAATGTCTCTCACTATATCTTCTTTAAACCACAACATGCCCTACTACATCATTCCTCGTCTATCATTAAAACACGCATTTCCTCAGCATTTATTCTACTTTCATGTCTTTTTTGGTGGGCAAGCAGGAAAATTTGTAAATACCTATGCAGTCTTGCACAACTAACTTTCACTTCCATACATAAGTAAAGGCACCAGCACACTATTGTGAAAAGATTGTTGAAGAACCTTTTTGTACATGGACTGGCTGGTCACAATCGCTGTAATTGGAGAATAATGTATTACCCTATGAGCTAGTAAACATCGCCAGCGACTCAAACTCCAATGCAGCGCTCGACCACATTGCGAGTGTCAACATGGATTTTTGAAGATCTTAAGATCTTTACGCGTATCCGGAGTCTCCTGCAAAAATAAGTCAGTATAGGCAATCTTGTTTAATTACCTACAACAAAAATATACTATATTTTTCAATAAATAATTTTGGTTACCTATTAGCCAGCATACTTCGTCTTCATCATGTAAGTTCTGCATGAAATTTTGGACAGGATACTGTTTCCAAATATGGGAGTCACCCCAGAATGACGCATCATTATATTGAATGTGTAGTTCGGCATCACAAATCTAAAAGTTAAACAAACAATTAAATCTCATCAAATATCCTGCCATATATACTATACAAATAGTACCTATGTATGTTCTAGTAGTGCGGGTATTTTTTTAATTAATATACATACTTATAACACTGGTTAAACTTTTAATAATCAAGTCTCTGTTCATGTTCAAATTATCAGAAGGATATAATTAATTACAAAAACTTAGTCACAACTTAATTACAACAAAAAATTAGTAAAAGAAAGAAATATACCTACTTACAATGAATACATTAAAACTGATAAAGCTTTCTGTACTGTTAAATAGCTGTAACTGATAAATATTCGTAATGTTATGTGTTACACCAATGTCAACCCCATTTCATGTCCAGGCTATCACTTTCCATCCCAGGTTGCCTGGAAGAGATCGCGGTCAGCGATAAGGCCGCCCGTTGTATGTATTTTAGTTTTAAGTTTCCTTTTCTGTGTTTAAACTTGGTGTACCTACAATAAAGCATATATAAATAAATAAATAAATAAAGCTTTCTGTTGAAATAAGCTTCCTCATTTTCATGAGGTCGGATTACAGCAATATGGGTTCCATCAATGCAACCCAACACACCGGGCAATTGAAACATATCCATAAATCTGAAATCAAATAATTAGGATTAGGTATTATGTATTTATTTAATACATAATAAAATCAAACACTATAAGTAAATTTGCATTACATAAATGCTGATTCTCATCATTTTTGTGTAAAACAATGGTAAATAATAGTCATAGATGTTTATGACTTTATATTAATACTAGTTGTTCCCAGCGGCTTCGCTCCTGTGGGCCACCCACAAGACCCGTTTTTCGAGATTAAAAAATTGCCTATATCACTCAGAAATAATGTAGCTTTCTATTGGTGAAAGAATTTTTTAAATCGGTCCTGTAGCTTTCTATTGGTGCAAGAATTTTTTAAATCGGTCCAGTAGCTTCCGAGCCTATTTGGTACAAACAAACAGAAAATCTTTTCTCTTTTTAATATTGGTATAGATATATAGGTATTCCACTTGTTTTCATTGTTATTTCATTTCATACTCACTTCCTTTTTACAGAACCCTTCTCTTCCTGTGTCATAGAAAAACTAATATATTTTCGAAGAATCTCAATGCTGTTGAGAGCCTCAGTAACCTAAAACAAAAAGAACATTATGTCAGAAACTTAGGGTTTAAATACAAAAGAATTTAAGTAGCATTTACCTCGCACAGACAATCATGTACGGTTGTTTGTGATAGCCCCAGATGGTCATATACACCAATAGTTTTTAGATAAGCATAAAAGCAGCTGCTGCTAAAACCTGCACAAACATATTATTTCTTTAAGCAATTATTTATGGACCATTTTCCACATGCACCAATATTGTGCTTGGTTTTTTTATAAGTAACTGGGTTTTACTGGCCATTGAGTTTCTGCCCCACATACATTACCTAGGTTTTGAAATACTAGCTTCAACTTTGTGACTAATTGACTGGCAGGTTGATAATGCAAAAACGGTTTATTAGAAATAAATAATTTAACTTTGCCAGCCTATGTCTAACACACTTTGTAAAGATTAAACTTAACAATATGTACTTAGAGGTTTAAAAGTTACCTTAAGCTGAGGGCGAACTGCAGAAGAAAGAAGAGAGTTAGAAGTGGAAACACTTCCTCATAAAGCTTCAAGAATTGAAGTTTGGTGATCCTAAAGTTAGCCACGAAGTTATTGTGGTGTGGCAAATCGAGAGGGTTGCTGGCACTACTCAAAAGACTACGGTTTACTTTATTTTAAGCATTGCTTTGAGGAGCTCCTCTTCTCCGAGATGCACCAAATAACCTCGTGACATTGTGAATGCTGAAAAAACAATAAAATCTAATTAGAAGATAACTAAAAGTGAGGTTAACTTCACGCTACTTACTTGGAGCTCTCGAGTATTTCGGCGGTATGTAAAATTGATAATCCATTCCATTGATAATCATTTGGATGGACCGATCCCTCAAAACCAATCGCACAGAACACTAGGCAGACCGAAGGAAGTAAGAGCGTAGCCCGTCGGGGCCACTTTTACAAATTTACACACGGATTAATTGCACGCTAAATCACTTTCACAATCAATCAAGATGTTGACTTACACTTTTACGTGTTAATTTAGAAACGAATACGAGTAAATCATAAAAATAAGTGCAACGACAAATCCTAGGCGCCAAAAATTATTGGACACATTGATCAATGTGTGTGTGCATCAATGACAGCGACGAAACAAGATAACGCTTGTCAATTAAATGACATTTGCATTATACAATTAGAATTGAGTGAAGTTTTCTCTCGATTCTGCCGCTTTCATTCAACTAACCAATCAATTCTACGTCAAAATCAATTTTGGGAAAGAAGCAACTTGCTTCGTTTTCAGAGTGTATATGTGTGTGTTTTTGGGAAGGTTCCGGATTGTTTCCTTTGCCGAATTCAGTTACACAATTAGGCCGCAGTTATCCTATTTAATTAGGTACCTCCTTATCACAATCACGTTATTAATGTAGAAAGAAATAAATTTTATTGCCGGAGTTACGTTATTTTTAATTACGGTACATATTTTAAGGCTTGCATATTCATTTACTATCACGTTTTTTTGAGTATTTTAAGCCATAATATTGATGTTTTCTACGTCAGTCTCTCAATCAGTACAAAAAAACTAGGTATAATGGACTAATATATTGGCTTGCATTTGTTATACCTTCGTTCGAAGCCATAATCAATGATGTAAGGAGACTTATTTTAGTACCTAGCACTGCGTAGAAAATCATAAATAAAAACAACTTTCACAATAACATTATTTTTCATCAAACACTCATCCTGTATAAACCAACGTGTGATCATGTTAAGGATTTGGCGATTACTTAATTTTTTATCACTTTTTAAATCACGTTCAACGTGAAAAGAAAGGCTATTAATGGATAATTAAATAAATAAGTACAAAGTTTGAATTACACTTGAGGGTATATAAAGTTGAAGAATGTATTTGTCCTACAACAGTCCTCAACACTCTAGTTGTGTTAAAAGGTCTCAAAATGGGTGTTGTTTTAAGAGCCGTTTGTTTTACAATAATTTCAAGTGTGGCTCTATTGCCTACACTGGAAGCCAGACAAGATGTTAGGAAGGGAGTAAGTAAAACAATTTCTAAGTTTTCGCTTGCAGTTTGTACAACAAGGTCAACTTAACTGTGCACCTCGCTAGAATGCGGCACCGCTCCCGCCAACCCGCGCGGCGCTCCGCGTTCGCCCCGTGCGCCAATAGCGAGAGTCCAACGTCAGAGTGACGTCACAGCGCCAGGTGCACAGTTAATCTGACCGTATATTTTCGCCTTTCTATGATTTTTCTGTCTACTATAAAAACTACAATATTTAAACCTATGTACAACATGTAACAAAATAATCTCAAAACCCCAAAAAGAGGTGATTACACTCGTCATAACGAACAGCTTCTACCACGAGACCAACACGGAAATCGCGGCAAATAATCTAACTGCCCACTGCATAACTCGATAAAAATGTACTGAACAACCACGTACGTACCAAGTCATTACATTGGAAACTCAAATTACTTTAACTGTTGCAGTGTTTCGACGTCGAAGGAGTTCTTGTTCCAGTATTCACTCCGATGAACGACGATGGTGACATCGACCTGGATGTCATTCCGCAGTACGCACAATTCTTAAAGGACAAAGGAGTCGATGGTGTTATAGGTGCGTAGCCCTTTGAAAATGCTTCTTTTTGGAAAGGAGTTGTTACACCTGCTTACCGTAATGTGCAGCTTGGGTAGGTCCCCAAGAAGGTTCACCCTGTCAAGCACAGAATATTCGCTGTGGCAATGTTTCGAAGAGGCCTATCCACTGCCCAGCGGTGGACATCTTTCGGATAAGTGTAGATAAATCATGGTTTGCGTCTCCGTCCTCACCGTACGAAAATCTTAGTTCGATTTGATTAGCATTTCGAACCTATGATCAATCAGGGCCTTCCATCTGAGCCGATTATTAATTCATTTATTTAATACTTTACGCGCGCAAACGTAAATATTGATTCTTTTTTCAGTGGCGGACTACATTGGAGAGGGACTAACCTTGAATGTGTCTGATAACAAGAAGCTGCTTGATGCCTGGATGGACGCCGCGCCACCTCTAAACCTGCTCGTTGTCTCGAGTGTCGGCGGCGCGGTCTTCTCTGATACGATAGAAATGGTACAACCAATCAAACTGCCTAGTATTTGCCCAATTATGTTGGGGTCGGCTTCCAGTCTAACTGGATTAAGCTGAATAACACTATTATACTCGGAGAGACTGCCTATCTGACCTCCACAACCCAGTAACTGGGCTGACTACCCGTAACGACTGTCAAAGATCTTAAAATGACAGCCGGGACCAAAGGCTTACCGTGCTTTTCGACGAAGGAAACTCGCTATGTAAAGATGGTCACCCATCCACGGAAAGACCTCGGCAATCGTTGCTTAACCTGGAATATCGGCCCGTGCGGCTGTTATTTACCCACGAGTTTGATTCATACCTATCTACTATTCATAAGTGGCTATCAAGTAGCCATTAGAAGCTGCTTGAAATAAGATCACCTTTTCATACATATCTAAAATCCTGCTAATCATTTATCGTTGCCATGGCATCATGGCATCCACTGGATGTGGTTAACGCAGTTTTCTGATAATATGAAAATATAAGATGGGCCTATTGTCCCTAAGTCCCAAATATAGTGTCAGTCACGACAGGGCTCAAAAATAAACGGGCAGTAAATTTTACCATACAGGATAAACAAATATAATACCTTAAGTACTCGTATTTTATTACGTTATACAGGCGAGGTATTCAGAAGAAGTTGGTGTGGATGCCATCTTCGCTTTTCCCGAGGTGTTCTACAGGCCAGAGAATGCTGAAGAAGTGGTCTACAATTTGGAGCTTATCGCCGAGGCCGCACCCAACACAGGCCTGGTGTATGAAGACGACCCCAAGTACTCCCTCGTTGATGGTAATGTATCTTCTGGATCACTAAATAGAATAACATAGTCAAAAAATTCATAACTCACTTCTACCACTGACTAAGTCAATACTCCCCTATTTTGAGGATAAAACGGGAGAGATTGGAATTCTCACTAACACCATCCTAGAGGTCACCATCAGCACATGAAAGGAAACACCGTGGCTTCTTGGAACATCACCTCAGTACACCTCTTCGAAAAGCCTATAAGAGCACAATCCTGGGGAGTCTGTAAACGATCTTCCTTGAGTCTCTCTATAATCAGCAGCACGTGACCACTGTGCCATCGACCACCGCATTTCCCGAGGTCATTCTGTGGTCGCAGGCGCTCGGTGTCCATTCACTGAACGCCTCTCTGAACCCCAAAATCCCGGCTCCTTCTCTACTCTTATTTTAACTCCATATTCTTAAATTAATGCTGGAACAGATACTAAGCTGGAAAATACAAATGAATCCCAACCTGTTTCAATCACTCAGACATCAGAAACAGTATGTAAGTAGGATGGCTTCGGGAATTCTAGGCGATAGCCTTTGCGGTGAAAACAAATCAGATGGCCATGGCGGTTGCCCCTGACCTCCTTATAACATTTACTTTATATTTTTGCAGTGGACATTGTGGAGGTGTTCGAACTGGCCAAAGAAAGGATCAGCACTTTCAGAGGAATAAAGTCAAGTGTGTTCAAAAACTTGCTGAAACTCAGAACCTTAATAACGAGCGAAGAGAAGCTCTACGGTGACAACTATGTAAGCTTTTACTTTAACTCCATAACAGGGCAATGGTCTCTTTTCAAGTGAAGCAGGAAGAAAAAAATATTGAAATCAAGTGAATGACTAACGGGTGGGAACCGCCGAAAGCATTCGACTGAGCCGAAGGCGAGTGTGTTGTGTCCATCGGCGATATTCATTTTATAGCGTTTGTTCGTTCTTTCACTTGGTTATACCTAATGAATCGCCATTAATGAGTTAAGGCTATCGAGTAGAAGATTTCTAGCTTTGCTAAAACTTCAGGATATCTGTACTTAAACAACAAAGCATTACTAGGCTATATGTTACTTTCCTTAATTTTGACCAGAAGGTCTACGAGTCTAAAACTTAATACAGGTACGCCTAGACATCTATAGGAGCATCGAGTTTTCTTTTGTCTCCACTTATGCGTTCACTTAATATTTCAGTTCTACCTGGAATCAGAAGTCACCATAGGAATCAAAAGCTTTGTAATGCCGGAGCTCAACTTCTTTCCGAAACTGATCATTGATACTATAAAGAACGGACAGAAAGGAAGCCTGATTCGAAGCAAAAACGAATACCAAAGATTGGTCACTCTGATCAACACCATTACTGAAAAGGGTAAGAAAACAAAGATTACTCTTCAAATCATATGATTTTATCTCACTAGGTTGACCGATTACCAGGCTGTGAATCCACTGGATGTGAGACGCACAAGAGCGTTCGATGTGGTGACACTTGTGGCTGGTTTTTGTTCAGCAGTGGACATCTTTCGGCTGAAATGATGATGATAAATGATTTATTTGCATAATTGAGGTTTAAGCGGGTCTTAGAGTTTAAATCTAGACTAAGGGTGAAGGTCTAACGGAGTTCCCACCACCAATTTGTTACTGTCTGTTTGTTACGGTCTGGAGGTTATGAGCGACGGAGTAATAACAGACACATGAGACATTTCAGCTGTCGTTGTGTCCATGGTTTTACTTATGTCCAAAGGTAGCGATGGACCACCTCGAGGCCTAAGACAAGCGACATTATTTTAGTTTTTATTTAGTCGATATTCTAAAGCTTGCTGTGGCCTCCTATAATTGAGGAAGTGCATTGGTCATTACTTCATATTGATAATTCATTGTATTTTTTGTGTACACCTTTCGCTGGAGGTTATGAATAAATAAAAATATATGGGCTTGAAAGCTTTACCGTTGATTGAAAAGCCTTGTGTGTAAAGGTTCAGGCGGGTTGCTTGCCACCCAGTATCATGATGTCTAGTGATATCACTAGATCTAGTGATACCAAGCAGTATGCCGCAGCCACCTTATGAATATCCATAAGGTGGCTGCGGCATACTGCTTGGTGAAGAAAGGAAGGGCAGGCTTATGTCCAACAGTGGACTGTGAAAAGCTGAACTGATTGACGATTTCGAAGCGTAACTTTAATCTCAAACAAAAAAAGAGGTAATAGGTATTAGGTAGGCTATTTGCTGAATGTTTTTTATACACAGGGACAAAGCCACAGGAAAATGCTAGTATTGATTTTTATTCATCTTTCAGGTAACAGGATTGCAGCATATAAGGCAGCCATGCCGATCTTGACCGGGGTCTATTTGGGTGAGCCAAGGGCACCTATATATCCGCTCAGTAAAGACCAGAAGCTAGATCTTCAATCCAGACTCCGAGATGAAGACGTAAAGATTGTTGAATCTTATTACATTGATTAAAATAAACACCATAGGGGTTCCTTTCTTACCATTTTCTTACAGATCCCTAAATTATCGCTTCATTAAGGTGTTAGTTTTATTTATGTAAGAATATGTATTTCTTGTTGTTTTGAAATATTTGAATTCTTTTGTTATGGCATCACAATAAAAAAAAATAACGACGTATTATGCAATATTTTTTATGTGTAATGAAGGTATTATATTATTATTTATATGATTTTCGAAAATAAACTCTGATTGGCTAACATAATACACACTTTTATTTGTCATTTTAATTTTAAGTCTGACCTTGCTTAGTTACAATCATGGTACAATAATATACTCCGTATACTTCACCTGGTATTCTCTTCCCAGGATGGCCTAAGACTACGTCACGATAAGTGTTACCATTGATTGTCCTTTTCAGTAAATTTAGGCCCTCCGGAGCAACTGGACAGATTCGCAACTGGACAGATTCTCAGCTGGGCAGTTTCTCAACTGGACAGATTATCAACTGGACAGAACGTGTACAATCCATGACAAAATTAAAATAGATGACTAGGAAATATAGACATTATGAAAAAGTGGTCCAGATAGGAAAGTGGACGATTTGCTCCGAGAGCAAGGGCTGACTCTTTTCAAAGCGACAAGATTGAAGATATTGAAATACCTGAATGTCTAGTAAAAGACTTCTTCATTAAAGATGATGGTCGTGCAGATAAAATAATTGTGTTTGGCAGTCAAGCAGCAAGAGATTTAATAAAAATAACAGACATATGTTATGGGGATGGTACCTACATTCAAAATTGCACCGAAACCGTTTTACCAGCTTTTCTCGCTTCATGTTGACATAACCAAGTGTACCGATTATGTTAACTTTGTACCAGTACTGTTTATTCTTTTACCAAATAAGTCACAGGAAACGTATACACAAATGTTTAGAAAAAAAAAATATCATAAACCTCAATATCATTTTTGAAGACCTATCCATAGATACCCCACACTTATGGGTTTGATGAAAAAAAAAAATTAAGTACAAATGAAGTTTTTATTTAATATTATATTAATAAGTTACCAAAAAAATCTCAATACAATAGATTGTAAGACAGGTCTTCTTCTATTTTCGTGTCTTTGTGTTATATAGATTTTCCTTGAGTAAACACTTTTTTATATTTAATACCTATGATTCATTGTGTCACTTATTTTTTTCTCGACTATACTCTGTCCAGTTGATAATCTGTCCAGTTGCGAAACTGTCCAGCTGAGAATCTGTCCAGTTGCGAATCTGTCCAGTTGCTCCGGAGGGAATTTAGGTACGTTCTCATGTAGTTAATGAAAATAAAATAAATTACTAACTAGCTTAACTATTTAGTAACTCATGTAAATTCATTTATTTAGTGTTAAGTTAATTTATATTCTGAATTATTAGTTCATAATTGCTTTGTTAAGTTAAAATCTATTTTTCTCGGGTAATTCAATCACACACAGTGGCAACACATCGAATTGACAAGTGTCATAGGAGTTTTTGGCGGGCTTTTTCCGAGTGTAGTTCAGCGACTGTTAATATTATTTCCAAATTGATTCCTAGTGGATATTGTGATATAAAATTGGTGTAATTTTGTGTCTCAGCTGTCTACGCACCTGGACAATATGTGAAATCATTAAAATATTGTAGTATTAACTACCTCCGCAAAGCTTACTGGGAAGGCTGACTCAATATAATTTGCTGCCAAATAATCCAAAAAAACATTAGAATCTGTTACATCCGCACTCAATGCATAATAAAGATTGTTAAAACCCATTTATGTATCCGACTGAAATACTTGTATCTATGATCATGAATAAAATAATTAAAAAAAAAACATGTGTCATAATGACAACTCGCCATTTCATCGCTATTGTCGTGTCGCTCACACCTATAGCGTTGTTTCGCTCGATGAGCAAAATACTGTGGCTCCCAAACATTTGTGGTGAACCCGTGAACTATGAAAGGTAAACAAGAAAAAAATAAAATTGTTCCGTACTAAACTGTAAAAACAGAAGTATAAAAGACGATGTAGTAAGGATTTTTTTCTTTGCGACGAGACGCTATCGTATTCGTGGCTTCAATATTGTAACTAACTTCAACTAAAAGAACTGGTATGTGCCTTTCTACATAATTATTATTTCATGTATCTACGCGTTGTGAATGCCATAATTTAAGGCATAGTTGAGTCAATACGGCTGTACGCCTGAACTTAACCTTTTTTTTTTTTTTTTTTTTTTTTTCGGGGTGGAAAATCCTCTTTGGATGTCCTCCGCCCTGGGGAGGGCGGAGGGGTCTGTCAGATTCTTACTGACTAAAAACCACCCCGGTGTTCCGCCTCACACCTAAACCGGGGATCACGGGAACAACGATACTTCCGCAACCCCCGGCTAGTGCCGGCCCGCCTCTGCGGGCCACGACCTCGAGTTGGGGGGGAGTGAGGTGTTGGACTCCCCCCGCGACGTCTAAGAGGGGCGCGCGTGGAACACTACGCGCCACCACCTTGGGCCCTGATATGTGGGGGGCGACGGACGTCCCCGAGTCCGTCGCCCCTGGACCCATTTAGGGGGGCTGGAAGAGGGCGTTGTCTGCCCTCCGCCGACGCCCGGCGCGTCTGCTGCGGATCGGGTTAGCGGATGAGATCTCCCTCTCCCTTTCCGCAGCCTCCTTCTGCGAGACGACTGTTTCGCAGAAGGATACCACCGCGTCCCAGGACTCCGCGCTGCCGACCATAGACTCGACTACAGCCGGCAGCGACAGGTCACTGCCTACTTCAGAGATGAGGGCACGGCGTGGCTCCTCCCAAGCGGCACACTCTGCCAGCGTATGCCGCGCCGTGTCCTCCCGGCAGTCGACGCAGTGGTGACACCGGGCGTCCGGCTCCCTGTTTATGCGACACAGGTACTTCCCGAAGCAACCATGCCCCGAGAGCACCTGCGTCACCCGAAACGACAGGGAGCCGTGCCTCCTCCCGAGCCAGCGCTCGAGCACTGGCCGGACCGCCTCGATGGTAATGAGGCCGGCGGTAGGGCGTGAAAGCCTGTCCCGCCATTCCGCCACCAGGACCTCACGAAGCTGAGACTGACGCAACTCCATGTGTCGCTGCATCAGCCTTTCGCCCCGCACCCGCGCTTCCTCGCGCCACCGATACAGTGACGCGAGTACCTTAGCCTCCAGGTCCCAGGGCGGGGATCCGGCCAGTGCACAAGCCGCCTCGTAGGAGATCGTGCGATACCCCCTGATGACTCTGACGGCCATCGCTCTCTGCGGCTTTCGCAGAACAGCGATGCTGCCGGCCGTCAGGTCAGCCGCCCAGATCGGGGCCCCGTACAGGGCCATCGATCGCACGATCCCCACGTAGAGCCGCCTACAGGCAGCGCTCGGGCCCCCCAGATTGGGAAGCAGCGTTGACAGCGCCCCAGCCGCGCCCAACAACTTGGGCGCCAACCGCCGGAAGTGCGGCCCGAAATCCCACCGGCTGTCGAGCACCAATCCCAGATACTTCATGGTTGACTCGACAGCGATTCGAGCCCCCCCGACGACAATGTGGGCATCGGGTGGTGGCGCCCGTCGGGGGCCATGAAAGACCATGGCCTCCGATTTGTTGAGGGCCACCTCCAGGCCAAGGCGCCGTATGCGGCTCACCACCTGTGAGACCGCAGCCGTCGCCAGCAACGCTGCCTCCCTGTACGAACTCCCCCGGGCGGTGACCAGCGTATCGTCCGCGTAACACGTCAAGTCTACGCCCGGTTGGAGTTCGCCCCTCAGCACCCAATCGTACCCGATGTTCCACAGGGGCGGGCCCAAGACCGAGCCCTGCGGAACACCGCACGACATGCGGTGCTGGTTTTCGATGCCATCACGTCCCACGTAGGTGACACACCTCTCCGCCAAATAAGCCCCGATGATGCGGCGGAGGTAGGGAGGCACTCGATGATACCGCAGTGCCTCCCGAACACAACTCCAGGGCAGGGTGTTGAAGGCGTTGGAAATGTCCAAGGACACCGCCAGCATCACCCCACCCCGGGACACCGCTTCCTCCGCCAGGACTCTCACCTGCGATATCGCGTGGATGGTAGAGCGCCCATGCCGAAAGCCGAACTGGCTTTCGTCCAGGTCCGGCCCCTCTCTGTACAAGTGGCTGACGAGGCGAGCAGCGATAATCCGCTCGAACAGCTTACCCACCTCGTCTAGCAGCACTATGGGCCGGTACGCGGACGGCGAGTCCGCAGGGCGCCCCGCCTTCCTGAGCAGGACCAGACGACCAGATTTCCACAAAGTGGGAAACTGGCCCCGCTCAAGGCACGCTGTGAAGAGTCCTCTCAGCCAGGGCTCTAGCTCCTTCAGAGCGAGGGCTAACACGTGACCGTGGATCCCGTCGGGCCCCGGAGCCACATTCTTGGCCCGGAGTCGAATCACGGCCGCCCCCATCTCTGCCTGTGTCACCTCTGGGACGCTGATGGCGTCGTCCTCTGTAGACTCTGCGGCCGTGGGCAAAGCCATCAGTGGCGGGATGTGCTCCGATCTCTCCGGGAAGAGGGCTGCGACCACCTCCACCAGCAGCTCGGGTTGGAGACTCTCCGTAAGCGGAGGCGCGGCGGCTCGAAGTTTCCCTCGAACCGCTCGATAAGGGCGCCCCCAAGGATCCCGGTCTAGAGTCTCCAACATCTCCTCCCTGGCTCGCTTCTTCGCCTCGCCGATGGCCAGCCGCAGAGTCTCCGTCGCCGCGCGGTACACCTCATACCGCGCGGTTTCTTCGTCAGCGACCCGCAGACGTATCCTCCGGTATCGGGTGTACTGGCGTCTGGCCGCTACGCACGCGACACGCAATTGTGCGATCTCGGCGGACCACCAGTACACCTGGCGCCTCGCTGATTGTGCGTGGACCCGGGGCATGGACGCGTCGCTGATTTGCGTCATCGCCCCGCGGAACCACAGCGCCTCCTGTTCGACGTCGACGGGTCCGGTCGTTGCCGACTCCCGGATCCAGGCCTGAACAATGGTGGCCTCCTCGAGAAGTTCCCTGTCGATGAGCTTGCGCGCCCAGCGCGGACCGCCCGTTCGCGGGGCCGGTAAACCGCGGACGCCTGCGGTCTGGGTGGAGACGTCGAAATGGATGTATCGGTGATCCGATAACGTCTCCACCTCCACGGCGACATGCCAGTCACGGACACGGCTCGCGACAGCAGGGCTAGCGAACGAGACGTCCACTACTGACCCGCCCCGCTGTCGCACGCACGTGTAAACCGAGCCCCGGTTTAAGATGACCAGGCCGGTGGTTACAGCCCACTCCTCCAGCACCTCACCCCTAGCATCTGTTACCGGAGATCCCCACGCCGAAGACTTGGCGTTGAGATCCCCTAGCAACAGCACAGGGCGAGGGTGGAGTCGGCCTACGACGGCGCCCAAATCGACAAGGAAACTCTCGAAGTCGGCGAGACTCTTGTTGGGTGAAAAATACGCCCCAACTATGCCAACACCGTCCGCGAGGGCGGCCACCCAGCCACGACCTCGGGACGACGCCTGAACTTAACCTAACTTAATTAGTTTTTGTTTTTTTTGGTTTAGGTTGCGGTGTCGCTTGGCAACAGGTGACATTGCATCTGAGGTGAGCCGCGATGTCATATGGAGCGTCCCATACGATGTCGTGACTGAGGGTTGGAGACCGCGGCGGGAGTGGAGTGCCGGTGCGGCGCTCTCCCTACCTTCCGCGGCCTGGACGGGGTCGCCAGCATCTGATTGCGGACTCGGTGGGGCCGCAGGGGAGAGCCCTATCCCCTGCGGCTGAAAAGTGGTAGGTAACGAGGCCACTGATCTGTCCCATCACAGGGGGACCAAGAGTGCCATACATGGGATCGTCTGGCGTCCATGTGTTGGTTTGATCCTTGGGGTGGTCACGGCGTGCAATATGTTCTGGTGCGCCGGTTATGGGAGGTACACCCCAAAGGAGAGTCCGGTGACGGACAGACACGCCGGGTTCGTGGTGATTGCTAACGCGTCCCCGCCATAAGCGGCACAGGAGAACACTGTGGATTTTAGTGGGTTGGAGTCCCACGTAACTGCGCTATCTCCCCGTGGTAGCATAGCATGCATGAGCATTTCCCCAGGCTGAACCAAATAAAATTAGTAGCGGTCCCTATGATTGTTTTTTTTGTGTCGAGGGGAAAACTGATTAACCCTTGCAAAGAATTGATCAGGGTTGCTAATATAATGGAGAAAGAATTTAATCAATACCACGGTCAAACATTTTTCACAAATTTGACTCGGATTGTTCATGATGCCACAAAGGACTTGGATCCTCAAAATCATTATGAGGTAGTACTATGTTTAGTTCAAACGAGAACCTATCTACGAGCCATCAACACCTGCCTGCCCTTGCCCCATTTCGGGAACACCCAAATACTCCGAAATATTTTATTCCGAATAACGATGTTCCGATTTTCAAAATTGCATAATACCTAAGAATTATAATGTCTATTATTAAAAATCACGAAATTAATTTTACCGAAAGTCGTAAATGCGATTTGTTGGTTTTCCGATTTTCATACGTTCGAAGAATCGATTCGATTCGAATAAACTAAAAGTCAACATGTTGTGCTTCAAAATTGAGTGACCGAAACAAATCGCTGCAAAACCGACGTCACGCAGTCTTGTCTGCCCTAGCCTAGAGTGTAATTTAAGCCCGCGTAGGTGCGGAGGGGGCGGCCCGCGAGCTGAGGAGCAGGTGGTTTGAAGGCCCGCCGCCACGGCTGATTCTGGCCGGCGAGGCCGGCCACCAAGCCGAACCTGCTGTGGTGAGCGTTAAAACCATCTGCGACGATAAGCTCGCGTGGGGCCGCCCAAACCCCGCAGCGCCGGAGCCGTGGCAGAAACAATGCTTGCTGCATGTTGCATGCCTGCTTTCTTGCTGCTTGCCTGCTTGAATGCTGCATGCCTGCTTGCAGGCTGCATACCTGCTTGCATGTTGCATGCGTGAATTCTTGATGTTTCGAATTATCATTAAGTCTGACTTTTTGTTATTCGATCTTTTGAAACTCGGTATTTTGAGAATAGTAATTATAAACGTTAGGAATATTGAAATTTAGAAATTATAAAAATAGGACCTTTTATGCCGCTGAAAATCCATATACATTTTTGGAATAAATAAATGTGTACAGAATTAATTAAGTAAAACAAATATTTATTACTAACATTTTATTCATAATTCACAATAATTTGTTACAAAATATTTGTATTTTATCACTTAAAACTATAATTTTGAAGTAGGTTGTTGTATGTTCACACTTGAATTTGGCTCATGAAAAAAAAATCTTGCGCGCCATTTCCCGTAATTTTCATATTTTGTTTTTATCGTATTTGTCGCTGTGTGGTAAATTATTTTAGTCATGTTAAGTTTTCGTGCAGAAGATGAACAATGCATAGAGTTAACCCCGCCAGAAATACTAAATGAATCACAAAATGCAAGCGATAGCTTAATCCCCGCAAAATCTAGAAAAAAGTGCTTAGCTGCCTATGATAGTTTCCTACAATGGAAGAACAAGAATAATAGGCAATCGTTTTCTGAAAATGTGTTTTTGGCGTATTTCGTTTGAGTCGAATCGTGGTGTGTGTTGTTTAAGTTATGTTTGTGACATTATATATTAAACAAGGAGAAGCTAGAAGCTAAAACGGTTTTCCTGGGGATCACGCTAGACTCAAGGTTGCAATGGGGTCCTCATTTAATATCACTTGTAGGGCGGCCGAACTTAATGCCGTTAGAAAAAATCGTCAATTTACTGTTGCAGATACCGCGGGCCTGGTCTATTTTAGTTACTTTTATAGTATAATGTCTTACGGCATATTACTATGGGAAAGGGCTGCTGACATTCAGTCAATTTTTATTCTTCAAAAAGTAAAATTTCAAAATTTAAAAAAAATCCCGACACATTTATCTTGCGAAAACATCCCCATTCAAACAGTAAAACGCCCATAACTTTTGAACGGCTGAACCGATTTTATTCAAACATAGCTAAGAACACACGGTTAGGCAAACGGTTGGCGCAGTGGTTGAGCGATTGACTGCTGCGCTGCGTGTCGCGGGTTCGATTCCCGCACGGAACAAATATTTGTATGATAGTTGTTTCGGCTCTGGGTGTTGTGTATGTGAGTTTATATGTTTGTAAACGCACCCACGATACAGGAAGAAATTCCTAGTGTGGGGCAACGTTTTTTTTAAAAAAAAAAAAATCACTTTCGCCAAATTCAACTTTCAAACAAAAAAAACTAAATCAAAATCGGTTCATCCGTTTAGGCGCTATGATGCCACAGACAGGCACACAGATACACAGCAACACACGTGAAACTTATAACACCCCTCTTTTTCCGGCGGGGGTTAAAAACGAGCCATCAAAGCGATATACGATCTAAATAAGGAAACTGTGAAAACTGATTAACCCTTGCAAAGAATTGATCAGGGTTGCTAATATAATGGAGAAAGAATTTAATCAATACCACGGTCAAACATTTTTCACAAATTTGACTCGGATTGTTCATGATGCCACAAAGGACTTGGATCCTCAAAATCATTATGAGGTAGTACTATGTTTAGTTCAAACGAGAACCTATCTACGAGCCATCAACACCTGCCTGCCCTTGCCCCATTTCGGGAACACCCAAATACTCCGAAATATTTTATTCCGAATAACGATGTTCCGATTTTCAAAATTGCATAATACCTAAGAATTATAATGTCTATTATTAAAAATCACGAAATTAATTTTACCGAAAGTCGTAAATGCGATTTGTTGGTTTTCCGATTTTCATACGTTCGAAGAATCGATTCGATTCGAATAAACTAAAAGTCAACATGTTGTGCTTCAAAATTGAGTGACCGAAACAAATCGCTGCAAAACCGACGTCACGCAGTCTTGTCTGCCCTAGCCTAGAGTGTAATTTAAGCCCGCGTAGGTGCGGAGGGGGCGGCCCGCGAGCTGAGGAGCAGGTGGTTTGAAGGCCCGCCGCCACGGCTGATTCTGGCCGGCGAGGCCGGCCACCAAGCCGAACCTGCTGTGGTGAGCGTTAAAACCATCTGCGACGATAAGCTCGCGTGGGGCCGCCCAAACCCCGCAGCGCCGGAGCCGTGGCAGAAACAATGCTTGCTGCATGTTGCATGCCTGCTTTCTTGCTGCTTGCCTGCTTGAATGCTGCATGCCTGCTTGCAGGCTGCATACCTGCTTGCATGTTGCATGCGTGAATTCTTGATGTTTCGAATTATCATTAAGTCTGACTTTTTGTTATTCGATCTTTTGAAACTCGGTATTTTGAGAATAGTAATTATAAACGTTAGGAATATTGAAATATAGAAATTACCTTTTATTTAGACTCCTATTTTTTTTAGTTACAGGTAATTAAGTCGGATTTGTTATATTCGGAATTATGAAAATTGGTATTTAGAAATTCGTATTTGTGACTGACGGAATAAAGTTTTTCGTATTTATGTAGTGTACCCCCCATGTCACTTGGAGTTGGCGCAACACGTTTTCTTCTTCTATACCGTCCTGTCCTCCGTCACGCCATCACTGACTCCCTTTTCTTTCAAATCACTCACACAGTCCATCCATCTTTTCTTTGGCCGTCTATCTACGTTTATATATTCATAACTCTTTAAGTAACATGCGTTTCATCCCTCCTCATCACATGACCACACCAGGACCAACGGTTTCCTTTCAACTTTTCTGTCACTGGCGCCACTTTCAAACTTCCTCTAATATACTCATTTCTAACTTTATCCACTCTCGTCACTTCGCACATCCATCTCAACATTCTCATCTCATCCTATCTAAGCGTGAGGAAACCATAATATGCAATCAATTATAAAAAAAGCAAAGTAAAATGTACAAAAAGTATTAAATATGTCGATTTATTAAAAAGGATAAAAATTGAGTCCTATTGTATTATTTTTATCTTTTTCTCCACTAAAACAGTTGAGAACCGCAGCGCAATTGATGACGTAGTCTGAGGCCAATCACGGGACTCAGCTGTTACGGGAAGAGAATACCATCTATTATTATTTTTACATTTTTTCAATACACTTGCTCGTAAAGTGAGCCTTATTGCATCGCTTTTAGGGCCATAAACCAAGCTATAACACACACGTGCGTAATACCATTACACACTAGTGCGTAATAGAATAATCCCTAAGAAGCTAAATTAGTACCTTTCTGCCAGTTACATGCGAGTAAACAGCATTTTTAATTTAACCGGGTAATACAGTTTTTTTTTAGTAAAAACAAAGAGGTTTTATGCCGCTGAAAATCCATATACATTTTTGGAATAAATAAATGTGTACATAATTAATTAAGTAAAACAAATATTTATTATGTTAACATTTTATTTATAATTCACAATAATTTGTTACAAAATATTTGCATTTTATCACTTAAAACTATAATTTTGAAGTAGGTTGTATGTATGTATGTTGTATGTTCACACACCTTGAATTTGTCTCATGAAAAAAAAATCTTGCGCGCCATTTCCCATAATTTTCATATTTTGTTTTTATCGTATATGTCGCTTTGTGGTAAATTATTTTAGTCATGTTAAGTTTTCGTGCAGAAGATGAACAATGCATAGAGTTAACCCCGCCAGAAATAATAAATGAATCACAAAATGCAAGCGATAGCTTAATCCCCGCAAAATCTAGAAAAAAGTGCTTAGCTGCCTATGATAGTTTCCTACAACGGAAGAATAATAGGCAATCATTTTCTGAAAATGTGTTTTTGGCGTATTTCGTTTGAGTCGAATCGTGGTGTGTGTTGTTTAAGTTATAATTGTGACATTATATTAAACAAGGGGCAGCTAAGTTCGTCGATAAAACGGTTTTCCTGGGGATCACGCTAGACTCAAGATTACAATGGGGTCCTCATTTAATATCACTTGTAGGGCGGCCGAACTTAATGCCGTTAGAAAAAATCGTCAATTTACTGTTGCAGATACCGCGGGCCTGGTCTATTTTAGTTACTTTCATAGTATAATGTCTTACGGCATATTACTATGGGAAAGGGCTGCTGTCATTCAGTCAATTTTTATTCTTCAACAAGTAAAATTTCAAAATTAAAAAAACTCCCGACACATTTATCTTGCGAAAACATCCCCATTCAAACAGTAAAACGCCCATAACTTTTGAACGGCTGAACCGATTTTATTCAAACATAGCTAAGAACACTTTCGCCAAATTCAACTTTCAAACAAAAAAAACTTAATCAAAATCGGTTCATCCGTTTAGGCGCTATGATGCCACAGACAGGCACACAGATACACAGATACGCAGCAACACACGTGAAACTTATAACACCCCTCTTTTTCCGGCGGGGGTTAAAAACGAGCCATCAAAGCGATATACGATCTTCGCCGGCGCGATTCTTTAAGGAAACTGTTTAAGGACATTAACATCATGACGGTACCTTGTCAATATATTTACGACAAGCTGTGCTTGCGACTTCGCGCCCGTTAACTGCCTATCCTACCCTACTTACCTACCTACCTGTACCTACCCTACTTAGCTACCTTATTTACCTTTCTACCTGCCTAGATCGAGCTTTCGCTGCATAGAATACTATTTAGTCTAGCGAGAAGAATATCGACTTAATCCAAAAAAAAAGTAAGGACAGATTTGCTGCGCGTCAACTAGTAGCATTCCAGAACACCACACCAAAACGAAAAAATAGTTTTTTTCCAAAGTACACCACAAAATACAAAAAAAAATACGTACTAGTAGTGTTTTTTTTAGTTTTTATTTTCTTTTAAGTATTACTTAAAAGGCTAGTTGAACGGGTACGGGAGCACATGCTCCCCCAGAAGGTATTTTTGTGTACTGTGGAGATTCCATCACAGTACATACTTAGAAGCAAAACAAATTGTTTTTAAAATATACTAATAAAATAACAGAAAGAACATGAGTGAAACTCTTTTCTATTTCTGGCTGGAATTGCGTGTCCAGTGATGCTAGCACTGCCGAGTGATCTTTTTCCACCTTACGCCGATTCAAGTCATATTTTCGCAACAGGATGACAGAAGAGCGTTTATAATCCATCGGTCAGTTCTATAACTGACTTTGGCAACTTGTTATAAAAGCGTATATACATTGATTGGCTTAAATGCATATCCATCAAGACGTTGCGGCAAAAATGGACGCTAATGAAGTAATGGTCATCTTTAGCAGGAAACATAAAAGAAAACTGTCTTTATTAACCCCCGCCGGAAAAAGAGGGGTGTTATAAGTTTCACGTGTGTTGCTGTGTATCTGTGTATCTGTGTGCCGTTTTAATGTTTGAATCGGGGTGTTTTCGCAAGATAAATGTGTCGGGGGATTTCTAAATTTTGAAATTTTACTTGTTAAACATTTCATTTGTCTATTGTTTTAACATTTTCATGAACCTTCCTATACATACTTGAACTTCTATCATATCTTTTATTTCTAACAGATATTGTTGATATTTTGCCCATCCGCCCCTTGTGCCCCACCCAGAAAAAAATCCTGGGTCCGCCCTTGGTTACCCGAATATCATGAAAATTGAACATACCCGGTGAAATACCTCTGCAGCAGAAGGACAGATAAGCAAAATCCCAGATTAGCAGAAGGACAGATTCGCATAAAGGCAGATAATGTACTGTCACCGTCAAAAGAGTTACAAATCATAGTAACCGTATTATCAATTTGTGACCTGTTTGCTTTATATATATCTAAAGGTACGGAGTACTGCTTTCACCTCTGGGACGGATCTGCCAAATACCAACTTAATCGGCAACAATGCGCTGATAGACTCAAAGCTCCAGAGCCTTGAACACCGAGTCACCGACGACGAGTTGCCAGCCTGTCGGTTTTCTATCGGTTGAGTGTGCGATGGAACTGCTCAATTTGATTCTGCCTAGCCCTTTCCATCATCAGACAACAAGACGTACGGTAATGCACCATCGGTACATGGTGGATATCCCACCCATACGCATAAAGCGTTTTGAAAATATTTTCATTGTGCGTACAGCTAAGGAGTGGAATTCCCTGCCGGCGCGGCGTCTTTGTTTCCTGATAGCTAAAACTAACCTAACCTATTCATTCTTCAAATAAAGAGTGAATAGGTTACTTCTAGGCAAGCGTGCTTCACCTTCAACCACAGCATCACTTAACATCAGACGAGATAGTGGTCATTTGGTCAAACGTGAGTTAAAAAAAAAAATACTACTTTCAAATAAAATTTTACCAATTGTAACTATTCAATTTTATTTTTGTTTTCTGTGGGTCTGTACTTCTGCCTTTATGTAAATCTGTCCTTCTGCTTATCTGGGATTTTGCTATTCGGGGATTTTGCATAGCTGTCCTTCTGCTACAGAGGGGTTGAAATGAGGGTGTTTCAAGTTAAACTGTACACATCTACGTACCCCTTTAGAGCGTACTGGCGTGATGTTATGTTATGAAATGGTAATAGTATGGAATGGTCGGGTAAAATAAAAAAAAATCCGACGAATTGAGAACCTCCTCCTTTTTTGAAATCGGTTAATAAAAAGGTGTCTTAAGGTAGCCAATCAGAATTTATTTTAGAAAATCATTAAATATAATCCTTCATTAAAAATGTTGCATAATATTAATTTCTTACTGTAATTCCTTAACAAAAATTATCCAATGCTTCAAAACGTCAAGAAATACATAAACCCAAAACCTTAGAGAATGTTGATTGCTTTAGGTTCCCGTACCAAAATGATAAAAAAGGAACCACCAGGTATGGAGTTACGATGAGTCTCGATCAACGTAATCAGATTTAACAATATTTACGTGTTCTTCTCTGAGTCTAGATTCAAGATCTTGCATTTCGTCTTCACTGAGTGGACTTATGGGTTCCCTTGGTCCACCCACATCAATACCGGTTATGTACAACATGGCTGCTTTATAGGCTGCAATCCTTTTACCTGTAAGACGAAAAAAAAAACAAAACTAGTGTTTGCTCGCGGCTTCCCCTCCGGCAAAGGGTTTTAAAACCATTAATCGACCAATCACATAGACGGCAATCCACACCGCGTCTTTCATCTCGCATGCGATTGGTCGATTGATGGATTCAAAACTATTTGCCTTGCTGAATTCACTTAAGCAATTAGGCTGCGGGCCTATCCCACCTTAGGCAGGGTCTTACCAGCGATAACGCTTGATAATCTTACTTTCTTTTAATTTTTAACTTAAGCTAGCGCTGATATAATGTCACTTGTTCAATGTAGCGGATTAAACGGGCCAGAGGGTAAGCGGTCCATCGCCACCACAGGACATAATGTAATATCAGGGGCAGCACAAGTGCGTTACTATCTTGAAGGCAAAGCAGTAATTTCTCATATGCCCGTTTCTACTCCGGTTCCCATACTATACAGAAACGTTACCTAAGGGCAGTAGGTAACAATTTGGCGGTAGAACTCTTTCAGACCACACCCTTAGCACAGAAATAATATCGTTCATCATCATCATCATTTCAGCCGAAAGACGTCCACTGCTGAAGATAGGCCTCATGATGTGGCAACACTTGAAGTCCACATCGAACGGTCTTGATCGTCTTACATACAGCGGGTTCCCGTAGCCTGATCATCGGCCGACCTAGTGAGATAAAATCATTTGAAGAGTAATCGTTTTCTTTCTCACCCTTTTCAGTGATGGTATTGATCAGAGTGACCAATCTTTGGTATTCGATTTTGCTTCGAATCAGGTTTCCTCTCCGGCCGTTGTTTATAGTATTAATGATCAGGTTCGATAAGAAGTTGAGCTCCGGCAATACAAAGCTTTTGATACCTATGGTGACTTCAGATTCCAGGTAGAACTGAAATAATAAGTGCACACATAAGTGGAGACAAAGGAAAACTCGATGCTCCTATAAATATCTAGGCAGGTGATATATAAATTAGCTTTAGATACGTAAATCTTCTGAACAAAATTGAGGAAAGTAATATATAGTAGTAGGTACTTATAGTTTCTATAGTAGCCTAGTAATGCTTTGTTGCTTAAGTACAGATATCCTGAGGGTTTAGTAAAGCTAGAAATCTTAACTCACTAATGGCGATTTACTACTAGTTACAACCAAGGGAACGAACGAACGAACGCTAATAAATGGATATCGCGCTCGCCTTCGGCACGGTCGAAAGCAATCCAGGTTTCGGCGGTTCCCATCCATTAGTCATTCACTTGATTTCAATATTTTTATCCTCCTTCTTCATTTGAAAAGAGATCATTGCCCTGTTATGGAGTTAGGGTAAAAGCTTACAAAGTTGTCGCCGTAGAGCTTCTGTTCTCCCGTTATTAAGGTTCTGAGTTTCAGCAAGTTTTTGAACACACTTGACTTTATTCCTCTGAAGGTGCTAATCCTTTCTTTTGCCAGTTCGAACACCTCCACAATGTCCACTGCAAAGACATAAAGTAGATGTTATAAAGAGGTCAGGGGCAACCGCCATGGCCATGTGATTTTTTACACCGCAAAGGCTTTCGCCTAGAATTCCCGAAGTCATCCTACGAATTACCTACCTCCTGTTTCTGATGTCTGAGTGATTGAAGCAGGTTGGGATTCATTTGTTTGCTCCGGACTTAGTATCTGGTCCAGTATTAATTTAAGAATATGGAGTGTGGACACCGAGCTCCTGCGACCACAGAATGACCTCGGGAAATGCGGTGGTCGATGGGACAGTGGTCACGTGCTGCTGATCATAGAGAGACTCAAGGAAGATCGTTTACAGACTCCTCAGGACTGTGCTCTTATAGGCTTTTCGAAGAGGGGTTCTGAGGTGATGTTCCAAGAAGCCACGGTGCCTCCTTTCATGTGCTGATGGTGACCTCTAGGATGGTGTAAGTGAGAATTACAAACTCTCCCGTTTTATACTCAAATATAGGGGAGTATTGTCTCGGTCAGTGGTAGAAGTGAGTTATGAATATCTAGACTAAATAGCACTATGTTATTCTATTTAGTGACCCAGAAGATACATTACCATCAACGAGGGAGTACTTGGGGTCGTCTTCATACACCAGGCCTGTGTTGGGTGCGGCTTCGGCGATAAGCTCCAAGTTGTAGACCACTTCTTCGGGATTCTTTGGCCTGTAGAACACCTCGGGAAAAGCGAAGATGGCATCCACACCAACTTCTTCCGAATACCTCGCCTGTATAACGTGATAAATTACGAGTACTTAATGTATTATATTCGTTTAAGCTGTGTGGTAAAAATATTCGCCCGTTTATTTTTGAGCCCTGACGTGACTGATATTTGGAACTTTTACTGTAGAGATGGAAAGTGAAATAATTAGCCTAATATGTTCCCATGTATTATGTTCAAATATGATGCAGGGACAATAGGCCTCTTTTTTCGCATCATCAGAATCCTGCTTTAACCACATCCAGCGGATTGCCATGGCAACGATAAATCAGTAACAGGATTTCAGATGTTTATGTAAAAGTGATCTTATTCCAAGCAGATTGTAATAGCTACTTGAAATATTAACAGCCGCACGGGCCGATATTCCAGGTTTAGCAACGCTTGCCGAGGTCAGTCCGTGGATGGGTGACCATCTATACACAGCGAGTTTTCTTCGTGCCTCGGATAGCACGGTAAGCCGTTGGTCCCGGCTGTCATTTGAAGATCTTTGTCAGTCGTTGCGGGTAGTCAGAAGGCCAAGGGGGGCCAAAGGGTATCGTGTTACCCAGTTACTGGACGTCAGATAGGACAATCGCTCTATGTAAAATACTGGTACTCAGCTTAATCCGGTTAGACTAGAAGCCGACCCCAACATAACTAATTGGGCAAAGGTTTGGCAGATTGATTGATTATACCAATTCTATCGTATCAGAGAAGACCGCGCCGCCGACACTCGAGACAACGAGCAGGTTTAGAGGTGGCGCGGCGTCCATCCAGGCATCAAGCAGCTTCTTGTTATCAGACACATTCAAGGTTAGTCCCTCTCCGATGTAGTCCGCCACTGAAAAAAATAATCAATAGTTATAATACTCACAACGCATCTTTGTGTCTCTGGGCTCTGTCAACTATTGTGCACGAAACAGATTAACTGCATAGAGTAAGCGAGATAGGATGATGCGACAAACGTATGCGAGTGAAAGAGACAGTTGCAATGCTGATTTCACTTTCAATATTGACACAAAAATAGTATATATATACTGCGCAGCCTCTTGCAGCCAATTCAGAGACACAAAGATCCGTTGTGAGTATTATACGTCCGCGTGCATAAAGTATTAATAATCGGCTCGGATGGCAGGCCCTGATTGATCGTAGGTTCGAAATACTAATCAAAGGGTGAACCTCTTAGGAACCTACCCAAGCTGCAAATTACAGTAAGCAGGTGTAACAACTCCTTTCCAAAAAGAAGCAAAAATAAGCATTCTTAAAGGGCTACGCACCTATAATACCGTTGACTCCTTTGTCCTTTAAGAATTGTGCGTACTGCGGAATGACATTCAGGTCGATGTCACCGTCGTCGTTCATCGGAGTGAATACTGGAACAAGAACTCCTTCGACGTCGAAACACTGGAAAAATTAGAATAATTTAAGTCTCCAATGTATTAGACTTGGTACGTACGTGGTTGTTCAGTACATTTTTATTGAGTTATGCGGTGGGCAGTTGTTTTTTTTCGCGATTTCCGTGTTGGTCCTGTGGTAGAAGCTATTCGCTATGAAGAGTGCAGTCACCTCTTTTTGAGTTTTGAGATTATTTTGTTATACGTTGTACATAGGTTTAAATATTGCAGTTTATATAGTAGACAGAAAAATCATAGAAAGACGAAAATATATGGTCAACTTAAGTGTGCACCTGGCGCTGTGACGTCACTCTGACGTTAGACTCTCGCTATTGGCGCACGAGGCGAACGCGGGGCGCCGCGCGGGTTGGCGGGAGTGACGCCGTATTCCAACGAGGTGCACAGTTAAGTTGACCTTGTTGTACAATCTGCAAGCGAAAACTTAGAAATTACTTTACTTACTCCCTTTCTAACATCTTGTCTGGCTTCCAGTGTAGGCAATAGAGCCACACTTGAAACTATTATAAAACAAACGGTTCCTAAATCAAAACCCATTTTGAGACCTTTTAACACAACTAGAGTGTTTAGGACTGATGTAGGACAAATTCATTCTTCAACTTTATATACCCTCAAGTGTAATTAAAACTACACATACTTATTCATTTATTTATTAAATTATCAATTTATAGCCTTTCTTTTCACGTTCAACGTGATTTAAAATGTTATAAATATTTATGTAATTGCCAAATGTATGATTACAGGTTGGTTTGTACAGGATGATTTCTGTTTCATAAAAAAATATGTAGTAGTTTTTATTCATGCTTTTCTAAGTATTCTAAGTACTTAAATAAGTCTACTGACATCATTGATGTATTAAAAAGAGGTAGATACGGGACTGGCCACAGCGCTTGGTCCTACTAACCTAAGTTATTGCCCGTAGTGGGCACTCAGTCGCGCACGGCACATCACACATGGTTAATCACACAGCTCAATAATTTCAGTGTTTTTTATGTTTTTTATATTTTTATACGCGTATTGATACGCATCAAAATGACTTCTTGTGTATATCAGGAATAAAAATAAGTCACACGGGATCACTTACCACTCGTAAGTCCAGTCAAAAATTTTAATTTGTTGAAAATTACAATAATATTTGATATTTGCTTCGCCATATTTGTGAGAGCGACATAGATATTACAAACATGCATGAGAGACACGATACGCACATATTGCAATGTCATTTCATTTATAATAGTAAACATTCGGCCAACATTCGGCGGCTGACGCGATTTCGCTCGCACTACAGCGGCGTCTCCTATCTCTGTCATTGTCTATCGGTAACTGTAGGTTTGGGACTTGTGATGACACTGAACACAGATGTGTGAGTTTCGGTGCATGTAGTCGTGCGCCGAGCCCAGGTTTTCTGATAGCGATGTTAGCGCGTAACGTATCTTCCTCTTTTTAGTACATCAATGACTGACATCATTGTTTTTGGCTTCGAACGAAGGTTTCATACCTTCGTTCGTCCCATAGCCACACTTGTAACGACAAATGCGAGGCAATAGATTAGTCCCATTATACCTAGTTATTTGTACTGATTGAGAGACTGACGTAGAATACATCAATATCACTTCTTTAAATACTCAAAAAATATAGTAAATGAATATCTAAGGAAAAAAATACGTACCATAGTTTAAAATAACGTAACTCCGGCAATAAATTTTCTTTCTTTCTACATGAAGAACGTGATTGTGATAAGGAAGTCTAATTAAACAGGGTTACTGGTCTGTCACGATTCTGTTAAGGGCTGTTAAATAAGTAATAGGTAGATATTTATCACAGTAATATTCTATCGTAAATTCAAATCAATGCCTTCATAAAAGTGTATTTTGTAACTTTTGATAAAAATCAATCTACCTAGCGGTTCCTCAACCATGTTGGAGTGGGCTCCAGTCTAACCTCAATACGAGTATTTTTCATGGAGCGACCGCCTGCCTGACAACCCAGTAACTGGGTAACACGACCCTTTTGTAAAATTTTCAAGCTTCTGACTACGGGTGTAACAACTGTTAAAGATCTAAGAATAACAGCGGAGATCACTGGCATAACGTGTTTTTTGAGACACAGCGGAGTCTCTGTATGAATGTGATGTGTGGTATTGTTTTTTTATTTTTTATTATCGATAGGCTCGCGTTTGACGACTACCTCGCCTGATGGTAAGCGATGATGTGGCCTACGGTCAAGCACGCTTACCAAGAAGAAACCTAATCACTCTTGAATTAAAGACCCCAAGGTTGTAGCTATCAGGGAACAAATAATCCGGAAGGGAATTCCACTCCTTAGCTGTGCGCACCATGAAAGTATTAGCAAAACGCTTTGTGCGTATGGGTGGGATGTCCACCATGTACCGATGGCTCATGGCCGTACGTCTTGTAGTCCGATGATGAAAATGTGCGACGGAACTGCACAATTTGATTCCGCCTGACCCGGAATCAAATTGTGCAGTTCCGTCGCACACTCCCCGAAATGTAACCGATACAAAACCGACATGCTGGCAACTCGGCAAAACTACTACTACTGTGAAATGTTGTATGTGTGTGATGGCTTGGGTCAGGGTTGTCGATGACCCCCCCGGTGGGTTCCCGCATTGTCGAGGCGGGGGGGCTCAGTAGCCGTGGCTTGGACAACCACGGTGAAGCCAAGAGGAACCCGAGGAGGGGCCGCTCGTCAGGGCTTTTGCCGATAAGCCGACGACGTAGCGGCCAACATGTAGGTTGCGGTGTTGCCTAGGCGACATCGCAACTGAGGCGGGCCGCGATGTGGTATGGAAGGCATCGCGGCTGAGGGTCGGAGGCCGCGGCGGGAGAGGAGTGCCGGTATTACGGTGCGCCGCTCGCCCTACCCTCCGCGGCCTGCACGGGGTCGCCACCGTCTGATGGCGGACGCGTTGGGGCCGCAGGGGAGGAGGAGTGTCGGTATAGCGCTGGCCGCTCTCCCTATCCCCTGCGGCCGAAAAGTGGTAGGTGACGGGGCCACTGTCCTGACCCGTCACAGGGGGACCAAGGGTGCCATACACGGGGTTGTCTGGTACCCATGTGCTGGTTTGGTCCCCGAGGTGGTCGGCGTACTGTGTGTTCTGGTTCCGGGTTCGCGGATGTATGCTAACGCGTTCCCGTGTTCCCGCCATAAGCCGCACAGGAGGACACCGTGGAGTTTTGGTGGGTTAGAGTCCCACATAACTGCGCTATCTCCCCGTGGTAGCGCAGTATGCATGAGCATTTCTCCACGCAAAAAAAAAAAAAAAAAAGGATTGTCGATGAGAAATGGAGACAGTTCGTGTCTTGAAAGTATAATAAAATTTTTGATTATTACAAAGTAGATCCCGACAATGCGTGTTTTCGAGAGGTTTTGTATGTTGAAGAAATGATGGAAGACAAAAAGGGAACTCGGCAAGCGTTGATCCTCGAAGATCGACCCGTGTGGCTGCAGTTACAACGTCCAGCACAACCTACGTCACTGCGTAGGTAGTGCAACGCCACTGCGTAGGTAGTGCTACGCCACTGCGTAGCTAATTTACGCCTCTTCGTAGATGATGCTACGCCGCTGCGTAGGTGGTGCTACGCCGCTGCATAGTTGGTGCTACGCCACTGCGTAGGTGGTGCTACATCGCCGCGTAGGTGGTGCTACGCCGCTGCATAGTTGGTGCTACGCCACTGCGTAGGTGGTGCTACATCGCCGCGTAGGTGGTGCTACGCCACTGCGTAGGTGGTGCTACGCCGCTGCGTAACTGGTGCTACGTCGCTGCGTAGTTGGTGCTAGGCCGCTGCGTAGTTGGTGCAACACTGCTGCGTAGTAGGTGCTAGGCCGCTGCGTAGTTGGTGCAACACTGCTGCGTAGTTGGAGCAACACTGCTGCGTAGGTGGTGCTACGTCACTGCGTACGTATTACTCAATCCCACACATTTTATGTTCCAGTAGCATCTGGGGCTTCTTGGATAAGATAAACATCTATTGTACCGTATCATTGACAACAAAATCTCATAAACTATTGCTCTAGTTGATTCAATGATTCCTGATACATCTTAAGCCAATTTCACTACAGACTTTCGAACAATTATATCGCTATCATCACCATGATAGTATTTACCTACCTGACGGTTTATTAACCGACTTCAAAAAAAGGAGCAGGGTCGCGGATAAAGTCTGGGTCGCGGATAAATTTGAAAAAGAGTTACCGCGGCCCTGGCGCAAGCAACTGAAGGAACACGGGTGGGTTTTAGTCAGTAAAAGTCTGACACGCCCTCCCGCTTCACCCAGGGCGGGAGAAGTCATTGGATGATTTCCCACCCAAAAAAAAAAAAAAAAAAAGTGTCTTATTTTGTCGGAATCTACGTTACCCGATTTTGTTCTTTTTATGTATGTTACCCGATTTCTCCGTCATTGTGAACCGATTTAGAAAATTAATTTTGTTTTTGTATGCTTTTCATTTATTTATTTATTTTTATGCTTTTCAGGTAGTCCCATTGTAACCAAGTAATAATCTGATCATGGGATCCCATAGAAATTGAGAGAACTCCTCAAATATTATAATCATACCTACATATAGCGATTTCGGTATTTTCAGCAAGTATGCAAGCATTTGTACTCAGAAAATATCATTTGGAGATGTGGAACTGATAAGCCCACAGAGGGTGACTGGAACTCCTAAATGATAGGTATGTAACGGGTATAAGATATCTCGAAAAGTTAACCGACTATGATTAAGCAAATACTTTTAAATAATTGGTACTGAAGAAGATGGTACCATAGAATAGAATAGAATACTCTTTTACGTACACCATATAAGTTACAGAAAAAATAGACGAAAAAACATTACACTGGGTGACACAATGGGCGGCCTTATCGCTAAAAGCGATCTTTTCAAGACAACAACTCTTCTGTCGCTGGGAATAACATTATCCGCAGATTTTCTGCCATAGGTTGCTGCCATGTGATTCGTCAGTTGCGTGTATTTTTAACCGACTTTCCAAAAAAGAGAAGGTTATCATCGACTGTTTTTTTTTTTTTTATGTTTGTTACCTCAGAACTTTTTACTGGGTGAACCGATTTCGATGATTGTTTTTTTATTTGAAAACTGGTGCTTGTCATGTGGTCCCTTTTAAATCAAGATCTGATGAAGAACTTTGGAGATATACATCAGAACTCTTCAATAAAAAATGACTGCAAATCACTCGGGATAGCTGCAATCGCATGTCTGTTTATTGTTTTAACCATTACATAACATAGCATCACACTAGTACGCTCTAAAGAGGGTACGCAAGTGTGAACAGTTAACCCTGGTGTACCAACTGTCATTCCACCGGTTTTGTTTAAGTTTCATGTTATTGGGATAATCAATTCTGGCTTCACTTTGGGCATTATAGGTACCTAGCCTATAGAACTGGTCCATTATGTACCACAACTAAAAAGAGAAAAATAAAAAAAAACTTTTTACAAAAAGTTATAGTCGGTGTCAAAAAACGAAGAAACGAAAACAGGAACACCGACTTCCGAAATTGAATTTATTTTTCACTTTGTAGTGTTTTTATTTGGAAGTCGGTTGTATTTTTTGTAAAAAGTTTTTTTTTGTATATCCGGTTTAATGCTACATTGGCGGAGGTAATTTTACTTTTGTATTTGTCAACTTGTTTAACGGTGGGATAGGGCTTTCTTTAATGGGCTCCTTCGTATTTCTCACAAAAGCTCTAAATCTGCAGTTGTCAGCCTCTAAATCATAAATGATTGAGAAGATCTATACAATCCTGATCATTTCGCTGCCGCATGTTTATTGTCAATTCGCAGAAACAAAACTGGTGCCATAAGTTGACTTCTGCTGAGCACCATGCTGGTTGCATGAAATACCAATTCCCTTTTACAGGTGGCAGCTGCATTATGTCACAAAAAAGCAGTATGTTTAACCCTTCGAATATGAAATCATTGTTCTTAAACTCTTGCAATCTTATCATACGAAGGTTCTCGTACGAGACCATAGAGACTTCGTCGATAATTAACCAATAGATGTGGCGCCACTTTCTTCTTTCTTGTTACAATTTGTGACCAGGTATGCGAATGTATGCCCTAGCATTTTCCTTTTCAATTGGCAAATAAAAAAGGCGTGCGTCGGTGCTCCATAGACCAATTGAAATTTGACCAATTGGTCTATGGATGCACCCTGGTATAAGACAGTTTGACTAACGTCTGCTATTGGTTGCAGGCGGTGCCATGATCCGTAAGTCAAACGTGCTTTCATAGGGAATATTGTATATTAATATTAAATTATATATTTGCACCAATGCCAAACGTTCTGGAAATGACAATGCTTTAGCGTTACACAAATCACCGCCGACAGCAATAAGTAACGCTTTGGTCATGTCTGGCCAATTTAAATTGTTCCAAGACAAAGTCTTAAACCAAGTAGGAGCTCCGAGACTCCTAACCAAACCAATGAATTCTGAATAAGAAGCAGAACCTCTTAGATTCCTCATAGTTAGGTGCATGTTCTCCACTAGTCCTTGCGGTGTTCGTTCTCCGTAACCTTGTCGCATTCTACAGGTCACAGAAAAGTTGGATCTGGCATGAAAGTATTCCACAACAGACAAGTAAAAAAAAGTTAGGTGGCTTTTTGGATCCTACCGCACTATTCCCAAACCACTGCAACTCCTTAAAGCCAGAATCAACAGTGGCGACCACCAGAAAAGCGCCGAGGCAATGAAGCTCGACGAAGTCGCGGAGAATGAATTTAACTGTTTTGGATCCCGCAACGAAATTAACCAGAAAATAATAATGGAAGAGTAGATAAAATACAAATTTCTACTTCCCTCCATATCAAGCAGGAGACAGAACAAATAAGGCCAATAGGCACAGGGGGTCGTTTACAACTGGGTTAAGCCCAGAAAGTCGTTTCTCTGGAATCGTTCTGGTGATCCCATTATTCTTGCTTGGAAGTAGTCCAAAGCCGTAATTGAAATATCTCTTTCTTCTCCAAAGCCGGTTTTTCCATCAGGAAATCAAAAGTTCCAACCTAATTCCTCCATTTTTCACTCCCGCTCTAAATTTAAAGGAGGAGCGGTTTTACAGGTGATTTCTGCCAACCTCACATCAGTCTCTATATCATGGTCATTGACAGAAACAACATTACCGAAATCATGAACACCTTCGTCAATAGTGTGAAGCATGCTGGTTGTATGCACATATCGAGTCTCCGTATTAGCAGTTTCACTATGACCCTGGAGCAAGATTGGGTTAACTCCTTGGGATTGGGTTAGATGACCAGACAGCAGCATATGATCTTGGATACTTTGGGCCGAATCGTCAATAATCGGCTGTCCGCCTGTCTGATTTGCCTACTGTTCTAATTCTGGTGATATCATTATAGGGGTCTATGAATACACGTATAACATTAATATGAATACACGTGTATCATGTTACACATGTTTGAACAAATAAATAAATCTTAATCTTATCTTTAGTATGGAATTCGTGGACATAGAACCGCCTTCTTTTTGGGAAGTCGGTTAAAAAATTATCGTACTGTTTTTTTTTAAAGTAAGCAGGTATATTAGTTAACTTTAAAATTTAATTCACAAATTTCATCAACCCAGGTTGTGAATGCAGTTCGAGATTTAAATAAATACCAAGATTAAAATCAGCAGCATCAATATACTGCTGATTTTTTATGTCTAATTAAATTCTTTCTCATTTCCTAATTTTAGTTTTATCAACTCAATTGCTGTGATCCTTTTAGCAGCGCACAACGATATAATTATGTCCGAGTCCAAAATATATTATATTTTTCTCAGCCAATTATAAGCACTTTCATTGAAAGACCCTTAATTTTTTATAAATATATCCTGTGGATGCATTCTTATTCTTTATTGTACAAAAACATAAAAACATACAAATACAATAGGACAATTTATGTACAAAGGCGAGCTTAACCCATAGTTGGGTTCTCTAACAGCAAACCTCAGTTTCGTAGAAATATGACATTTACCTCAGTTTCGTAGAAATATGACATTTGAGGATAGCACCTCAAATGTCAAATGTGTATAATCAAAAGTGTAGAGTGGATCGCGACCTTTACCAAGGAGAGTGCCTGTATTTTTAGGATAAAAAAAGACAAAAAAAGTCTTCAAACAAAAATATTTATTCATCATCGAAGACTGAGTCTACGATTTCAATCTGGGCTTCTTGAAGCCTTATCTCAAGACGGACAACCTTTTCGAACGGGAGCCGCATTTCAGGAGGTCGTATGGACCCCACGTTGATGCCGGTGACAAGTGGCATCGCTTCCTTCATGGCAGCGAGTTCGTTATCTGGAAAAAAAATATAGAGAATCTTTAGTGATTTTTACAAGCTTAGCAGTAATCGATTTTTCAAGTACTATTATACCTGACATCCGATTAAGTAAAATTGGCGTATTTATGTAACTCTGGAAATATTTAAATAATATGGATCAATGAAGCTGGTCTTATGATGGAGCGTCTTCTTCTCCATGTTCTTTTAACGACTTTGTTTATACGTACGCATTAATATGTACTGGTAATTAGCACAATGGAAATAATAAGCCGCTGCTGCAGTTAACACGTCCATCGTAAACTGTAGCAAAACCATTCGTAAATATTCGACATATTTGCTGTTGATGAACGATGTGCAGTCGGTGTATTCGGAATTCAACACGAATATAACGAATAAAGACTTAAAAAAAAATGGCGAACAACGAATTGCGATGTGAAGTGCCATTATTACATTTCGAACTTTTTAGTTCATTAAAAGATTGTTTTACTTTGGCGGGACTGCTGACATAACAACAAATAGAAAATTAGTTAGGCGGAACGCGTGAGGGAGACGCAACGGACACGCCCCAAGCCACCGCAGCAGATGCCCTGGGCGTCAGGAGTCGCAAGCTGATTCCCGGCCACCGTAGGCGCGGGCTTGCGGATGGCAAGTAATGGGTAGGCCCGAGTCGACGGCGCGTAGTGTTCCACGCGCGCCTCAAAGAGATGTCAGCAAAAACTGACGGGCTCCGCTAGGGCCGATGCCTGTCTGGGTTGCGGATAAATTTGAAAAAAGAGGTACCGCGACCCTGGCTCAAGCAACTGAAGGAACACGGGTGGGTTTTATAAAGTAAAAGTCTGACACGCCCTGCCAGTTCACCCAGAGCGGGAGACGTCATTCTCATTCAAAATCGTATGAAAGAAGATTAAATATTGCACCGACCTTAAATGAACTGGGATAGGGGCCAGAGAATGATAATGAAATGCTAGAGGCGATTTTGACCAGTCAACTTTTGAGTAATGCAGAAAAGAAAATAAGAAATTATAGTAGGTATGGGTAGTGCTCTTTTAGTAACTTTATCGTTTTGATTCTCTTTATCAACCGACTTCAAAAAGGTTCACAAATTGACTCTGCATTTTTGTATGTTTGTTACGCAATAACTGCCAATTAAAAACCGAATCTGATGTTTTTTTTATATATTTCAAAGCTAGTGCTTCTCATGTAGTCTCATTGAAATTTAATCAAAATTTGACGAGTACTTTTTAAGTAATCATTAATAATGCGCATTTTCATGGTAATATAAGGTACCAAAACTAAAAAGAGAAAAATAAAAATCTTTTTAACAAAAAAGTTAAACCAACTTCCGAAACAAAACATTACAAAGCGAAAAATAACTTCCTTTTTGTAAGTCAGTGTTCAGCAGCGGCGGCGAGTGTTAAAACCACCTGCTCCCCAGCTTGCGGGCCGTTTCGCCCCTCCGCACCTACGCGATTTTAAATAACACTCTAGGGGTAGGGCAGACAAGACTACGTGGAGTCGGTTTTGCAGCGATTCGTTTCTGTCACGCCGCTCCCGCAGCACGCTCGCTTCACTCGTTCGCCTTCGCGCGTAATGGTCACTGTTCTGACCAAACCTAACCCAAATGATTCACAAACATAGAGGAGACCTGGCACTCCGCTCCGCTCCCACCTTAACCTTCTAACCTAATATAACCCATCCGAGTCGGATTGCTTTGAATCAGGGTGTTAACCTTTTGTATGGTATCAATATTATATATTTTAAACGATAGGCCTAATGATTTTCGATTAAATAAACGTTATATCCAATAACGTTATACGAAATAAGTTTTAGAGTATATAAATGTTACATCTAAAAAAAAAAAAAAAAAAAAAAAAAAAAAAAAAAAAAAAAAAAAAAAAAAAAAAACTAAATAAATTATTTCAACAGTTAGTATAACTCACGTTTATCTTGTGAACGTTATTGAAATGAAAATATACAATATAACTTTATATGATATGAGACGCATCTGTCGCATGTCACCGATATGCCAGACAGATAAATAGGTTAAAAACCTTAAAATAATTGTCACTGTCTTATTAAATCGATAGCAAGTTTGATGCTAAAGAAATAATTACATTTAAGCAAAATTTGACCTTCTATTGGAATGTCCGTAGAAAAATTTGCTGATGGTGGGTCATGAATTGACATTTATTTATTTAGACTTCATGCACAAAGGTACAAAGGCGGACATAATGCCTTAGGCATTCTCTACCAGTCAACCAAGGGTGGTGAAGAGACAACATGGCAGGTGCATAGTTTAATAATAAAAAGCTAGTAGTTATTATGCTAAAATAGGTGAAATACACGTACATATATATTGAATATGATATATACCTATATAAATCTATATATTTATGAAGTAACAGAAAAGAAGAAAGTGAGATGACTCTGCTTATTTGTGTTGAAAATAAATCCGCAATTTCCGCTTAAGTGCGTACCGACTGGTGGCCGTCCTGATCTCGGAAGGAAGCGCATTCCAAAAAATAATGCACTGGATATGAAAGGAAGAGTGAACTAAATCAGTAGTAAGAGAAGGACAGAGTAAGAGGAGATTATTGGAAGAACGCAGATTGGGAGCGTGTGAAGAACTTAGATATTGAAAGCCAGAGATAAAATAGGAAGGAGGCGTGGGTGAATTGAGTAGAGAGAATAGTGTAGTCAAAGCGCGTAAGCTTCTTCTCTGGCGAATGGGCAACCATTTTAACTGGGACCTGTAGCTCGAAACATGGTCATATTTCCGAAGATTAAATATGAATATATTACATTGTCGACAGTACCTATACCTCTACGTACCCTTTCGGGGAATGTAGACGTAATAGCAAGGTTTGTGATTTGTAGTTCGTTTGCAGGTTTGTTACCTTCTTCATATTTTGTCGTCACGCTCTTGAGTCGCCGCAATCTTCTGTAAAACGGCCTCGCCTTCTTGCAATAGCCTCTTTCGCCATAATACACAGTCTTCTTCACCAGTTCGGGCCATAAGTTGATCTCAGTCATGATGAAGTTTTCGAAGCCCGTGCATACGGCTGATAATAAGTAGAGCTAGAAAAGGATGAAGAAAACAAAAAACTAATTATTATATTTTAGTACTAGTAGATGACAGAAGTTTAATATTTTTTTCTACCATACGGAGATATTATTATCAAATTCCACATTTAATCTGTCAAATACAATCAGATGTTTCGCGCGAAATTCGAGCAGTCTGTGTATGTGTCTTTCGATAAAAAGTGAAATAAAAATGCTTGGACTGTAAGTATTGCTATTTTTCTTATTGCATGTAATGAATAAATAAGCTATTTGTACTAATGTTTTTATTGGCAAACATAAATTTGAACATGTTTGTTAAGACGTTGGAAATATGCCGTGTCGCCTGCGGGTGACACTGGGCATTATAATAATTCTATTTTTATAAATTCCTTGTGAGTAATAACATTTTTTTTTTATGTTTTGAGCTTTTCTCTATATCGTGATGGTGTTTTAGAGCTTATTTACGTATTACATATTGACCTTAGATAAGATTGCCGAGGAATTGCAGGTCGGGGCGGACCCAAGCGTTATTATTTTATTTCTTCCTGATGATAGTGTGGTGACGGACGATGATAATGAGAGATGAAAACGAAGCTAATATTCTTCATCTTCCCAGTTGCATGCTTCCTTCTCAAGTGGAAATAAAAAAAATACACTTCATCATTATCATCATCGTTTCAGCTGATAGAAGTCCACTGCTAGACATAGGCCACCACTTTGACGGTCCTGTTTGTTTCGCGTCCACCGGACGCCCACAGCCTAGGTTTTAGGTCGTCGCTCAAACTAGAGGAAGGCCTTCCAACGTTGCATCTTCCAGTACGCGGTCCGGGCCGCCAGAACTTTTCGGCCCCAACGGCCATCCGTTCTAAAGGTGATTGTGATGGAGAAGTTTGCACTAACTCAGGAGGGACTGTCTGCAGTGCAATGTTTTGAATTGGTTTACAGCGAAGACATGGACATACATGGACCCGCAATTCGGCTTGTTGCGTACCTCTAAAAAGAGTGCCTACCGAGGTGAGGCGTGCAAGAAGTGTTGACGACCATTCGCAAATCGACTGCTGTCAACGAAGATGCGGATATTGTCACCAACGCACTTGAAAAATGTGTGGCAAATGCCATATTGCTTTGCATCTAAAGTGTTGGTACAGTGTTCATAATAAATAAGTGTTTTTTTCTTTCAGATAAAATATTTTTATCATAATGAAACTGGTATATCAAAATATTTAATAAATGTTATTATAAACTCTGACCTTTTATTTCTACCGTAACAATAAGAAACAATCTGTATCCTTCAGAATCCTAATTCCACAACGCCCAGTGTCACCATTAAAAAATAGGGGTGGTTTATTTTATCTTTATTTTTTTTTTGTCATAACTTAATGTATTTTGAGTAAAAAGAAACCAAAAAATCTTTACTATTTTGGACATGGCAATTGAAGAGTTGGGTTTTGATTTCAGCACGCCTGCCTAGAAATTACTTTTTAACCTATTCATTATTTACTTAAAAACCAAAAGGAAAAACACTCCTGGAAATATGCCAAGGGTTAAAGAAAAAATAATATATGTGCCGTCGTCGATTAGATTATCAAAAAATCTTTTTTATTAAAAAATTAAACCAGCTTCTATAGCAAAACACTACAAAGCGAAAAATAACTTTGGTTTTGCAAAGTCAGTGTCTTGGGTGCCTATTGTTTTTCGCTTTTCGACACCGACTTCGAAAAACAAAGTTTGTTTTTCGCTTTGTAGTGCTTTAGAAGTTGATTTATTTTTTCTGTTTAAAAGTTTTTTATCAGCTCAACTGTCCATATTTCCAAATCGCATTAAAACAATGGTAATTTCTATTGTGTCTGGAAATTTACACTTTCAGGGTTATGTTACCTTTTAGTGTTGGTACCTCATATGTTACCAAGAAAATCATTTAAAGCCAGAATACATCTAATTTCAATTCTAATAAGTCCAAACACGACTAGGATACATTGTTTTTTTATGGAGTTCCAGTGCCTACCTACCGGCTTCATCATCAGATCAGTTCGATTGTGCAATTTTCATCAGTACTATTATTTATATGCATTTGCTTCATCATAATCGCTTCACCATTCGAGATATCTTATCTTATACTCATGACATACTTATTAAGGAGTTCCAGTCGCCATCTGTGGTCTTCTTAATCAGTTCCACTTCATCAAATGATATTTCCTGAGCGAAAATGCTTGCTATGTTATTGAAAATACCAAAATAGCTATATGTCTGCCTGTAATATTTGAGGAGTTCCCTCGAATTCTATGGGATCCCATTATTAGATTCTGATTTGGTGATAATGGGACTGCCCCAAGAGTATACCCTTACAAAAAAAAAGAATTTTGCAAATCCTTCTATACATGACGAAGTTATGCCCGAACATAAATTAAAAAAAATACATCCGAATGGAAAACCTCCTTCTTTTTGGAAAGTTAGTTAAAAATATTAAAATGTAATTTTTAAATTGTCAAATCAGTAAAAAAATAAGAAGACGAAGGTAAGCTAAACAAATTTCCGTAGTAGTGGCTTCGTACGTCACTCCTAGTTAGAAAGTGTTGACCAAAGAGTGACGTTACGCTAAATTTCAATGCAATTGCAAAATTTAAATTCTAGCTGAAATCGTAGTTTCTGTTCTCAGTTCAATATAAAACCTACTAACTCTACATAGATAGATAACACTTACCGCGTCTGAAATAAATAGCTTCTGATCCCTAGTCAGTTCATCTTGAAGTATCAGCGAGGTTCTGTAGTCCTCCGACTTCAATCCCTTAAAGTTGGGGACCGTCTCTGTTGCTAGCCGCACGAACTCCACCATGTCCACTGTAAGACAACGTTTTAGTTGTAAAAACCCTTGGGTAAGGAAAAAAATATATATAGATCCCTTGTCCATGCAAAAGTTGCTAGAAATTGAAGGCGACGTTGAGATCAGCCTAGGATTTTTGGTCGAGTCCTTCGCCCAGCTGAGTGACATAGTTACTAGGCTCATGAAAAACCTCACTGCGTAAAAAACTAACTAAAAGCAAAACTATGTTGGACATCAAACAAATTGAAACGATACACCTAAACGAGTCAGTCGCATTATGTATTGTTTGGTCCGAAAATTATAATCTTGTCTTTGCTATTACTCTATCCGATAATAATACCTACGTTTTTTTAACATGATACACTACGCCCAACCACTGCAAATCAGGTTTTTTGTGGTCTATAGGCTCGCGCTTGACCACTATCTCACCTGATGGTAAGCGATGATGCGGTCGACGGTGAAGCACGCTTGTCTAGAAATAACTCATTCTTGACTTAAAGACCTCTAGATTGTTGCTGTCGGGAAACACATACTCCGGCAGGGAATTCCACTCCTTAGTTGTACGCATAATAAAAGTGTTCCCATCCCTGCAACGAATTCTTGAGAGATCACTAAAGAAAACTGTTAACTTTTCAACCTTACCCTCGACATGAGTATACTTTGGTATATGGTAGTACAGCACAGGAGTTTCAGACGCAAATCGTGCGACTTCTTGGAGGAAGTACACCAGTGACTTAGCAGTCTTCGGCTTGTAGTATAGCTCTGGTAATGTCAGGATGGCGTCTGCACCCGCTTCTTGGGAAAACGCTGCCTGGAAACCAAATTGGGTAAGTAGGAACAGACTTGAAAGGGTACGATGATGGCAATTAAAATGCTTGTCATTGCTTCGTTCAAAACTTGATATGTTGAAACGGTGTCATTAAAAAACAAAGCCATGATTAAGGAGCAGGTAGTTAGAAGTGGTAGCTCACTTACACGACCCCGCTCCAACACCGCTCCTGCACAACACCGCGTTAAACGGAGCGTCCACGCGCATACAGCTGTCAGTCAACTAGCTGTACCTGCGCTTCTGTACAGTTCTGTACTACTGCTTTGGTAAGCTAGCAACATGCTTCAAGCCAGCAGTCTGCCGTCCGCGTGCGAACACCGCCCGGGTCGCCCGCTCGAAGCGCGTTGTAAGCATGCGGTAAATGAGGCGTCAACTATCGAGTAGTACAAGCTGTCTGCTAATTTGCGTTGCCAATGTAAAGTATGTCTACAGAGGACGGACTGAAGCTCACATTTCAATGAACATTATTTTGCCGGGTGAGAGCGCGTCGTATAAATCATTTACGACCTGGCTCCTGCGGTTAGAATGGGAGTCGAGCCTAACGTAGTTGAGAACAGTCTAGATAGATGGATAATTTTGAAGTTTTGAATGATAAAATAGCCGTGGCAGCACTTACCAGCTCTTGCGCGTCTGGCAGAGGTATGCCGCCGACTTGTACGATGACGGAAAATTGGAGTCTCTGAGCGGCCTTCACCCAAGCGGTTATCAGGTTTTTCTTGTCAGTTACATTTAGGGTCGGTCCTTCTCCCGCGGTTCCCGCCACTGGAAGCAACACAGATCACTTTTTAACCGAATTAACAAAAAGGAGGAGGTTCTATGTTCGACTTCATGTATGTTTTTATTATGTATGTTTACCGATATATCCGTCAATTGTGGACTGATTTTGAAAATTATTTTTTTGTTTGAAAGAGCATGTTTCGAAATTGGTTCCATTTTAATTTGGTGAAGATCTGATGAAGAACTTTGGAGCTTTACAACAAAACTCTTCAATAAATAACGGTCATAAATAAATGGCGTTATAGGTACCTTACTAAACAACTTTTCTATTTTAGGTAGGTACAACTCAAAAGGGAAAAATAAAAAAACTTTTTTGCATGAAAGTACCACCGACGTCCAAATAAAAAACTACAAAGTGAAAAATAACTTTGCTTTTGAAAGTCGGTGACCATATCGCAAAAAAAAAATGGGAAAAAAGAAAAACACTGTTGATGTATCTACGCCTATATGCTTTACGGGGCAGATGCAAAAACAAGGATTAAAAGCTCCCGTAGGCAATTGCGGCCTTTTTCATAGAAATTGTTGCGTTGTTGTTTGTTCCAAAGATCAATTTCTATGCTGCAAGTGTACGCGGGCTCGTCCATTGTGGCTGGCAATCAATTGCAAAATTGCTCGCAGCTGACGTAGAAAACTTGTGTGTGCACATTTTTTTTTTTTTTGGAACGATTTTCCATTTTTTTTTGGAACGATTTTCCTTTTTTTTTGGGTGGGAAATCATCCAACGACCGCTCTGGGTGTAGCGGGAGGGCGTGCCAGACTTTTACTGACTAAAACCCACCCGTGTTCCTTCAGTTGCTTGCGCCAGGGCAGCGGTAACACTCTTTCAAATTTATCCGCGACCCAGACAGGCATCGGCCCTATCAGGGCCCCGTCACTTTTGCTGACATCTCTTTGAGGCGCGCGTGGAACACAACGCGCCGTAAACTGGGGCTTGGTCCTTATCGGTCGGTAAGCTACCCATAACTTGCAGTCCGCAAGCCCGCGCCTATATACGGTGGGCGGAAATCGGCTTGCGACTCCCGATACCCGGGGCGTCTCCTGCGGTGGCTAGGGGCGTGAGGGCGTCTCCTTTGCGTCTCCCTCATGCGTTCAGCCTCCTCCTTAGCGAGCATTACTGCTTCGCAGAAGGAGGAGACTGCTTCCCATGCCCTCTCGCTCCGTACCATGGCCTGGACCAGGGCCGGACGTGACAGGTTGCCACCACCGACCGCCTCCATGAGGACACGCCGCTGCTCCGCCCAAGCGGGGCAGATCTCCACCGTATGCTCCACTGTGTCCTCCGGGCGGTCTACACAATGGTGACACCCGGGCGTTTCCTCCCGCAGTATCCTGAACAGGAACCTCCCAAAACAGCCGTGTCCGGTGAGGACCTGCGTCAGGCGGAAGGTGAGGACGCCGTGACGCATCTCTAGCCACACCTCAAAGAGGGGCCTTACCGCCGCAATTGTGGCGTGCCCTGTGCGTGCATTTCCTATGAAGCAGCCGTCGGCCATCGGGAGCATTTAAATATGTACGGAAGTCGGTATCAAAAAGCGAAGAAAATAAACCAAAAACAATGAATTCCGAAAATGTGGTAATTTTTACTTTGCAGTGTCTGTTTTTTTATTGTCTATAGCCTCGCGCTTGACCAATATCTCACCTGATGGTAAGCGATGATGTGTTCAACAGTGAAGCTCGCTTTCCTAGCTTATTTGGAAGTCGGTTTTATTTTGGAACGAAGTTCCTTATCGCGCGTTGCGAAAGGGGGCTAGACGAAAGTTGTAACGACACTTTTTGCTATAGTTATAAGCCGTGCGGCGTACGCGAAAAAAACAAAAGAATAATAACAATAATGAATTCTGACAGTGTTTCAAAAACATCCATATATATATATCACTGTCAGGATTCATTATTGTTATTATTTTTATTATTTACTATGTACATTTTTTTTATTTTACACTCCATCAGCAATATCCCGAACTTGTGCAGAAACACTGTCAGGATTCATTAATGTTATTATAATTTATTAAGTACATCTTTTTTTTATTATTGTCATTTTTTTTTTGTCCGACGAAAGTATAGACAGACAGAGTGCATATATATATATATATGTGTGTGTGTATGTATATATACAATTTTTTTTAGCTTTTTTATTTCATTAGCGAATCAACTAAAACTTCGTTCCATCCGGGTGTCCCTTGACACCTCTCAAGTTTTTTTGTACAATTTTTTTATTTTTCACTTTTTAGTTATGGTACCTAGTTAGTGAGGAATTTCTATAGTAATAAACAGACATTGCGATCGCAGCAATTCCGGGCAATTTGTCATAATTTATTGAAGATCATCGGATATTCACCAAATTTAAATGGAATCAATTTGGAATCACCCTTCCAAACATAAAAACCATTTTCAAAATCGTTCCACAATTGACGGAGAAATCGGTGAACATACTTAAAAAAAATACATACATTCAAACATAGAACTTCCTCCTTTTTGGAAAGGTGGTTAAAAATTAGAGTTGCTTGAATTTGTATGGGCTCGTTTCATATCTAAATGCACATAAAATACCCACCAAGTACGCCATCCACTCCTTGGTCCGATAAGAACTGTGCGTATGGCAGAACGATTTCTATGTCGAGTCTACCATTATTATCCACCGGAGTGAACACCGGAGCGATTAGGCCTTTTACTTGAAAACACTGAAATAAGAGAATTCGGTCAAAGCTAGTATGCTACATTGAAAACTTTTGTACAAAAAATAAAACGACTTCTAAAGCAAAAGAATACACAGCAAAAAACAACTTTGTTTGCCGAAGACGGTGTCTTTGGTACCTATTGTTTTTCATTTTTCGACACCGACTTCGGCAAACAAAGTTATTTTTCACTTTGTTGTCGGATTGTGGCAAGAAGGCTAAGGAACTGTGACTTGCAATAATGCCTAAACTCATCATCATCAACTATGTTGGGGTCGGCTTCCAGTCTAAACCGGATTTAGCTGAGTACCAGTGTTTTACATGGAGCGACCGCCTATCTGACCTCCACAACCCAGTAACTAGGTAACACGGTACCCCTTGGCTAGACTGGTGTCAGATCTCAAGCGTCTGACTATTCGTAACGACTGTCAAAGATCTTCAAATGACAGCCGGGACCAACGGCTTAACGTGCTTTCCGAGGCACGGAGGAAACTCGGTATGTTGAAATGGTCACCCATCCACGGACCGACCTCGTCAAGCGTTGCTTAACCTTAAAGATCGACCCGTGCGGCTGTTATGCCTAAACTACAAGTTCAAATTAAATGTTATTTGGGATCATGCCTAGTTATATAATGTTCTCTTAGTAAATGAAATCCCAGGCTTCTAGCTTTATCCACAACGAAGTTACTTAAGGTTGAAAATGTCCTTAATGACTTCTAGAAAGGAATATATAGTATGGCTGTGCCTTTGTTTGCTTGACTTGTTGGTGGCACTGCGGTGCCCCCAGTTAGGAGTTAAAATGTGGAACTAAAATCCAAAATCTCGGCAAGAGTTCGTGATGCCCAGTTACTGGGTTGTGGAGGTCAGAAATGCAGTCGCTTCTTGTAAAATACTTGTATCTAGTGGCATCCGGTAAGATTGGCAAACGATCCCAACAAAGATTCAATAAAATGTCTGTATCAGTGACAAAGATGATGCCCTATAAAGGCAGACATTCTGTAGTATATCATCATCTTCCTGCCCTTGTCCCTAGTTACTTGGGGTCGGCACAACACATTTTCTTCTTCCATACCGTCCTGTCCCCCGTCACGCCATCACTGACTCACACAGTCCATCCATCTTTTCTTTGAGCGTCCCCTCCCTCTCTATCCACCCACATTTATATTCATAACTCTTTTAGTAACATCGTTTCATCCCTCCTCTTCACATGACCATACCAGGACAAACAGTTTTCTTTCAACTTTTCTGTCACTGGCTCCACTTTCAAACTTCCTTTATTATATAACTCTACATTTTCATCGCTGCTTCATGCAATCTCTTGTCATCCATCTATTTCACAGTCCAACATTCTGATCCATACAGTACGATAGGTCTAATCACGGACTAGTAAATTTTCCCCTTTAGATTCTGTAGTATATTTGTGCCACATAAACGACCGAGCTCTGTAACTTGACTGTTATCCGTGGTCCACTATTACGCTGTTGGCAAAAGTGACAGACGCCAATGAAATATTTCAGGCGATGGCGAAACATAACAAAACGCTTCTATAGGTAACAGGTAAAACGGGGTGAATAGAATCGCAGAAGTAAATCGAAACGAAACTACTGTAGCGGCAACAACGCCGACACTTACGAACTAATGACATGACGTCACACAAATCCTACATAGCGCAAAGTTTTCGGCGCGATTAGAACACATACAACAGTCCGACAACAACCGTTGGGCAGTTGCCCGGACCAGACAATAGGTGGAATCTGGGACCGCGGTCCCGGTCCCAAAAGCCCCATGACTCCAACACCCTGGTCGGAGGATCCTCCCTTTTCTATGGAGGTTTGTGGGACTTTAAACCCTGTCCACATACCCCCCCAAACTACGAATGGGGTTTTCACGTTCATTTAAAATTATTTTTAAGTAACTAACAGGATATCAAAATTAAGAGTTTATATTCAGTAAAATAAATAAATTAGAGATCAGGAATGTTTTTTTTTCCAATGCATCGTATATTGTCATCCAAACCAAACGTGTATGCAAAAATTCATCTTAATCGGTTGAGGATAACCGCTTTGAAATTCAGTTGCAAGATACGACCCGAACATATGTATATACCTAAATACATACATACGTTGCAAGCTAATATTTTTATTAGCTTACAAAATAGCAACAAGCTTTTGCTTGTAATAAATAAACAAGCTTGTAAAAAAGAATTTAACAATCGTGGAAATCCACTTCAAAGTTTTGTTTCTAAACATCCTCTGAGTATTTACCCCGTTTTACGTTATGCCATTGCCATTGATCGTTATGACGCTGGTGGGTCTACCTTTTAAAGAAGAACTTTTTATGTCATAATATTATTATGCATAACAACGGAAAGTATAAACATCATTTCGCAGAAAACAAACTCATAATTTTGTAAGTCAGAATCATCTTTAGGCTATTTCATATCGATAGTCATTAAAAGGCAGAACCATCATATCGCAGAAAGTTCACAGTCAGAATCGTCTTTTGGCATACATTTCATATCTATATTAATTGAAATACTCATCTATCACATTGCAGATAGTGCATAGTTAGAGTAATTTTGTTTTTTTTACCATATTCAAACAAGCATACACCATGCATGCAGCAAGCATGCAGCATGCAAACAAGCATACAAGTGAGCATGCAGCAAGCATGCAACATCCAAGCAAGCAAGCAAGTGAGCATGCAGCAGGCATGGTTTCTGTCACGGCTCCAGCTCTGCGGGGCTCTAGCGGTCCCACGCGAGCTTATCTTCGCAGATGGTTTTAACGCTCACCACCGCACATTCGGCCAAACAATAATTATATTTAAAAAAAATATGCTTTCAGAATATTCGTTTAAAGAAGATTATGCCAAGTGTGTTATGACAAATAAATTTCGGGGTATCAAGATTCTGCCAGATACAGGGAATACCCGACGCTGGTAATTTTTTTTGTTAAAAAAGCAAAAAAAATATTTTTTTGGTGGGTATTTTGTTTTAGAATCATTTGTTTTATTTTAGACTTTTTAATTTTACTAAACAAAATAAAAAGATTTAAAAAAAAAAGAAAAAAAAAAAAAAGTTTTTTTTATTATGCTATCAAAGTTCCCCTTAAGTTGTTCAAAATAGTAACATAAATGTGTTACGATATATATATTTTTGGTATGGTCTATTTAATAGCCTTCATTTGATACCCATGTAGTTAGACAACGAAAAAAATAAATTGTATCAACTCCTTTTTTTAGGGGGGCGCCATATTTAAAATTTATTTAGCCCATGTCACTCCCACAATTGAGAATAATTCATCAACATCTCATACATCATAATCCGTCAAGCCGTTTGGAACGTGCTATAGAAATGGACATGCATACATGCATACATACGCTCGAAAAACATTAACCCTAAAAGGTCACATTTTAGTGTTTTTATTGGGCAGTCCGTTTAATTTTTTTGTAAAAAAGTTTTTTATTTTTCACTTTTTAGTTGTGTGGTAATAACCAAGCCAATAATAGCCAAGTTCCTATAATTGAACCTACGATGGTTCTAAGGTACCAACATATAATGCCAAAATAGATTACACGAATATCATGAAACTTGAACATAACCGGTGAAATGAGAGGTTACCAAGGTGATATGTACAAATCTGCGTACCCCCTTAGAACGTATCGGCGTGATTTTATGTTATGAAATGGTATAAACAATAAACAGACATGCGATTGCAGCAATCCCGAGATATTGGCCGTCATTTATTGAAGAGTTGTATATATCCGAAGTTCTTCATCAGATCTTCACAAAATTAGAATCGGACTAATTTGGGAACATAACCTTTCAAAAAAAATAAAAAAAATCTAAATCGGTACACAATTGACGAATAAATCGGTGAATATACACATAAAGTAAAAAAAAACAAACATAAAGTCGAACATAGAACTTTTCCTTCTTTTTGGAAAGCCGGCAAAAATTTTTTTTTTTTTAAATCATACGCTCTAGATACATAACAAATAAAATATACATATCGAATTGAGAACCTTCTGCAATTTTTTCGTCGGTTAAAAAGGCACTATATTGTATTATTTAAAAAAAATGCATTATAAAAAAACAATAAATTTTGGGGGTTCCCATACTTGAAACGGAAACTAAAATTTTTTTTTCTCCAAACCCATACGTGTAGGGTATCTATGGATAGGTTTTCAAAAATGATATTGAGGTTTCTGAAGAAGGTAACATTAACATTCGAAACGGGATATTTACCAACAACATTTATTTTTTCGGTGCTGTTGCAAGCACCATGATCACGGATAATCCGTGAGCCGATTTATCCGTAATCATGGTGCTTGCAACAGCACCAAAATATCGGAAACTCGCAACGAACAGTAAACATGGATACCCCATTTCTAATGTTAGTGTTAGTGACCATGAGAGTTTAAAAACTTATATTATTAAGAAGGTATTTACTTACCAACTTTTTACCTTCAAATGAAGGCAAGGTCACTGCAAAAATAAAAATAACCCATGCTAAAATAGCCTCCATACTCGTGTAAAGGTAAGTACGATTGCAGGATTTAATAGGAGAACCTAATTTATATTGGTAATTTGGTACGATAATTTTTATTGAAAGTCGTGATACAGCATTATAACGTAAAGTTTTTAATAGTTTTATTGCAAATTTTGTATATAGATCGTGCCAGTTGGGCGATATTAATAATAATAATCTTTATTTCTCCATAAATGCATTACATTGTTTTGATCAAAAGATTGCTTTAGCTAGTGCTTCAGAGTGGAAAACCCTGACTTCTAAACTAGGTTTAAGTACCTGTATCGTAGAAGTCAGTGTCCCTTCAGAGTGATATGCTTACAAAAAAAATAGGACACACTTTATACACAATAATCCATTAGGGCCAGTTCAAGAGAAACAAAAAAAAAAAAAAAAACTAATAATAAAAAAAAAAACATAAAATGAAAGTCACTACACTTTCATTTAATGTTTTTTTTTAATGTAACTAGTGTATTTGTCTGGAGATTATGTGTGTGTGTGTGTGTTTAAAAGTGTGTATATACTGTGTATGTTTGAGAAAGAGTGTGTGTGACTGTGAGTGTAAGTATGAGTGAGTGTTTGAGCTTATGCGATAGTATAATATGTAATTTAACTTTTATAATAAACTGCTTCGTCGGTTTCGTGGTCCCAAGCGCTTTGGAAATCATAAGGTTCTGGTTTTGATGTCCGGGTAGGGAAAACGTTACTGGAAACTTTCTTACTAGCAGCCCGGAGTCTAGATTTGTAGCTGGTAGACGGCCATTAGGCTCGTCCACCTTCATAGATGGCGAAAGGTGGGAGCACTATAAGTATATCACTGCATAACTCTTCGAGGAATACAGACTTGATTTCATGTTATAATTAAGTATAGAGCTTTTTCTTTTTTGGAGAATTTTCATGTAGACACCACACATAATAACAGTTGAAATAGGCAAGGATCAAAGATCAAATTGATTCATGAGGAAGGTTTATGTGTATAATTTGTTAAGTTTTTGTGTAAATTGGTTGAAATATGACAATAATTGTTGAAAATGTCCAGCCGATTGGGTGCTTTCATGGAAAACGCTGCCTAGTCCCTTTGATATTATAACAAAACAATGTAATAACTTGTAAGAAAATGGTCACGTACAATGCGGTAATTGGAAAACTTTTTAGACGGATACAGAATGAATCCTTATCAACTTAAAAATCTAAAACAAAACCATGATTATAATTTAAATGAATATCTTAGGAGGCATCGCAAAATAAAAAATAACTCGCGCGAAAATAAATTCACGGGTCTCACACCGATGACGGGACTCGTTTGATGCTGGCTTTTGAAGTAAAATTTCAAGACTGCATTTTTGTTTTTAGCATTGTGCATAGTAAGGAGCGTCCTCACTGAGAGTATTTATTCGTGAGCATTGGTAAACAAGCAATCATAGGCGAGCAACAAATGTTTCCCAGCGAGCCCAGCATTCGCGTTCGAGCAAAACTATGAACGTTCGAGTCGAACATTCCATTGCGATCTTGGAGCATTCGAATACGGTCTCGTTAAATGTCATTCATTTCAAAATCTCAGATAGAACGGTTGTGGCTGCAGCATTTTTTTTTATTGACCTCGAAGGTCAGTAAAAAACTGTTCCTTGCTTTACAAGTGGCCAGTAATATTTCTACATACATACTCATTCATTTCATCATCTGAGTACTCGCATTCGAGCGTTTTATTTGCGTGAACATTCGAATGCGAGCCGTTTCCGCGAAAATCGTTGCGACGTCCACACCAGCCGAAGTTCGCGCTGCGTGTAAGCTTTGTAACGCTCGGCTCAACGTCCGCACCACTCGAATATTCGACGCCGAATGCTCTTTACAAGTGAATGCTCTCAGTGAGGACGCTCCTGTAGAGTACTTATTTTAAGAAAAAAAAATGTAAGCATAACATGCTCTACTACCCGTGCGAAGCCGGGGCGGGTCGCTAGTGAAATATAAAAAACCATGAATGATTAGGTTTCCAACTGACTGATTTATATAATGAGAACAGCAAAATACCGGCCTAATGATCAAGGAAATAATAAAAGAGAAGAAAATTATCAATAATGATTTTCATATGGTAATTATATTTTAATAGACAATACAACACATTAAACGTTTATTAACTTTCCAACAATACAACTTATTCATTCATTACTCGTAAAAACTATTTACGGCCATTAGTCACGTCTTTCTAACAATTCTTACAAAGATAATGAATCATAAAAAAGCTATTAACTTCACTAAGTAATGATTTTTCAATATTCTGACGATTTTTATCAAGAATAAAATATAATGAAGAAAAATGCCGCATCAGATTGTCATGCCTCAATGGCTTAATATAAAATTATTGCCCAATGATCTATTATTTTTACCTAGTGTTGTCGCACGGAAGGGCAAAGGTCATCATCATCATTTCAGCCGAAAGACGTCCACTGCTGGACATAGGCCTCCCCCAGGCGTCGCCACATTGACCGATCCCGTGCGTCTCGCATCCAGCGCATTCCCGCAACCTTAACCAGGTCTTCGGTCCACCTAGTGGGAGGCCTTACAACGCATCGTCTTCCGGTTCGCGGTCGCCATTCCAGAACTTTTCGGTCCCATTTGCTATCCGTTCTGCGACCAATGTGCCCTGCCCACTACCACTTAAGTTTCGAAATTGTTCGGGCTATGTCGGTAACTTTGGTTCTCCTGCGGATATCTTCATTTCTGATGCGATCACGCAAGGAAACGCCGAGCATAGCTCTCTCCATTGCCCTTTGGGTGACTTTAAGCTTTCTGATACGGCAAAGGTGTCCCTTTCTTTTTGGTTGAATGTGGACCAGTCCTGTCTGTAGGTGTCAAGCTCATCCCGCCACGTTCGTTTGAGTCTGCCGCGATGTCGCCGAACATTTTGCGGGTCCGGAACCATTTCCCACATGGTGAAATTCTACCTTGGAGGCGTGACGGGCGGGTGTTTTGGGGGACTGTCCTTGTCTAGAATTTTGACGTTACAAAATTTTTGGCTCTCAGCCTAATTTCATTAAATGACTTTTGACCAAATTTCTTGTGAGGGTTTTAAATACTAAGTGATTGACATATTGTGTAAGGCTGTTCTTGTATTTATCTACTAGATAATAACAATTGCATCTACGCAGACTTCAATTAAACTGCCATTTGGAGTTGGACATCAAAACTCATCAAAGTATCCCTGAGGCGTTTTCTTTGATCGCAGTTTAAAGGAATGAGAGGATGACGTGTTGGGCCCACTCTGATGCCAGTCACCAGTTCCATAGTAGCCTTCATGGTTGGGACGAAGCCACCTGAAAAATACATCGTTAATATGTAAACATCACTAGAAAAAAAAAAACAACCGACTTCCAAAATAAAAACACTACAAAGTGAAAAATAACTTTCTTTTCTGAAGTCGGTGTCTTTGGTACCTATTGATATTGTTTTCCGTGTTTTGCCACCGACTTCGGAAAAGAAAGTTATTTTTCAGTATGCAGTTTTTTTTTTTAAAGACGGTTTGTTTTAATTGTTAAAAAGTTTTTATTTTTTCTTTTTAGTTTTGATTGGTACCTCCAATTGCCATAAAATACATATATAGCCAAAGTACATCTCATGACGATTTCAATAAGCCCAAATACGACTTGGATACACTGTTTTATTTCGAAATTCCAGTGCCTATCTGCCGGCTCCATCATCAGATCAGTTCGATGGTACCATTTTTATCAGTACTATTTATTTATAAGTATTTGCTTCACATATTCGTTTAACTATTCGAGATATCGTAGACCTGTGATATACTTAGCATTAAGGAATTCCATTGGCCATCTGTAGTCTTCTTCACCAGTTCCACTTCACCAAATGATACTTTATGAGTGCAAATGATTGCAGTTTTGATGAAAATGCCAAAATCGCTCAAACCAGTTTGACTAAAAAGTTTGACTACGAGGAAGAAGCGATATTTATGAATATAATATTTGAGAAGTTCCCTCGATTTCTCCAAGATCCCATCATCAGATCCTGATCTTATGACTATGGGACCAAATGGGAAGTATACCCTTTCAAACAAAAGAAGAATTTTCCAAATCAGTCCAGGCGTGTTTGAGTAATCCGTGTACATCCATAAAAAAAACATAATACCAATCGAATAGAGAACCTCCTACTTATTGGGATGTCGGTTAAAAAATGGGTAACTAGAAAAGGTTTCTATAAAAGTATGTAGTAGATGCGCCCGGACCTCTATTCATCTCTCATCTATGTCTTCGGAAAGAGGAGAACCGGGAGTTATGATGCAATTTGGGAGGCATATATCCAGCAGTGGACTGCGATTGCAGTCTGATACTTCACTTCTCTATTTTATCAAAATTAGACTTGAGAAATCAGAGGCTAATGTTACGTTTGCAACTTTCAAGATTCTGCAGACCTTCTTAACGAAGAAGTACTGCAAAAGAAATTATAAGCTATAGTTTAATCGATCACCTTGTGAAGCTACAGCGTTGACAAGTTTATTCAGTCTTTGCTGCAAGATCCTGGCCTTCGCCACGTCACCATCCTTCACTGTCTGCACAATATTATGAACAAGGTCTGGAAACAGGTTGGTAACAGTCGCGATGCTGGAGTTATGGCCCATAAGAACCGATGGTGCGATGTGCTGGAATTCAAATTGTAAGTATAGAAACAGAAGCAAGATTTGCAGCTTATTAGGCCATGTTTCCACCTGCTCATGTTTCAGCTCGTGTGTAACTTAAATTACATTGAGGGCTACCGAGAGAAAAAGTGATCAATTGCTCGATCGTGTCCCGCGAATGTAATTAAACAGGCGTGCAACTTGCTTGCTGACGGGAACGTGGCCTTAGAAAAGCAGGTAGGTGTTCATAGGCTTCTATTAGCTAGACCACCATTTCAGCTGTTGGTTAGCGATGATGTGGTGTACGATGAAGTATGCTAAAACTTACATGGTTAGCAATGAATATCTTCTGGTCTTCACCCAGCAAGTCAGCCACTTGATCAGCTATTCCTTGATCAGCTTTTGCACCTTTGAAGTTTGGTAGCTTGGATGAGGCCTCAGAAAATAACTGCCGCATATTTACTGAAAAGAAACATATCACTCATTTAGAACTTTATAAAAACACTTTCCGTATTTATCATTAGTTTTTCGAGACAACTTTTGATTTTAAACAGAATATTTCTTTTTGAAAGACCGCCAGTAGCTACCTCTTTATTCAACTAATTAGAAAGAAAGAAAAAAAACCGGCCAAGTGCGAGTCGGACTCGCGCACGAAGGGTTCCGTACTTTTAATGCAAAAACGCCAAAAAAGTCACGTTTGTTGTATGGGAGCCCCACTTAAATATTTATTTTATTCTGTTATAAGTAATCGTTTTTATAACGGCAACAGAAATACATTACAAGAAATTTCAACTGTCTAGCTATCACGGTTCATGAGATACAGCCTGGTGACAGACAGACGGACCGCGGAATCTTAGTATTAGGGTTCCGTTTTTACCCTTTGGGTACGGAACCCTAAAAAATAATACAGGTCTTTTTTTTTCTTTTTAGTTAATCGGTACAACATTGCTGCGTAGGCAGGATTCTTCCTTGAGAATGTATGATGTTTTCTTAGTAAGTAACACAATAACTACAATTGTTCGACTCATTGTAAGTAACCTACACAGCACAGTATAAATATGGAACACAAACATCGAAACCCCTAAATCGCTGACTATTTCTTGTGCGGACTCTAGTGGTTAGCCAGTAGTCTCACCGTGCAGGAATGTGTCGCCTAGGTGCCGTGAAAACCGGCGCTGTAACACAGCGTCGCGGCGCTCCCACTGTACACAATCCAACCACACCTCTGACAGGCAGTGTTTACACGCCTGCCACCTGCCAAACGCCAAGAAAGGCAAACAAAATTGAATTCTGCCCGTTGTAACGGGCACACAATGAAATCGCGGAGGAAAGGTCATGCCTAAGTTCCGCTAGCCGCTCCCCAGACGGGGTAGCAGCGATTATCTACGTGCAAAAAACCCCTAAAGCGGTTGTCGCGATGCTGACAGTAGTGCGTGCCGCTTAGGGGTTTCGCTTCGTCGATGCGCATGTTTGTGTGAGTGTGCCATTTGGAGCGTTTGTAGGTAGTCTCCGTACTGTTCGTCCATATTTATACTGTGTACACAGTCTCTGAGTACCTAATTTTCATCCTGAAAAAATACACGGATCTAGTGGGATAGGGGAGAGATACATGAGCGAAAAAATACAGTGAGGCAGGTAAACCTAGATTACCATCGACTCCAGTCATCATAGGAAAGTGGTAGTAGATCAGGGGCATGCTTGGAGCTGCCTCGGACACTCTCTGCAAGTAACACACTAGTTGCTCCACGGTCTTGGGCTTGAAGTATAGCTCAGGAAGTGTCATTATGCCATCTGCTTTTATCTTCTCTGCATGTTCTGCCTGAATGGATAAAGAAGTTTAGGACACATTTATTCAGGAACTTATTGTTTTCCTGACTTTGAATGTAGAGTAAAATGTTAAACGCCTAGATCTACTGAGTTATCTTATCTTATGGAGGGGCCGAGAAGCAACTCGGACACTTCGACCCATTGGGATCTATTGTGGTCAGATCTACTGAGTTACTTTAAATGTAATTAATCAGATAACTAATTATGGCGCACGGTTGGCGCAGTGGTTGAGCGTTTGACTGCAGCGCTACGTGTCGCGGGTCCGATTCCCGCACGGAACAAATATTTGTATGACCTACAGGTAGTTGTTCCGGCTCTGGGTGTTTGTGTACGTGAGTTTATATGTTTGTAAACGCACCCACGATACAGTAAATAATTCCTAGTGTGGAAAACCTTCTAAAATAATAATATATTTAGTTGATTAATTCAATTTGTCAGTTTTGCGCATGAAAGTACGCATTATGGGGATAATATTACAACCCTAAAACTCCAAAAATGTTGTGCAATATTGCGAATTGTTCACCACAAAGAGAATTGCGCAATGATTGAATAATTTTTGAGCGAGTTTCAATTATTGCATCATTTTTTCATCATGCAGGAACAATAAATGGACATGCAAATTGAAGGCGTAATTAGGATGTTTGACTCGAGAGAATAATTCATTCGAAAATAAAATCAAAAAGTTACTTTGGAATGTTCGAAACAAAACTTCAGAAAAACTTGAATTCTGAGATACAACATACCTTAACATTTCATATTATCAACGGAAAAACAAATATGAAAATCTTAATTTAGGGTACTTAGCGCCGTAATCCCTTACCCTTTCGCCTTGGGATATCCTGTGATAGTTTGTGTTGTTGTTGATAAATAAATAAATAAATTACCAGTTCCAAAACATCTGGAAAGGGTGCACCTCCGACTTGGGCGATGACCTTAGTGCCGAAAGGCCTCGCAGCTGTCATCCAGGTTTCTAGGAGTGACTTCCTTTCTTTAACGCTCAAAGACATTCCTTCTCCTGTGGTTCCACCTACTTTGGGCGAAAAATGATGTCATCATTTTAAAGAAATACTTAGCCTCAAATACTTAGCTACCCTGATACCTGGCTTTTCGATGTGTGCAAGCAATGGAACGCTGCAGTTTTAGACTTACTATTGGGATGTCGTTTGTATATCAGAGCGGCAAACTCACACGAGTACTTTGTATTGAAAGAAACGCCCGCCACACTACTTTGTAGCGTATGCCTTGTTTCGTTTAGAAAATCGAAATTATATTTTTTTGTTGTCTGGTACCAAACCTCAACGGTCCGCTTAGTGGATTACGGCCCGCTCTCTCTCTAGAGAGGAGGCCCATAAGATAAGAGGGAACATTGTAGGCCAATTATGCTACAATATGTCAACCATTCAGACAACTATACCACCACCTCAGTTACCTCTCAATGAGTTAAAACAAACTATGAGTAACATAGTGGTGATTACCAAGGATCCCGTTGACTTTATGTTTGTTCAAATGCGCCATATAAATGGGTATGATGGAAAGTTCCACACTTCCTGACTCAGAGAAGGGAGTGAACACCGGTGCCAAAACGCCTGCGACTTCAAAAACCTGTGGACAAATAATACCAATGAAAGACGGAGTGTGCGCAAGGTGTCTACAACGAAGAATTCACCAGATAAACTCTCTCTCCGATGCGGCGTTCAATTGAAGATGCCTATGCCCAGCATTAGAGTAGTGTAGGCTGATGATGATAATAACAGTTTTTTTTTTGCTTGGAGAAATCCTCATGCATACTCCGCTACCATGGGGAGACGTGGGAATCCAACCCACTAAAACCCATCAGAGGCACACCAGAACACATTGCACGCCACCCTAGGGATCAGACTAGCATATGGGTGCCAGATGTCCCCCTGTGGGGCACCCTTAGTCCCCCTGAGACGACTCAGGTCATTGGCCCCGCCACCTACCACTTTTCGGCCACAGGGGATAGGGCGAGCGGTCAATGCTATACCATACACTCCTCCTCCCATTCGGCTCCAACGCCGATCTTGCCATCAGACGATGACGACACAGTCCAGGCCACGGAAGGTAGGGAGAGCGGCGCACCGCAATACCGGCACTCCTCTCCCGCCGCGGCCTCCAACCCTAAGCCACGATGCCTCCCATACGACATCGCGGCCCGCGTCAATTGCGATGTCGCCCAAGCGGCACCGCAACCTACTTGTTGGCCGCTACTTCGTTGGCTTAATCCGCATAATTCCTGACGAGCGATCCGTCCTCGGGTCCCTCTTTGCTTCACCATGGGTGACCAAGCCACGGCTACTGAAGCCCCCCGCATCGATAATGCAGGCACTCATCAGGAGGAAACGCGAGCGTGCCTGCGAACAGGACAGGTTGATATGGTGAATTAACAACGCTGAACGCTTGGGAAGGTATAAGTTTGTTCAGCTGTAGACGTCTTTCTGATGTAATAATGAGCATACCACCGGACCTCACAACTGTAGGTATGTCTATATGCGACGGTAACGCACACAAAAAAACACTACAAAGTGAACAAAAAAATTGCGATGTCTGTGTCGAAACATGGCAAACAATAGGTACTAAAGACAGATCATTCGATGGTACCATTTTCATCAGTACTATTTATTTATAAGTATTTGTGTCATCATAGTCGTTTAACTATTCGAGATATCGTATACCCGGACATACTTAGCATTAAGGAGTTACATTGGCTTCTTCACCAGTTCCACTTCACCAAATGATACTTTCCGAGAGTTCCCTCGATTTCTCTAAGATCCCATCATCAGCTCCTGACTTAATGACTATGGGACCAACTGGGAAGTATACCCTTTCAAACAAAAGAAGTATTTTCTAAATCGGTCCAGCCGTCCTTGAGTAATCGGTGTACATACATTTAAAAAAATACCAATCGAATTGAGAACCTCCTCCTTTTTGGAAAGTCAGTAAAAATAGACGTAGTACAGAGCTAAAGTGCCTAACCCACGATAACCAACTTTAAGCCAGTATAAACATTCGTGATAAGTGATTACCACACGTTTTATTTATGGGTTAATGGGGTCAAACCCTTTGCCTTGTTGAATTCACTACGACTGCTAGTCATAACCAGAAAATTCTGAACATTTGGTGACTTGCCTTCAAAGATCGGCAAACATTTTTTTTTTAAACTACTAGCTGTCCCACGCGGCTTCGCTCGCATCAACTGGCTACCTAGCTACCCTACCCTACCTACCCTACATATATGAATGTTGCGTAACTTTACGGTTAAAGCACGTTAAAGTTTACGCAGCGCACGCAACGGACGCTCTCAAAAAGGAATATATTTGCCCGTTTTTGCAACAGTTTTCATTTATGCTCCGCTCCTATTGGTCGTGGCGTGATGTTATATAGCCTATAACCTTCCTTGATAAATGGACTATCCAACACAAAAATAATTTTTCAATTCCAACCAGTAGTTCCTGAGATTAGCGCGTTCAAACAAACAAACAAACTCTTTAGCTTTATAATATTAATATATATAAGTATATATAAAGGTATAGATTAAAAAAAATACGAATTGGCTTACCATTGCTGATATCAAGTTACCTGAGACTATACAGAGAACATTAACGGAGTAATAACGCGAGATGACTGAACTGAGTTCGATATCTCGTAATGAGATACTCTAGGAAGTTGATTGAAAGTAGGTGAGGTTACTAAGATACTTAGATATCTTGTTCTTGTGGCTAGAGGTAAAAGTTGCCTCGTTGGTCCAGTGGTTATAAGCAGAACTGTCGAGCATGAGGACCTGACTTCGATTCCTGGGTCGGGAAAAGTGTTATTGGGTTTTCAGCATTGACATATATATTACTTGCGTGAGGACCAGGCCAACCGCGCGACTAAATGGCTCCAGCGCGCTGGCCCTAAATTGCAGTTTTGGGGCAACGCGACAGTGGTCCGTGTGCGGTAGTGAGCGATTATTTGCTTGTCATAATAATGCCTAGTTGTGTGTAAAACGTGTACGCGCGTACAAGGTTACGTCGACGACCTACGCAACGCGGCACTCACTTAGTTCCTATGAGTTATCATAGATGTCGTATTATGCCAACCTTTGCACTTCTTTAGGAAGAACAGGCGTGCTATTATGTGCTTATTATAATTCTGTTCCAGGCTGGTATACAACTTTGTGTCTAATTTTATCAAATTGGCGATAGTAACTTACCAAACTGACCAGACACAGCTAGAACGAGAACGACACATGTTAAGACGAAAAAGAATGTACTTTGAAATAAGAACAAGAGCAGAACTTAGACTCTGAAAAAAGTATAAATAAAAAAGTAAAACTGCCAAAAACAGACACTGACATGCAAGGAGTAAAATAATATCTGACATGACTTGAACAAAAATATAAGTATTATTCTATGACAAAAAATAAAAAATCAGTAAAATATTGCAGTGCTACTTTATATATATAGATATGCACGAAAGCTGTAGTGGCTCCTCTAACAAGACTACTAAATGAAGGCATGAAGATGAATCAAAAACTGCCGTCACTACCGGCGGCGCCCTCATCACAACCACTGGAATCAAAAGTAAATGGCAAATATCAGAACACATCTAGCGTCCAGTTTGTTCATGTAAAAACTTACACGAATGTTAAGAAATCTGTCCTCGTCCTCTACACCGGCGGCACCATTGGCATGGTGCAGACTGAACAAGGTAAGATGTAGGAAGAAACGACGGATGTACTGTGTGAATGATGATATCAACAATTGATATTATAAAGAGGGAACGATATGTTTGTAATGGATAAACTCAAAAACTACTTAACCAATTTTGAAAATCTTTCACCAGTAGAAAGCTACAATATTTCTAAAGTGACATAGGTTATTTTTTTTTTAATCCGAAAACGGGTCCTGTGGGGTGGGGTCATGGTCAGAAAAGTGTCTAACAAGGGGAGGCTACTGAGATGACAAGAAATAGAGTAGAAAGTAGCGAAGAAGAAGATATGTTGCGCTGACTGGGCAGATAAGTTAGGTTTGGTTAAGGGCAAGATAATGATCTGCCGGCCGTAGTCGAGTCTATGGTGGGCAGCGAGGAGGCCTGGGACGCGGTGGTAACCTTCTGCGGTTGTCTCGCACAAGGCGGCTGCGGAAAGGGAGAGGGCGATCTCTTCCACTCACTCGGCACTCCAGCAGACGCACCGGGTGTCGGAGGAGGGTGGACAATGCCTTCTACTAGCCCCCCTAAATAGGTCAAGGGGCGACGGACTGAGGAATGTTCGTTCGCCCCCTATACATCAGGACCGGAGGTGGCGGCGCGTGGTGTTCCACACGCGCACTTCTTAGACGTCGCGGGGGAGTCAAACAACTCGTTTTTATATTACCTTGATTTTGTACGTGTGTCCGGTAATTGTAATCGATTTTTGAAGCACTTCCTGGCATCCGATTATGCTGAAAGTTGGTGTACTTAAGCATCTTTGGCAACATCTAAATAATATGGTTTTATGGAGCTGGTCTCTTGATGAAACCGGTAGGTGACCTTAAGAACTCCTCAAGTAAACAAGATAGCAGCATTGAGTTTCGGCTCATTAGATATGTGTTAACAAGCAATACACATTTTAGTCCATAATAAGCTTGTTTTTTTTAAGAGTTTTTCTTTTAATTATCATCATCATCATCATCATATCAGCCGAAAGACGTCCACTGCTGGACATAGGCCTCCCCCAAGCGTCGCCACATTGACCGGTCCCGTGCGTCTCGCATCCAGCGGATCCCGCAACCTTCACCAGGTCATCGGTCCACCTGGTGGGAGGCCTTCCAACGCAACGTCTTCCGGTTCGCGGTCGCCACTCCAGAACCTTCCTGCCCCATCGGCCATCCGTTCTGCGAGCAATGTGCCCTGCCCACTGCCACTTAA